>OU898278.1:156596842-157142346 GCA_918026665.1 Diabrotica balteata
GCGAGTAATATACTTTAGTTTATCTACGGTAAGGTTTCTTGATATTATCTGAGTAAGATTTGTGTATTTAGGTATATTTATATTGGCACAAAAATTATCAAAGTGAAGTGCCGTATAATTTTTAACCCTTAGTGGTCGAACTATATTGGTGATTTTTGCGGCATCTTGAAAAGGAGTTATTTACAATATTTTCAAATAAGTACTGTTGAGTCTTTATTAATTCTAATTTATTGTTTTTATTATTTTAGTTTACTAAAGGTTCAATATTTATAACACTCACGAATTTATCAAAGTCTTTATTTATTTTACACTTAATAATTACAAATAATTTATTTGCGTGCGATACAATTTTAACCTGATATCCGCGATCTTCTTTTTGACTGCCTCCACAATAAAAGTCCTGTTATTTATATATAAAATACAGTTATCTAGAATGGTCTGGGGAATTCCTCTGATGACGTACCATCCATTATGTGACTCATTCAATCAGTCTAGAAAAGTCGTTTGTTTTCTCGTCTAATAAAAATTCGGAGGGCACTGGCTCGTCGACTGCGTTATTGTTACCTGGACTGGTTATTCGACCCTTTCGGAGAATTCTCTAGTAATTTCTGTCGGCAGGTAACAGGTATGAGCGCCGAAATTACTACAAATAGAAAAGAATTAGTCACAATATATTTACAGTTTTATACGCCATAATATTTAAAATCGTAACAGTACATACGTAGGCGGTCCGATCACCGTAGTATATCAGGATCATTAGCGTTATCTATTATAATCAGATCGCTGTGGTAAAAGAGAACAACGTTTTTTCAAATGAAATACAGATTGAGAGGGCATCAGGCAGGGCTGTGTCCTGTCTCCTACTTTGTTCAATTTGTATTCAGAGGAAATAATCCAGAACGCACTGGAAGAACTAAACTATGGGAATAAAAGTAAATGGCCTACCAATCAATAATATACGGTTTGCCGACGACACTGTTTTATTAGCGAAATGTCTTGACGATTTACAACAAATGGTTGACAGAGTGGTAGAAGTTAGTGAAGTAAACGGACTGTCCGTAAACACAAAAACGACACAATGTATGGTAATTACAAAAGCCCAACAGCACCAACAAAACATAACAATACATGGAGAACAAATTAAAAAAGTTAGAAAATATAAATATCTGGGTACAATAATTAACGAAAATAATGAGTACACAGAAGAAATTAAGGCATGAATAGGACAGGCAAGAAATTCTGTCAACAAACTGAAAAAGTACTCTGAGGCGGGGATATTTAAATTCCTTTAAAGATAAGACTTCTGAGATGTTACGTGTTCTCTGTATTATTTTATGGGTTGGAGGCTTGGACATTAAAGAAAGATATTTCGGACAGATTAGAAGCCTTCGAGTTATGGGCCTACAGAAGGATATTAAGAATAAGTTGAGTGGATAGAGTTACGAATGTCAAGGTGTTGAGAAGAATTCAAAAAGGTAAAGAAGTTTTAAATACAATTAAGCCAGAAAACTGCAATATCTGGACATGTCATGAGGGGCGAGCTTTATAACTTGTAGTTAATAATGCAAGGAAGAGTACAAGGTAGAAGAAGTCGCGAAAAAAGACGAATCTCCTGGTTAAACAATTTGCGAGCTTGGTTTAACTGCACTTTTGATGACCTCTTAAGAGCAGCGGTATCGAAAGTGCGAATTGCCATGATGGTTGCCAACCTTTTTAGAGAAGATGGCACATAAAGAAGAAGGCGGTTCGATAAGTACTTAGCCTCACTGCTTGATGGTGCCACTATCTCAAGATAAATCTACTACCATGTAATACATTCTCTTACAAGGCTCTAGTCAAAATTTTAGCCAAATCGGACTTATCGTATTGTTTCAATCACTTGTGAAAGCGGGCAGAACCTCGGATTTTAGAAAAATGGAAAAAAGCAGTATCGGTCGTTTATTTGATTCTTGTTTTTACACGAAAAACTACACAGCAAAATTAAAGAGCACTTAGATGCTGTATACAGTGACTCTTTTCCTTTGATGGCAACCCTCAAAAATTATTTTAACGAGTTTTGACGAGGTTTTATAATGGTGCCCCGAATTCGCCTACCACAGAAGATAATGTGACAAAAATCCACGATCTCATATTGGTGCAACCATTGACTGAAGATACGTGAGGTAACTGAGATAGTGGACATCTCAAAAGATAGAGTATGTTATAGCCTGCTTAAAATTTTGTGCATAAAAATGTTGTCGGCGCGATCGTTGGTAATGGCAAAATTGGTCGAATTGGGTTACAAATTGTTGCTCATCCACCATATTTTCTAGATTTGGCACCATGTGGTTTTTTTTGTTTCCAAATTTAAAAAAGTCACTCGCCTGGTAAATATTTAAGTCAAAATGAGAAGTCATCACTGCCATGGAAGCCTACTATACAAACCTCGAGAAAAGACGTATTTTTTAGACGAGCTGGGTCAAGTTTATTAGGCTAAAAGTAGATTATATTGAGAAAAAATTCGTCACTTTTGCAAAATCTTTGTTTGCCTTTTGTAGATTAAGTATTTATCGGACCGCCCTAGTAATAGGATTTTTGATTACTGCATAAACTTTGCAAAGCAGTCAAAAGATAATATAGGAGAAAATAAAAATAAATTACTATTCTGGGTGTTTTAATAAATAGGAAATACATAAACTGTAAAGTTGTGGTTTTTGGACGCATTACAAGATATGCATTGAGCCAATTCACTGAAGTAGGACGTCTATAGAACAAACGGATTCTAGAGAGAAAAATCTTTCGAATTTTTTAAAAACAAAATAATTTTTAACATACGCAATATCTCTGTATATACAACCAATAAAATATATCATTAATTTTAATATATCCGTTGTCTGTGTTAGAAAATACTGTATAAATTTAACAAACAGCTCTCGAAAATGAAGTAGTTACGATGAAAGTTATTCGCCTCTAGCTTACGTGCTATGAAATCAATAAATCAAAATACCCAACAAAACAAATACAAAACACAAAAGCAATTTGAAAATAGTATTTATATATAATAGACCAGTTTTGTAATAAAATATTAAATTCAACAACAAAAATAATATTTTCTTTCATGTGTCACATTATTTAATATTCTGTTTAGTAAAAACTATAAATTCTATCATGATTTAGAAAAAGTATTAGCATCTACAAAGAAACACGATCTCAATATTATCATGGGAGATTTTAATGCAAAGATTGGTGAAGGTGAACAGGAAGATATATAGGGAAATATGGTCTAGGAATACGAAATGAAAGAGGAGATGTTGGCATCTTTTTGCGTAGAAAAGCAATTAGTAATAACGAACACAATTTTCAAACTTCCAAAACGTCGTCTTTATACCTGGAAATCACCAGCAGATATACCTGAACGAGCTGTTCGTAACCAAATAGACTTCATATGTATAAATAAGAGATACAGAAATTCAGTATTAGCAGTAAAAACATATCCAGGCGCAGATGTACCAACAGATCACAATATTTTAGTAGGAAATAAGACTGAGATTAAAAAGAGTTGCGACGAAAAATTAAAAAAAGTAACTATGGATAGAGAAACGACGCTAAATGATACTGTAAAACAAGAAATAGCTAGTATATTAGAACAAAAAATGAAGTTAACATCAAGCAAAGAAGAAAGTACTGAGGAAAACTGGACGAGAATTAAAGACATCTTAAAGAATGTTCAAGAAACAAAATTAAGTGCGCTAAAAGCAAGAAAAACACAAGGGTGGGTGACAGAAGAAATACTGAGACTTATGGATCAAAGAACAGAAGTCAGAAATAAAGATAAAAACGAATACAAGAGGATTAACGCAATAATCAGGCAGAAGATAAGACACGCGAAAACACAATGTCATAGTAAAGAATGTAATGAAATTAAACAATATGTAAACGGAACACAATACATTTCATCTGCACAAGAAATTAAAAGAGGTCGCTGGAAAGTTAAAAGAATGGGAAAACTACATTTCTGAATTATTTGAAGATGAGAGAGTAGAACACTATACACCGATTACTATATCAGGTCCATCTATAACAGAAAGTGAGGTAAGACGTCCAATCAAACGGCAAAAAATGGAAAAGCACTTGGCCCCGATGAAGTAAGTGCTGAAATACTAAAGTTTTTGGGAAAAAATGGAATTAAAGCTCTGTGTAATCTCTTTAACAGAATTTATGACACTGGGATATTACCAACTGATTGGTTAAAGTCGACATTTGTCACAATACCTAAGAAACATCGTCCAAAGACATGCGGTGATTATCGGACATAAGTCTGATGAGTCACGTTTTGAAGATCTTCCTGCGAGTAATACACAGCAGAATTTACACGCTGTTAGAGGACAGAATTAGCAATACTCAATTTGGGTTTAGGAGTGGCTTGGGTACAAGAGAAGCCTTGCTTAGTATACAGGTGATAGTACAGAGATGCAGAGATATAAATCAAAATGTGTACATTTGTGCAATCGATTTTGAAAAAGCTTTTGACAAAGTCCGACATAATAAAATGCTAGAAATATTGGAAACAGTTGGATTGGACGATAAAGATCTACTAATAATTACAAATCTGTACTGGCATCAAGTGGCAAGAATATAGGTTGAACAAGAACTGTCGGATGAAATAAATATAAAAAGAGGAGTGAGACAAGGCTGTATATTGTCGCCTTTACTTTTTAACTTATATTCTGAGGAAATATTTAAGGAAGCCTTAATGAAGACAACCGAAGGTATTATTGTGAATGGAGTAACCGTCAACAATATTAGATATGCCGACGATACCTTATCCTTGCCAATTGCGGAGAAGACCTTCAAAATTTAATGAACAAAATAAAACAGACTTGTGATCCGTATGGATTAAAACTCGACGTTAAGAAAACTAAATATATGATAGTTAGCAAGCAAAATTATATATGGGATGACGGTATAAAAGTCGGAGATGCCACAATGGACAGAGTAGAGAAACTCGTGTATCTCGGCAGGAATATCAATGAAAGCTAGGATCCAACCGCAGAAAGTAAAAGCCGAATAGAACAAGCCCGAGCTGCCTTTGTAAAAATGAGAAACGTACTTTGCAGTCACGATCTTAGCATTGACCTTAGAGTTCGTATGATATCTTGCTACATCTTTCCTGTCCTTCTGTATGGAGTGGAAGCGTGGACTCTCACTGAGGTTATGCTTAAACGCTTGACAGCCTTTAAGATGTGGGTATACAGACGACTACTGAAAATAAGCTGGGTCGACAGAGTTAGAAATGAACAGGTCCTTAGACGGCTGAGCCAAACAACACAACTGGTCAATGTAATAAAGAAACGCAAGCTGGAATACTTCGGTTACATTATGAGACACCAAATTCTTTTTTTACATTTTCTTTCGTGTCATAAACTTCAAATAATTTTGTATGAACTTAAAGATCATTCTTAAACACATATAGAGACTTGGTTTTACTGGTACTACTTTCGCAGTTATAACTTAAAGTGTGGATGGCTGGCCTATTATAACAAAAGATTTATGCGTAGTGGCTATGATACATTGGTTCAGTTGTTTCTACGTGTTAACAAGTTAACACTGACAGAGCGAAGAATGATTAATGTATATATTTATTATAAACAATGAATATAAATACTGAATGTTTTTTAAGTACAATATAAATCAGATTTTAAGTTACCCACTTATCTTCATTTTTGGTGCCCCGCTGTTAAGTTTGATCACATTTACATATTCATTGTTTTTGGTTTAGGTATGTGTGCTATTAGTATTCCGGTAGGTAAATTTACGGTAGATGCTATTAGAAAATGTTCTTAATGTCGTTTTTAAAATATAATTGTATGCCGGGGATGAAAGTAATGAATGAAAGAAGCTATTTAAAATAAGAATTTTAAAGTGAGTATTTTACTACGTGATAAATTTTAAAACGACGTAGTAGAATCGAATACATAATATGTATTCGATATTAGTAACCAAATTCTGAATATGACATTCAAAAAAATAGGAAAGTTCATATAATACCAGTTTACTCCAGACAGAAAACTAACGATTGTCCCTTGACACTCTGTGATACAGGTATCTAATAACTGCTTTTGATAAATTTGGTTAATATGTAATAAGCAACGTGTGCAAAAGATTAAACGTCACTTTTCAGTTATAAACAATATAAAACAATGTAAGATCGCTATTTGATTTTAATGCCGAAGGGTGAAGACCGGTAAATTATATGGAAAAGTGACACAATTTTACTAACAAAGCATAAAAATCCTTTAAAATGCAAGTTTGTAAAGTTATTTTTGTTAAATTGTTGATTAATTATTGCAGAAATATCTTCAAAGGTCGATTTTTTGAAAATTATTAATCCAAATTACTTCTTATCACTACAGCTGTTTCGGCAGAGTGTCAATTTCAAGTAATCTATTTGCAAGCAAGCAATTTAATTAAACTCAGCCTGTGAGACATGTTCACCCTAAAAATTACGTTCGGGTGTAACAATTCATTGGAGCGACGTGTATTAACTCGAGTAAAAACAGCAGTCACTCCATCGCGCTGAGGGGAACAACTATCAGCTAAATGTCTTTATGTGGGGGGTAATAGAAGCCCAACATGGTTTCCTAACCGAATTCAAAACTCAGGACAGCGCATTGTCGCTATATTCCTGTTATCTTACCGTGGCTTATCCGCGAACTAAAATTGCTTACAGGGGCCTCAAGTTTACGCTCTGAGCTAGGCTCAATTCGGCAACTTAGTGCTTAAGGTGTGCCTACGTGCCCGGGTTTTTGGGGTTTTTTTTTAGTTTTTTTTGTTGCTTGCGCCGGTTTTTTTTATTTTTACATTTTTTGGTGGACGAGGCCGTTTTTAGTGTGTTTTCTATTTTTTTTGTAGGTAGCCCTGAAACAAAAATCATAATTAGTACAATATCTATATTATAAGATTGAAAAATATATACAAATATGTGAAAATATAATAATATAGAGTTTGTCCTCTTAAGGCTCCTCTTGTCCTCTTGGCCACGCTGGCTCCGCCTTGTCCTCTTGGCTCACGTTGTATTTAGCGATTTTCCACGAGTGTTATGAGCTACAACTTCTTCATTGTGCGTTGTTGTTGTTTTTTAAAGTGTTTTTTCTCTGGTGTTTTGTTTCTCTCTGCCGCCGTCTGTGGAAAGCGTCCTACCTCATTATCTTTCGCAATATGTGACTGGGATAGTTCTCTATCTCCGAGAACTTTGTTCCTTGCTTTTTCCTTCATTATGTCACTCTGATTTGTTGTAATACGTCGGTACGTTGACTGCTTCTTTAAGGATGTTATTATGTGCCGCTGTATTTTCTTTTTTGTGTATTATAGGAAGAATTATAATTCTTTTTTTCAAATTATTAATTTTGCTTTTTATTTCTGCTAGGCCTCTTATTGATGCTCTTGTCATGTTGGCTTTTTGTACTGTAGCGTCTACATGTTTAGTAAACGTTAAGCCTTTGTCAATGATTACTCCGAGGTATTTTGCTTTGCTTTTCCTCTCGATGGCATTATCTTTTACAGTCACCTGTTCTTTTGATTGTTGATGCTTCTTTTTAAACAGAATAGCTTGTGTTTTTTTGAGGTTTATAGCGTTTTTTCATTTTAAACTCCATTTCTTCTATGTCGTTATAGCGCTGTTTGTAAGTTGTTTACCGCTATGTTTACATTTCTGTGTTTGGCCGCTATTGCTGTGTCATCGGCATAGAGGCTTAGTAGTATACCTGGTGTTCTAGGTATGTCTGTAGTGTACATTGTACACAGTAGAGGTGACAGTACCGCTCTCTGTGGCAGTCGAGCGTTCGGGTTTCTGAGTTCGGATAGAACTTGTCCTATCCAAACTCTGAAACTACGATTGCTCAAATACAAAGAGATTAGTCTTGTCATTGCTCCGCTGTAACCGTATCTTCTCATTTTGTAGGTCACTGCCAGACTCTATTAAATGCTTTGCTTACATCTAGGAAGGCAGCTCCTGTGAATTGTTTATTATTAAATCCAGCTGCTTTGTACTCTGTTAATCTGAGTACTTGTAGCTTACTAGAGCGTTTTGATCAAAAACCGAATTGAGCTTGGGGTGTTATGTCTAGTCTATCTGTTTCAGCTTGAAGTCTGATGAGTATTTCTCTCTCTACAATCGTACTGATTGCAGGTAGTAAGCTTATTGGCCTGTAGTTTTGGAAAATGTGCTGTCTTTTCCGGGCTTTGGTAACACCAGCCACATTCCAACGGATTGGCTTTATTCAACCTTTATAATGATCCCTAAATCACAAAGAGCAACAAAATGTAAAGACCACAGATTGATAACGTATAATAAGCCATTTGCTTAAGGTGTTTCTTTGCATCTCGCACACAAGAATGTTCAGAAATCTGGAAGATCTAAGCGGTGAGACACAATTTGGTTACAAGAGCTTACTGGATACACGTGAAGTAGCTTTCTGCTTAAATACGCTTGTAAAAAACTGCATGGATCAACGAAAAGATATAGTCATAACATTCCTCGATTATGAAAAAGCGTTTGACACCGTAAAATATGACGCAATGATAAAAATGCTACACAACGCTAACATTGACGAAAAAGATATAACAGTTATCCAGAATCTCTATTGGAATCAAAAAGCACGAGTAAGACTAAATAGGAATAAAGAAAGCTGAGCAACTATTTAGAATAGCTCGAGACAGAGACAGTTTCGCCATGTTAATCGCCAAAGTCAAGGGGACTTGATAGGGCACGTTAAGAAGAAGAAGAGACTGAAAAAATTAACCAACACAGAAGAATTTGAAATTTTAAGAGGGGTGCAACAGGAATGTATTTTGTCTTGTATGCTCTTCAATCTCTATGTGGAGAACATTTTTGCAAAGGCACTGAAAAACTGTGAGAGTGGAATAAAGGTAAACGGGTTTCCGATTTTTCGATTTTTTATGTTGATTATTCCAATCAATTGGATTTTGCCAATTTTTTTATATATTTTGTGTTCTTTTTGTTTGCCGAAGCTTTAATTTAAACAAATAATATCAGTGTATAAAATTGTATATATACAAGTACATCTAGATTCTTTCAAAAGATTTGTTACATTAGAAGGTAATTGAACATTATCTTAAACGAGATTGGTATAACAATTTTATATTTCAATAAAATCTTTAAAGGACGTTCTAACAGGATATGTTGTAGATCAGCTAACTTCTCACATATACAATAATCATTATTTGCCGGTCCTATTTTTCTTTTATAGACTGGAGCAACACAATGAATGCTTCTTTTTCGACAAATATTTTTGATAAAGTCTCTGTTGGAAAGTTGGTTAAACCATGTCTTCATGAAAAGTGTAGGTTAAATGCTTTTATAATATTTGAATTTGTCTTTGCCAGTTCTTTTGTTTAAGAATACTGATTACAGATATTAAATCTCTTATAGGAAGTTGATAGGTTTGAAGAGTGGATTGATTAATTGTTGCTTTTTTAGCAAAATCATCTACTAGTTTGTTGTTTGCTATACCAATATGTGCTTTTATTTAGCACAATATGATTATTTTTGCCTGATTTCAAAGCATCACTCTGTAATGCAGACATTACAGCACTGAACAATACTGATGATATAATTTTCTACAAAATTATGTATATTATATGTTTATGTACAATACTTCGGCAGTCTGTAAATATTGGGACCGTGCAAGTTCGGAACAGCGACACCTGGTGTCGTAAATCAGCAAAATTTACTGCGCTTTCATGTTAGATCGAGTTTACCGGATAACTGTTAAGGACGTAGCCCCAAAAAAGAATAAGAAGAAAAAGTAAGATTGAGGTTATGTCGGTATGTTATTTAAAGGTAAACGTTGTATGTAGTGTAAATACAAATAAATATATTAATAAATTACAGCATTACTGTTAATATGGATGCAATAATAAAAACTGGATTTGAGAAAGTAAATCACCAAATACCTTTTCAACCAAGCACTGAGTCAAATGGAAAAGCTTTAGTAATGGCAAATGTCAAAAAAGAATGGAAGAATTAAGAAAAATAAATTACCATAAATATTTCTAATGCATAAATTAGCAGGTTAAGCCCATGATATCATCATATTGGTTTGAACAATTAATTCTTTCCCTGTAAACTTTTGGACAGCGAATATATCTTAATGCATCTTCAGAAAAACTTGAACTTGATGCCTTTTTATAAACTTCAAAAAATTAAAATTTAAACATTAAACTTGATTTTTGGGTTAAAATGAACTCTAAGTGAGTGTTATGAAACTAAAATTTACACTTAAAAGTGAACTTTTATTTATTTCAAACTGACTTTAAAATCGGGCCCAAGAATAATGCATAATTTAGGTTATGTTAGTTATGCTCTTTTATGATATAAATCCACTTTTCTCTTTGTAGTAATTTGTGCTTCGAAGTTGGAAACGAATAAAACTTAAATTGACAATTTTTTGTTGTATTTTTACAATTTCTAACACAACATTTCCTAAATCCCATTTTCTTCAGTGACAGAAGGTGTAAATAAACAAACGAACATGAAATATGACAATTGACAATATGAATTTATGAAATCTATGAAATTTGAAGTAAAATATGCAAGTTTCTCGTATCACATCCAAGTACTTGCACGTCGCCAATAACATAATTTAGTTCTTTTTGATTTATACATATTTTGAATACATAAATATTTAAGGTTATCTATCATTTCATAAACTTTTCTACTAATAATATTGGTTGCACATCTTTCAATAGCTTTAGTTTGATTTTATGTCACACCTACGAAAGTTTTTAGTTCCAGATATGACCAATAAATTTTAATTAGTCTATTAAATTAAGTGCCTCCTTCATTTCTGTTATTACAAATTATAGTTCTTATCCAATAAATAGCGATAATACAGCCACTTATTTTTATAGATCATTAAAAGTATATTAGTGTCTTACAAAGTAAAATATTGTAGTTTATGAACTACTTAATTTTATGGGAAACAACTGTTTCATCATTCTATTCATTTAGGATGGACACTATGTATACAACTTTTTTCATGCTTATTTATATTTTATTTTATTAGTGTTTAATAAACTATACAGATAGTTAAAGATTGGAACATATTGTACTAATTCCTAAATCTTTTTTGTCTATAGATAAATTCACATTCAGATGGCAGCGTTACAGAGATAGGCCTGTACTTTCTATATGCCAGAAATAACTACATTGTTGTCAGTTTTTAATCGTACCTACAATCGTACGTTATGGGCCGGCTCCTATAAAAGAATTATAATTTCGGAAATATTTATGAATGTGAAACGGAAAAAATACTACATTTTTTTAATTATATAATTTTTCTGTTGGTATTTTAAAAATAGAAAGTTATATTTCGGAAATCTGGTCTTTTCGGAATTATATCTTCTGTTCAAAATTGTTTACAATTCGTGGAAATGAAATAATTATTTGTGTAATCCGTTTTTGATCTTAATGTCCTTTTAATGACACACTTTCTCTACCTGCATTTACAGTTACAGACATTAAAAAATAATTTAGAATTAAAAAAATATACCTATTTATAAATTCAAAATTATTGTCTAATGCCAGCAATTATAAATTCAGGTAAATACTTGAGAGTCATTAAAAGAATTTTCAGTTGATATCAGACGTTTGTGTTGTGTCAGTGTCAAAATGGACGCGAGTGTAATAAAATTCAAAAACGGTAATTTGTTAAATAGTGAATACAAAAGTAATAATGATAAAAGTGTATCAACAATAGTGCGGGAAGTTTCTGCTATGACTGGAGTCTCTGAGCGAACGATATTCCGATATAGAAGTGAATGTAAAAATGGTCCACTCGTAACTCCTATAAGAAAAAAAAGAACCGGTTATTTGAATAGTCGTGAGAATAGATATGATGAAGCAACTCGGTCTAGAATAAGACAAGTAGTGCACGGTTTTTTTATGGACAATATTCCTCCAACCCTTGACGTAGTACTAGAAAAAATTAAGCAAATGGATCATCTCCAAGAGTACGTTGAGAAGACTATTGCACGACATGGGTTTTATATATGGCAAACAAGGTAGAAATTCAATATTAATAGAAAAACACGAAATAGTCGCTTGGAGGCGTCACTATCTCCAGGAAATAAAGAAACTGAGGAACGAAGGAGCCAATATCATTTATATGGACGAATCATGGGTTAATACTGGAATAACCAATGGGCAAGTATGGCAAGATACAACAATAAAAAATAGCCGACAGGCTTTCGTTAATGGACTTACCACAGGTTTAAAAACTCCGACCGGAAAAGGACCAAGATTTGTTTTAGTCCATGAGGAAACAAAGACGGATTTTTTGAAGGTGCTGACATCACTTTTCTTGCCAAAAAAGGTGCTGAAGATTACCATAAGAGATGGACGGAGATTTATTTGAAAAATGGTTTGAAGAGATGTTAATACCGAATCTCCCAAAGAATAAAAAGAATGTCATTATCTTGGACAATGCATCTTATCACTCTAGGAAATTAAATTTTCCCAAACAATATTGGGTGAAACGTCAAATTAAGGAGTGGCTCTATGAAAAGGACATTTATTTTGAACAAGATTACTCAAAAAATGAACTTCTGGAAACTGCTAATGTATTTAAAAATATTTATGACAAATACAAAATTGATTGTATTGGTGAAAAATACAGGAATCACAGTGACGAACAATGCCGCGTAGATGTACATATCTTAAGACTTCCGCCTTATCACTGTGAACTGAACCCAATAGAAATGGTGTGGAGTGAAGTGAAACGGTACGTGTCCTCTAAGAATTCAAGTTTCAAACAAAACGACGTTGAAACATTGATTTATGAAGGTTATGATAAAGTACAGAACAATGGACATTGGAAAAATTACGTCAACCATGTTATAAAATTGGAGAATAATTTTTGGACAGTAGACAACATTCAAGATGACATTGAACCTATTAGAATTTCATTAAACGATGACTCTGAAGATGAACTAGATTATGAAAATGAAGATGATTGAATATTTTTTTTTCGGAGGTATTCTTTTCTCAGTAAAGGTAATAAAATATTTAGTTGATCTGGTTGAAATGTAGCACACTTAAATAACTCATTAATCGACATAATTTCAAGTAGTTATATTAGACGTCATTATGCAAAAAATAAAGTTATGAACATTTAATAAATTAGTGCACAATTGAGGCCCCTAGAACACAAGGGGTGTAAGTGCCAAAAACAAAGTTTTGAAAAATCTTTGTTCAAAGTTCGATATAAATTTAAAAACCTAGGTAGCACTTTTTCAGTTTTTAGCATGTTTTCAATGACATGTAATTTTTGATGGTGTTATTGTTGTTAATGTAGAAAGTTTGAAGCCAAAAGTACGTGCCTGTTGTTAGAAAGTTTGAAGCCAAAAGTACGTGCCTGTTGTTAGATATCAGTTGCTAAGTGATAAGCAACTGCACTTACACCCTTGTGTTCTAGGGGCCACAATTAGGGGTTTTTTGCAATTATCTCAGTCATTTGTTTATGTATTTTAATTTACAAACTAAAAAATTAAAAAACTTTTTAAGATCTGCAACATTTATTTGAAACATTTTTCCCTAAAATGCACGAGGAACAAAATAGGCAAAAAAATGATTTTTTCCAAACTTCATCTTTCTTTAAAAAATAAACAAAGCAAAATTGGCTGTAATTCTTCAAAGAATTATCATCAGTTATCCCTTATCTACCGTTTAGAACATTAAAAAACCTGTAGAATATTTTTCATATTTTTTTCCCTATTAACTGCGGTATTATGTATAAAAGCATTTTAGGAATTATTACCATTTATTTTATTCACGAATTTTCTATTAACAACTTTAGCTTACCTAAACATATCTTAGTTTGCCGTGAGTTTGGCCCTGCTTATTTTACAAAAGTAGCAAAACTTACAATGGCAGTAGAATTGGCAACGCTGTTATCCTATATCCGTACACTGCCATCTGAACGTGACTTTATCTATAGTATATCTTTATAAATACCTCGTATGTTTTCTGTGAGATTTGTGGTACCGTAAAATGGGGTGAATAGGAACGGTTTCCAATGTTCAACAAAAAAAAAGCCCCTAACAAATGTTGCAAACATAAAACTTATCCATTGTTATTTGGGTCTTACCTTCCTCTTTTGATATTAAGGTGTTAAAAATTAGAAATTTGATAGTCTAATCACAAAAAGAATCAAAACCTGGTGTTCATATCCACCCGACCAAGTGGAGTAAATAGAAACAACAGTATGAAAAACTATTGTTTTCCTATTCATAGATTTGTAGGGTCAATAGTAACAGGTGTAAAGTAACATACACATATTAATATAAAGTTTGTTTTATTGGAAAAATTTATTGTTGAAATGAAAAATACATTTTTACGGTCGGCTAATATAAACACAAATCACTAAGATCATTGTTAAAACTAATCATGGTTTTAAACCGAGACGAGGTACTCACGTTTATACATACATAGAACTGTCCTATAATATCATCGGATTTAAAAAATGCTTTCTCTTCACATAGAGAAATTTAGTATCGTATAGCCTAAAAGATGTGTTGGTCTTGTCATACACTTTGACCACTAAGAAGTCTACAGGGTTAACGCAAGTATTCGTTTCTTCATCAGATGACAACACTAGCTCCTTGTCACTGTCTTGGAGAGAGTTTTCTGAAGCACTAGATTCTCGTTTTAGCTTTATAGTGCGAGTGGAATTTTTTTTGTTTTGAGAGATTTAGTTCTACATTCTGATCTCCTGAGGGTTTTGCTTTAGGTTCAAACTCTTCTTCTGTTAAATCTGTCGTTACAATACTTTTTTCCAATTTCACATTTATTTTTATTTTCTTTTTCTTTTGTCTCTGAGTATCAGACTGTCTTAATGTCTTCAAAAGCTCTTTAAAAAGGGTCATCAACTTATTCCATGCGAACACAACCTGACAAGGGCGATTATGTTCCAGATTGTCTGGTATTTTCCTTTTCAGAGCCTTCTTTCAGTGCGTCACAGTTTTTCGATTTCTTTCTAACGCATTAAGTTGGATGTGACGAAAAAAGCGGCAGTTTCGTGATTAAAACACGAAAATATCACAGCGTTGCATACATAAATATTTGAAATGCGCGCTTTCTCTAGCCAATCAGTTACGCGAGTCACGAACATTAGATGTAAAATTTCATTCATTTGGCCATCCTTTCGAAGTGTCGAAGAGTGAAGTGATCTTGTCGGTTCAGGTCAGTATTTGACATTATTTCATAGCGTTGCTGTGCATTATTTGTGTTTATATTTTTATTTTGTTTTGGTTTTCATTAAAATATTTTTAAAATGCCAAGATTTACGGAAAAGGAACAAGTTCTAATACTTAAAGCGAACTGATGGTGTTTCATGAAAGCAATGAAACTCTCATTCGCCGCTTATTCCGGAATTGTAGGAAGCAAACAATTTTAGACTCCATTACTGGACATTTTTGTACACGGTTTTCTCTTACAATTCATGTTGACTTTATGATTTTTTTTTGTTTCAGATATATCATTAGTTGATATGTTGTGAAATAATTATCGAAAAATAATTTAATTCTAGATGATTCGGGCAGGTATTTCAAAAGATCAATCACTACTTTAGCTCCAACTGTTATTTATTTAGTATCTTCAGTATCATTTGTTTTTTTCTCCAAAATAAATGTCAAAACCATAACAATATCTAGTGGACGTCTTTAGCTATTTAGGTAGGAATTCAGGTAGCCCTGAAGACTTCCTGTTTGCAACTTCAGAGTCAATTGATCATGTTAATACACTTGATGTTTGTTTGTAATTATTTAAAGTTTGTCATGTACCTAAATTACTTCTTCTTCTTTAAGTTCGATCTTCAATCGAAGGTTGGAAATCATCATGGCTATGCGGACTCTGTTGACTGCCGCTCTAAAAAGTTCTGCACTACTGCATTCAAACCATTCCCTTAAGTTCTTAAGCCAGGATATTCTTCGTCTTCCCACATTTCGCTTTCCTCGGATTTTGCCCTGCATAATAAGTTGTAATAATGCGTATTTTTGCCCTCTCATCACATGTCCCAATTACTCACGTTTTCGTCTTTTAATAGTTAATATTATTTCCGCCTCATTTCCTATTCTTCTAGTTACTTCCATGTTTGACATTCTTTGAATCCATGATATTCGTATATTAGTAGTGTTTGTAATTTTGTTCTAAATGTGTTGTAATTGCCATACGATAAATAAATAAATAAATCTAGTGGAACCAGTTAGGATCTAATTCTTATATCCAAATTTGACTGGCTTCCCTTTAATAAATTGTTCTGCTTGCTGAAATATTTTACCATGGATTTGCCTATGGATATATGTTTATGGAAACATTAGTTTGGCTAGATGAACAAACTTTTTTATATCTAAGTACCTGTCTCTGCTCATACGAATAGCGTTGTAAACACAGGAACCCATCTAATGGTCAGTATAACCTTTCTCATGGTAATCTGTTATACCCAGTTAGATCTATATTGCAAAAAAGTTGCATTTCGTTTGGAGATATTGTAAAAGAGTGATTATTTTTTGCCGTGCGTATAAAATTGACTGGCCATAAATGTTTGTAATAATTTCTTCAGTAAATAATTTTTCAAAAATTTTAATTGGTGATAAATTCCTCAGAGCGTCTTTAACGTTTTTTAATAATTATTTCCAGATAACCTTGGGTTATAAGTAAGACGCTACACCTAGCTAAGTAATTTACACTTCAAAGAAATCTTTAATTATTACAGAAAAGGTTTTAATATTTCATTGATATCCAAATTCTACCATAATCCAATGTCTTCAATAAAGTATTTTTATTAGGCATCAGTGAATAAATTGTTTTTATGATTTGAATTATATCCTATTTTTGTAATTAAATTATAAATTACCTAATAAACATCTTTGAAAACAGTATTTTTTTTATTTATAAATTTAATAAACAATATTGTTTACTATTATTTAATCCACCTTGCAATAAAAGTAAGTACGGTTCTGGCATCTGTCAGAATTCTCAATAATTACATGAAATAATTCTCGACACATCCAATACAGTATATGACGTCACAATTAATGACGCACTGAAAAACGGCTCTGAGAAGGACTATATTATCCTTGTCTGAGATCGGCAGCATCCTTAGGACTTTGGTGGCATCAAAAGGCACGATGCTACATTTTTATAATCCTGATTTGTCGTTTTCTTCATCAACCAGTTTCTTTAATAGTCTATGAAACTTGTTTTTAGCTACTGTGGATTCATTTCTGCCTGGTCCTGTTTTCTATTCCTCAACTATTCTAAATATTTCTAAAGAATATTCTGAAGAAGAACATCGAGGGTCTGAGTAAGGTAAGTGGATTACTTGATGAAAATATACACTTGATGTTTTTTTCTTGGCACATTTAGATTAAATCGATTCACAAATAAGACGACAAATTGTCCCCAATCAAGTATTTTTTCCCTTCTAGGTTCTAGAAAAAGGGAGTTGCAATGGACTGAACCCAGTCACTGAAACAAAAACTATCAAACCAACTAGACTTGGTACGATGAAAACGAGAGTTTTTCGGTCCTACCTCCTTGCAGCTATCGTATAAATGTTAAGCCTTATAAATAACATACGGTGGTAATATGGTATCCTCTCCGCTAGCTTCAAATATTACGGAAGTAGACGCTTTTGATGAGTTGACAACTCGTCTGGGTACTTGCAGCCACGTCCAAAAATCTCTTCGTCGAAATACTAATTAATTATCTGAGGGGCCACATCTGCCCTCGAACTTTTGATGTTCTGACACATTCTGTTTGAGAGTAATTGTTTGTGCCGAGTAAGCAACGAATACACCCAATCCCGACCAGGGGTTGGGACAATGTATTGGGTATATCTAGTCAGCACAAACTGCTAGTATGTCAATGAGAACTAACTCTTCATCTTCATCAAGAGAGGTCAGACCTCCTTTTTGCTTTGTATAACATTTTTTATATATATCTTTTTAAATATCTTTAAATATTCTTTTATTTAATTTTGAGCTTCTTGTAGGTTTTGTCGTGTGTAGCATCTTTTCTTCACACTTTTCACAGCTTGATATTTTCGCGGCATATCTGCGAAAACCTGTAATAAAACACTCATTACAATAAAAAAGTTAATGGAGCAGCCACTGACAAAAACAAATTTTACTCTTTGGAGGTATTAAAATAAACAAAAGTAATTTCTAACGTGTGGGGTGAATGGGAACACGGTAAATATTATGTTCCTATTCACCCCGCATATCTCAAATTCAAATATCATAATATCTCAAGAATAAAAGATGTTAATCGATTTTAAATGTCAAAAGAAGGGGCAGATTCAATTTTAAAATGTATAATTAAATTACCAAGTATGATCAATTTGTATGCTTTAACAAGCAAGTTAAAATCACCCTTACCCGATCTGTATACAGTTAATATATTGGTTTTTATTGAATCTAAACTTTGATTTGTATTATATTCATTAAAATTAAGAGAAAAATATACAAATTTTCTTTAACATAAATTGCAACTCCAGCTTGTTTCTTTTTTACCCTACAAAAGAAAGTAGTTAATGAGAAGACTGAGTGCTATTAATTATAATTTTCTACGTGCCAGTGATCCAAAAAACATATCACGTCGTATAAATTTTAATCCGCAAGAAAAGCATTGATCATATCGACTTTATTTGAAATATAGTACAATTTAATTTGAAACATGCTTACTGTACTTTGTCGAATTAGTTTATTTTAAGAAAAGTTTGAAGAAGCTGCTAGGTTTCTTCCTCCATCTTCTTTATGTGCTAAAAATTTCTTTTGAAGTTAAATCTCCTAACTGCAGCTTCTTTGGACCAAATATTAGGTCTGTAGACTTCATTAATTTTATCGAAAGGAAAAGATACTTTACATGTAGAGTGTTTATCAGTTCTATGCCATACCACGCAGATAAGAGTAATATTGGGTACCATCTCATCCAAGAATATTAGAAGATCATCGGCTTTCATATTAACGACTATGCGGGACGAAGAAGATTAACGAATCCATGTATAGAAAATGAATGTGCTGAATAGATGGCTGGAGTGATAGAAAAGAAATAAAAATGAGTATTTTCGTCTTCTTCTTTTTATATAGACTCTGCCTGTTTTTCAATGTGCCTCCAGTAAGTTGTCATTCCATCGTTTTCGTGGTCTTCCTACTGATCGTCTTCATTGTTCTCGAACGCGACTAGTTCGCGCTCGAGACGCATCGCCCTGCCCCTCATTTTTCCTATTGGTCTCTGACCTGGAAATCCTTATTTATCGCTACTTCAGAGTGTATAAAAATAGGCGATTTTCAGGTCAACCAAGTCAGTCCTTCATACTCTGCTTCCTTTTTAGCTTTCCATACTCTGCGGCTGAGAATTTATTCAACTTTAAACTTGGTGACATCCTATTGGGGAACCATCTCCTGCCGTCTTTACTACTCTATTTGTTATCATTTGGCTTATATGATTGATTCATTCTACTCTTCTATTTCTTACTCAGTTTTTGATGTTCTCCACCTTGCATCTATGTCGTATATCTGTACTTTTAGGTCTGTCCCATAGTGTATTACTACAAATTTTTGATTTCTTACATTTCATTTTCACTATCCATTTAGACCAGCTTACCGAACAAATAAAAAACTAGGCAAATATATCAAAAACAACAAGAGCCAAAATAAAAAACACTTACACAGTGGTGTGTACAAACTTAAATGTTGCGATTGCCCAAAAACTTACATCGGTCAAACTGGTAGAAACTTTATTAAACGAAAAGCAGAACATAAAAGGGCTTTCAATAATAGAAAAACAGATTCTACATACGCACTTCACCTTCTAGATCACAATCATTATTTTAACGAATTTAAAATTCTTCACATTCAAAATAAAGGCCTTAAGCTATCCTTAAGGAGAGATTAGAATCTATGGAAATCAACAAATTAAAAAACACAGATATAATTCTAAATGACCAACTTGAGATAAACAATTCTCCCCTCCCCAACCTATTTCATTAGAGACTATAAATTTGTAAACCCAAGCCAAAAATAGATCACTGAAAAACAAAGTTTTCAGTGTTTTATTGTTACATGAAATGAATTTCCATCAAGTTACGGTCGAATCCATCAATTATTAAATATTCTTTATGGTATAAAATATAAAAGAATACTAGATGATTGCATTTATTTACCAAAAGATGGCAGATCGCAATAAGTCATCTTCTCACGAGGTCAAATTCTAGAAAGCCCCTATTAATTTGATATAATCCTTCAAATTTATACGTACAGCCTTTTGTATCAGACATAATAACATTAACATTTTTATAAATAGGTACTATTTCTTGTCTTCCATACCAGCCAAAGAAAAACGCTGGTATCTAAGAAATATATTAGCTATCAATGTTTCCATGTCTTGTCGATACCGACAGAGAATCCTTAAGGTAAAATCGTATTTACTGCGTTACAATTTTACATTTTATCATGTTTTACATTGAATGAGTTCAGCAGCCACATAAATTTCATGATCGAAAGGCTCCCATTGTTTGTCTTTTCGAAAATAATTTGGAAGGTCCTTTCTTATAGGTTCCTTTTTATACTGATGTTTCGGCTTGTAGTTATTTTATTGCGAACGCACAGTAAAGAAAAATATTTCGTTTTAAACATAAATTAGCTAAAGGGTTTTTCGACTGGATATAGTTC
Source organism: Diabrotica balteata (assembly GCA_918026665.1). Lineage (NCBI taxonomy): Eukaryota > Metazoa > Arthropoda > Insecta > Coleoptera > Chrysomelidae > Diabrotica > Diabrotica balteata. Next base: position 156,617,576 of record OU898278.1, read on the forward strand.
AGTCAAATAAGATCAAATCAAGGAAGGAGTTATAGACAAGGAGAAAAGCTCGGCTTTGTTCTTGAAAATATTCTCATAAGATTTTTTTGCATAATCGCTTTTATGAGATACTACTCCAAAATAAGGTTTAAGAGGTCACCCAGGCGAAAAGTTGTTTAATTTTTTTTTAACAATTTTTTTTGTAAACATTTTTTTTTTGTACACAATCAATTTTTTCAGTCCCAAAATTATTTTTTTATGTTTTTTGGATCAATATAAACTAAATAGATTTGTCGTAAGGTTTCTCTTAACTTGATCGTTTTCGAGTTATAAATAATTGAAAAACTGAAAAAAAAACCAAAAAATTACGATTTTCATGACTCAAAAACACAAGTAAAAAATCATTTTTTTAAAATCATCAAAAGATTATTAATTTATTAGTTTTATCTATTAGGTTCCGATAAAATTTGGGCTTATTTTATTTTAAGAAATCGTATTTTAATTGGTAAAGAAACGTGTATGGCAGGGCAGACGCTCATTTATATAAGGAGAATTCAACCTAACATTTGAGACATAGATCTTGTTTCTCCATCTTATACAAGCCGCAGCCCGAGCGCTGGTCCTGTCATAAGACAGGACTTATGACAGGACAGGAGCGCTTCATTAACACGTTCGCTGCCTATCTTGGATAAAACATGGCTGATACCACGTACTTAAAAACTTAATACTGCCTCTTCTTAGGCCGAGAATGGTATTATGCCCATTTTATGCAATACTACTCATGTTTTTTTTTTCTTTAAAACGTATGACGCCTACGGTGCATCATTGGCACTGTCTATAACTTTCTAGACACTAGTTAAATTACAATGTGCGGGAGCGTGTCTACACCCAAGAAACACTTAAAGTACCTAGGAGTAGGAGTGACATTGCACCAAAATGGACAATGGGGGGAGCATGTGCGGAAGGTGACCCAGAATGCTGCGAGTAATGCAGCTGCGTTGGTGAGGGTAATGATCAACATTGGGGGACCCTAATCCGAAAGGAGGAGGGTCTTACACGGAGCGGAGAGATAACGACCTGTAGTTCATGAAACTAGTGGACACTGGATGTATTTCGCTGCATGTTTTGATGGTGGAAAGAAAAAAGCTCTATGAGAGAAGAGGCTCAAACCTTACTATGGCCGAGAGAAGACAGGAAAATGAAAGGTCAATTAAAAGTTGTAAGAAGAATGGAACATCATGGAGGATGTGGCACAGTGGACGAAAATGCTGATTCCTAACATAAAAGATTGCATGGACTGTGGCCACAGGCGACTGGATTATTTCCTGATGCAGGTGCTCACAGGACAGGGTGTTTTAGGGTCTACCTTTTTAGGTTGAGAAAGGCTGACACAGATGAATGCCTATACTATGGACACTCGGACACTGGGACATATACGATGTTAGATTGCCACATATGGATAGTAGAAAGGAACAGAATGGAAATAGAAACGTGTGAATTTTGTTACAGTGAGAGAAATTATTTAGAGAATGATTGTTAATAAAGCAGGTTGTACTAGCTATATCCGTGCAGTGATCAACAGCAGGAAAGAAAAACAGCTGGAACAACGGCAAATATAAGAGGCAAAGATGCTGGAAGTTAAAGTTAGAACAGTGAATCAGACTGTTGTGAGTTACAATGCGTAAGTCAGACTGTGAGGAAGGAGGAACTGCCCATCTGGGAGTGATGCTGTACTCGGAGCGATGAGGAACTTCTACGCACTACCTGGAACAAGACAGGAAGCCACCTTGCTGATGAATGGAGTGTGGATGTGGATGAATAGAGAATAAATGTATAAAGGTAGTGCTTCGGATGTGATTCCCGCCTTACAGCGGCAATTTCGCTTTCGGATTGCTGGATGACAGATGAGAGTCTGGTTTTTTTTTACTCTCTGACACTGGTTTGAGGTCATCCAGGCGAAAAATTGTTTAATTTTTTTTTAACAATTTTTTTTGTAAACATTTTTTTTGTACACAATCAATTTTTTCATCCCGAAAAGTTTTTTTAAGTTTTTTGGATCATTATAAACTAAATAGATTTGTCGTAAGCTTTCTCTTAACTTGATTGTTTTCGAGTTATAAAGAATTAAAAAACTGAAAAAAAAAACAAAAGATTACGATTTTCATGGCTCGAAAACATAAATAAAAAATTTTATTTTTAAAATCATTAAAAGAATAATAATTTATTAGTTTTATCTATTAGGTTCCGATAAAATTTTGGGCTTATTTTATTTTAAGAAATCGTATTTTAATTGGTAAAGAAACGTGTATGGCAGGGCAGACGCTCATTTATATAATGAGAATTCCACCTAACATTTAAGACATAGATCTTGTTTTCTCCATCTTATACAAGCCGCAGCCCGAGCGCTGGTCCTGTCATAAGACAGGACTTATGACAGGACAGGAGCGCTTCATTAACACGCTCGCTGCCTATCTTGGGTAAAACATGGCTGATACCACGTACTTAAAAACTTAATACTGCCTCTTCTTAGGCCGAGAATGGTAATATGCCCATTTTATGCAATACTTCTCATGTTTTTTTGCTTTAAAACGTATAACGCATGCGGTGCATCATTGGCACTGTCTATAACTTTCTAGACACTAGTTAAATTACAATGTGCGAGAGCATGTCTAACACCTAAGATACACAGTAACTAGTACCTAGGAGTGACATTGCACCAAAATGGACAATGGGGGGAGCATGTGCGGAAGGTGACCCAGAAGGCTGCAAGTAGTGCAGCTGCGTTGGTAAGGGTAATGATCAACATTGGGGGACCCTAAACCGAAAAAAGGAGGGTCTTACACGGAGCGAAGCGGTAGAGATAACGACCTATAGGAGGTTCATGACACTGGATGTGTTCCGCTGCATGTTTTGGTGGTGGAACTAAAAAAACTCTATGATAGAAATGGCTCAAACCTTACTATGGCCGAGAGAAGACAGGAAAATGAAAGGTCAATTAAAATATGGCAAGAAGAATGAAACATCATGGAGGATGTGGCACAGTGGACGAAAATGCTGATTTCTAACATAAGAAATTGCGTGGACTGTGGCCACAGGCGACTGGATTATTTCCTGATGCAGGTGCGCATAGGGCAGGGTGTTTTAGGGCCTACCTTCTTAGGTTGGAAAAGCTGACACAGATGAATGCCTATACTGTGGACACTCGGACACTGGGACATATACGATGTAAGATTGCCATATATGGATAGTAGAAAGGAACAGAATGGAAAGAGAAACAGGTACGAATTTTGTTACAGTGAGAAAAATGATTTAGAGAATGATTGTAAATAAATCAGGTTGTACTAGCTATATCCGTGCAGTGATCAAGAAAAACAGAAGAGAAAAGAAAAACAGCTGGAACAACGGCAAAGATAAGAGGCAAATATGCTGGAAGTTAAAGTTAGAACAGTGGATCAGACTGTTATGAGTTAAAATGCGTAAGTCAGACTGTGAGGAAGGAAAAACTGCCCATCTGGAAGTGATGCCGTACTCGGAGCGATGAGGATCTTCTACGCGCTACCTGGAACGAGATAAAAAGCCACCTTGCTAATGAATGGAGTGTAGATGTGGATGAATGGAGAATGAATGTATAAAGGTAGTGCTTCGGATGTGATGCCCGCCTTACAGCGGCAATTTCGCTTTCGGATTGCTGGATGACAGATGAGAGTCTGGTTTAGCAGGTAGGCGTTCGGCGTAGACGTGGCGTCGAGAGGGCATTTTAAAGTACCTCGAAAACTAACGCCAGCAGTGCAAAGAACGAATCCTGCACCAAGGACAGTCAGGCAGCGTCCTGGACTAAGCTGTCTTTTGAAGATTCCAGACCTCCCCTCTATAAAGACGAAAAAAAAGTCACTAGTGCCCACTGTCGTTAAAATGTCAACACAATCGTCCTAACTATGTTTATTATATATAAAAATGACAGATGTACTATATTTTAAAAATCATAAAAAAAGTTACTTACAAATGATTAAAAATAAAAAAAAATATTCCTTTAGAGCACAATGTAAAAATATGTTCAATGTTAAATGTTAACTGAAATTACGAAAGCAAACTAAAGATTATTATCAGTGTAGACTACTGTGGTATGCTCCAAAAGAAGAACCTTTTTATAACCCTGGTTAATCTGGACACTTTCTGCAGTAATACATAGCATCTTTGCGAGTTCCCTGTTTTGAGCACCAAGTTCATCATTTTCCCAGTTTCCTTCTATTTTCACCCATTTGTCACTTCGATAGAAGATGAAGCTCTGGATCTTCTTCTCTATTAGCATGGTTTGTTTCCCGTTGGTTAATATAGTTATCTGGCAACAAAACTTCTATGATTTCAGACTTGGAGGTGACTTCTGTCATGGTATTAGCATGCTCAGTTGAAATATAACTCTAGTTCGTCTTTTTTACTTTCCTACACGTACACCTCCCCCATAAAGAGAATCTATTCTCCTGTTTTTAGTTTCGCTTACCTAGTTTGACCGGCGTTTGTAATTAAAACTGTAATTACATAAAATTGTAATTACAGTGTAATTTTTTTCTGACTTCTGTTATTGCAAAGAATATAGTTTGGCATAAACAAATTTAATATCTTAATCTAATTTACATATCACTCTGAAATTTTAACCACATTTTAAGACTACAAACCCAACTTCCCACACATTATCAAGATTTTAGACTCATTTTTACAATAGCTAATAACATTAATTTATTGAAAATTAAAAATTCTGTAAAAAAAAAAGTTTCTTTTTACAGTTTTCTAAGTAAAAAATTAGAAAATCGACATTCATAAATTAGCATTTTAAATCTTTTAAGGTGTTATCAAATAATTACCTCCAAATACGTTGAATACGCTATACTTTAAACTGGTAGAAGATAAAGGTTTAGTTATGGTTACACGTAAACTCATCACCAATTAGTATAAATGCACTCGTAGATAGGTCAAGCTCATCACCGCAAAAAACAAGGAATTTTAAAATTGACTTGTAAATATTTGTAAACTGATTACTAGCCTACCTGCTCTCCATCTGCTCCCCGTGGAATAAAAACCTAAGGGTTGACAATTTAAAAGTATAATCCAAGACTGAATATATTTGTTATTTGGGAATTCCACTAAATTCGATTGATATCGACAGAACAGTCGAAAAGAAACATTACTATTTATTGCTTGATATTGAAATATTGATAATACGTCTAATACGTCTTATAGGTCAGCCACCCTAAAACACCCGATTTAAATATATTGTAACAATTTCATTTTTCTTATAGGTGGTTGAAAGGGGGGACTGGAAAATCACTGGTCTTTGAGATAGAGTAAGCAAATAAATTATTACGTTTGCGAATGGCTACTCGTGTTTTGGTTGGAGAGCTAGATCATGAATGGGGGTTTCTTTATTTGGGGAACTGGGAGGAATAACTACAAAAAAGAAGTTAAAAGAAACTACTTACAGAGATGTCCTGGGCAACACTACACAAGAAAATTCCTAAACTATTCAATATTAGGACGGCAAGTAAAAAAAAACCTTTTGCTGGTTAGAAGGTAGAAAATAAGGGTTTTTTCCTTTATAATCTTTATTAGTAATTTTCTTTTATAAAAAATACCTTTTTACAAATTCTGGGAAAAAAAATAAACAACACCTCAACCGGACTTTAGGTTATCCTGGATGATAACAATATATTCTTTAAACTCGGCTGAATATTTTTCTTAAAACAATGTCGGCTTACTAAGGATGATTAACCCATATTACAAAAATTGTCACATGTCATTTTGAGTCCAAATCACCTTCTTCTTACCAAAACTCATGGAGTTAACCGAACATGACGGTTTTAGAAACTCTACGAGAACGATGTTTCTCCGTTCAGACCCTAAATTGTTCTCTTCTACTGCTTCACACCCGTGACAAACTATTATCTCATCGTACTTGCTTTTTACTCGCAGTCAATCTGAAATTCTTCTTTTGTGGGAACTTAGTTAAATAAAAAACGTAATTAGACCAGGTCCAACTCGATAACTATGCAGTCAATATTAGTTTTCAGATAATTTGGCAAAAACGATTTGGTCAACAAACTTTAGATCACTGGTCACGTATCATCCAGGGACGTTTAAGTAAACAACTTCAGATTTTATTTTATAAACTTTATGGAAATTGTCTTACAAATAATTTCTGAATTTAATAAATTACCATGTAAACATGAGGCAACAGGTAACCGGTAAGTGATGAGTTTGCTATATATCGGAAAGTCTAATATTTTTGTGGGGACTATAAAATAATAAGTTCGTACATGTTCTTGGTTATCGAGGTCTATAAAACTCAAAAAACTTTGTCAGTTAGCTGGCTGGTTAAAGTTCTCAACAGTCTACTTTTAAACCTTATCTTACTGGACTGTTCTAAATTATTCTGATTAAACGTAATAAATTATAAACACACAAAACTTTCCAGATATGTACAGTGTGTAAAAGCCAAATGGAATAAATTGATTATTTAGGTTACTGTACATATTCATAAAAAATTTTAAAACACATCAAATTTAAATTATAACTTGACATTCTTTAACGTGAAAATGCAATCCCTACCTTCAAACCCCTTAGAATGGCAGGTACAACCCCCAATTTTTAAAATAGGAAGTATAGGCTTGTGATATATCGTTTGAAAGGTCTTTTCATTCTTCATTCAAAAAGTTGTCGCTTTCAAGTTTATTAGGAATAATTAAAATAAAATAAATTAAAATCATGTGGTTACCGAAATTCGCTAAAATATACTTAAAACTTATTTCCCGTTTAGGTCTTGATAATGAGAAAGTGAACAAAAACCATAGCAATGGGGTTTTTAGATATTAACCAATAAAAAACTTTAAAGACTTTCCGTGGCAACGTTATTTTAACACGCATAAGTAAATTGTTTTATTTAAGTTGTCAGTATTTTAATTTAAGTAAAAAGTTTGTTCTATTCAATTCTGAAAAATGGTTAGATTAACGGAAATACATAAAATAACAGTTTTACAAATGATTGGTTACGGAGATAACACCCGAACACAACAGGAAGTAACTCGCCTATTTCATGAGAAATTTCCTAATTTACCGCCTATATCCCAAGGAACAATAATTAAAATAGAGAAGCAGTTTTGCGAGTTTGGTGATGTAAGGCAGATAAAAAAGCAGCTGCCAATGCACTGAGTGATGAACTCAAATTAGATGTGTTGCTTGAGTTTCAGGAAAATACATATACATACAAAAACAATATCATTGGTCCCTTTTTCATTGAGGGCAACTTGAATGGCAACAATTATTTGGTACTACTTCAAAATGATGTTATTCGAACGTTGGCAAATTTACATCCTGATCCAGGAAATCCTCAAGGTCCAGCGAATATGATATGGTTTCAGCAGGATGGAGCACCACCACATTACCAACTTAATGTCCGGCAGTACCTCGATACAATATTTCCCAATCGGTGGATGGGGAGGCGAGGATCGATTGAATGGCCAGCACGATCACCTGATCTTACATTATTAGATTTCTTTTTATGGGGATATGTGAAGAGCCATGTGTACAAAACTAATTTAAATGACTTGTAAGAACGAATAACGCTTGTGATTAGGTCGATCACGCCTGTGATGTTAAATAATGTTAGAAGACAGTTTTATTTGAGATTAGGATGTTGCCAAGACGTTCGCGGTGAACATTTTGAACATCTATTTCATTAACATTCATAGTTCTTTTTCATCTTCTACATTTTATTACGTTTTGTATTACATTTTAGTTTTGAATTGTATTGTAGCGAATTTCGGTAACCACATGATGTTAATTTATTTTTTCTTAATTAATCTTAATAAACTTGAAAGCGACAACATTTTTGAATGGAGAATGAAAAGACCTTTCAAACGATATATTACAAGCCTATACTTAGGGGTTGCATTTTCACGTTAAAGAATGTCAAGTTTTAATTTAAATTTGACGTGTTTCGGGATTTTTTATAAATATGCACAGTAAACTTAATATTGAATTTATTCCATTTAGCTTTTACACACTGTATAACTAAAATACATATGTATATAGAACCATTTACAGGAAAAGAAAAATAATTCCCCGAGTGTATAAACCTGTAACGTATAGTTAAATAGATAACTAAGTATTTATAAAAATGTAATGTTTAACCCCTGTCTATTCAAGCTTTACACATCAATGTTGCTGAGATTTACGATTTACTTCTAACACGGCAATGACGTGAGAATAGTCTGTTCATTTAAGTAAGTTATTTAAGCGTTTGACTTGATGAACTTAAAAGTTGCAAATAAAGCTATCTGATTTCTATCTGGATGTTATACATGTGTATTCTTAGTATTAACCTATAGAGTTTCTTGTAATGGGAAACTCAACAAGGTATACGCTTCGTGACTCTATACTACTATCGTTCTTAATTCATCATCAGTACGTAAGTCTTTAATTAATTCACAGAAGCGTTCTGACAAAGGGTAATCCTTATTTTGTAGAAAATTTTAATTTAGTTAGTTATTTACTTTATGGAAAAATTATCGAGATGTTCTACAGAGTGGTTATACTGAAGTTTTGATTAAATTTGGCTAAAAATACAACAAGAAAACCTGGAAAAATTATATTCATTGGTATATAAAAAATGCAGGACTCTTTAGTTTCACGAAATTTGCTCACAATAAGTTTTCCGTATCAACAACTTTTATCAAACATCAAAAGTTTCTTGTTTGAAAAAGTTATTGTCAAGAATGCCTAATAAATGTAATTAATTGACTAATGTAATTAATTAAAAAATCTATAAACCCCCTCGGTGGCTCAGTCGTAAGAGCGCCTACCTTTAAACGTAAAGGTCGTGAGTTCGAATCTCACCTGGGTGGAAAAATTTTCGTTTATTAAAAATTAATAAATGAAAATAATTTCTATCCGTGTGCGATCAGTACTCACCGGAGGGACCGCAGACGTTCGGATATAATTAGCGTCTCTTAGCAAAGACAATGACGTCGGCTTTGCTAAGTATCAAGACAATTACTATACACCTACACACACACCACACTAGGTACCTGACTGTAAAAATTTACTGTACCATGCCAATAACCATTAGTTGTCGACGCATTAAACTCAATAAAAAAAATCTATAAAAGTAAAAGTGTTGTGTGCAAACACTTTTTCTGTAGATACGAGCTTGACGAGCTGACAGAACTTAGTGAGCATTGAAACTAATCCAAAAGTAGGGTATAATAGAAAAAAAAACTTCTTCTTCTTACGTTGCCTTATCCTTTAGGACGTTCACCATTATATTTGCCCATTTAATCTTATTTGTAGCAGCCCTAAATAGTTCTATGGAGGTCATGTTCGTCCATTGCCGTAGGTTTTTAAGCCAAGAGTTGTGTCTTCTTCCTGGTCCTCTTTTGCTATTGACTTTGCCTTCGATTATAAGTTGGAGCAGTTCATACTTTTGATTTCTTATGATGTGACCAAAATATTGTGTTTTCCGTTCTTTTATTAAAACCATAAGCTCTCTTTCCTTACTCATCCTCCGCAAGACTTCCGCATTTGTCGTATGGCTCTTGTAGGATATTCTGAGCATTTTACAGTAACACCGGAGTTCGAATGCTTGGATTATTTTTTTGTGTTGCTTCTGTCATTGTCCAGGCTTCAACATCATAGAGCAAGGTGGAGAAAACATAGCACTTAAATATTCTAGTTCTCAATGAGATTCCCAGCTGGCGGTTGCATAGAACTTTTTGCTTTTTGTAAAACATTGTACGTGCCTTTTCCAGGCGAATTCTTATCTCTAGTGAGTGGTCTCAAGTTTCATTAAGATTACTTCCAAGGTATGTTGTTCTTGTTACTCTTTCCAGATTTGTTTTGTCGACATTGACCTTCGCCCTTCTGTTTTGGTGCTTGCTGATGACCATCGTTTTTGTCTTCTTTGTATTCAATTTCATTCCAAATTCTCTACAGGCTGTCGTTACTCGGTCCATTAAGCGTTGCAGGGCTTCAGCATTATCTGTTAGTATGACAGTGTCATCAGCATATCGCAGGTTATTTATACATTGCCCGTTTATAATTATACCATCCGAGGTGCCCTCCAAAGCTTTCTGAAATATCTTCTCAGAGTAAACATTTAACAGCAAAGGTGATAGGACACATCCCTGTCTTACTCCCTTCTCGATATTGATTTTTCCAGATGTTTCGCTTTTTATTCTGATTTTAGCCTTTTGTTCTTGGTAGAGGTTTGAAATGATCCTTAAGTCTTTATCGTCGATATTAGGTCAAACGCCTTCTGAAAGTCTATAAAACACAAGTATACATCAGAGTCGACATCTCTACATCTTTCAACTAGCACACGTATTGAAAAAAGTGCTTTTCTTGTTCCGAACCCATTTTTAAAACCAAACTGAGTTTGACCAGTGTGTTAAAAAAATTTCACAGTGTATTATTCCACATAAAGTAAGTAGGGAAAAATGGAACAGCGTTTATGATCTGTAAAAACTAACAAACATGGAATATTTAATTTTTTCATATCTGAAATATTTTTTTTATTTTTAAAATTACGCAATAATCAAAGGCTGCTTTAATTTTTTATATACGTATCACTAGAATGAGGTACGTACTACTGTAACTGCTAAAAATGATGATTTTGATTTTATAAGTGATTGACACTGCTTTAAGCCTGGACCAGAATAACGGAAGACATTGAAGCAGCAGCAAAAGATAAAACATAAACAAAAATTTGTGACCGTAAAAATCATTAGTTTGACGATAAATGCAATATTGCAACAAAAGAAAAAACTTAAACCTACGGAAAGATGCTTACTTGACGAACTAAAACAACGGTAGAGCATTACCAGACCAACAGGAAAGAAGAGACGAGGATACAAAGAAAAAAACGAAACTACTTATTCATCATTATTCCCCCCTATCTTTTGCCCTGACTTTCCAATTTCTGACCCCTAGGTTCCTCAAGTCATCTTCGACTTGAGTGTTAATTCTAGATTTGGGCCGGTCTCTCTCCCTAATTCTTACTGAATCTTGATATAATATCTGTCTTTGTTGTCTCCAGTATCCATTCTTTCAGGGTGTCCTAGCCACCTTAGTCTATTAATTTTAATAGACCAGACGATGTTCTATTTTTCTTACCATTAATACAATTCAAAATTGTAGCGCCTGTGCCATATGACGCTTTCTTGTACTCCTCTGTATATGTGCCTAAGTATTCTTCTTTCAAAGCAGCTTAATAGTTTTTCGTCGCTTTTTAGCATAGTCCATATCTCTGACGCGTATGTCAGGACAGGTTTAATAAGAGTTTCTGCTAATTATGTGTGATTTTAAGAACTGCTTTAGTCCATAGTAAGCTCTGTTTGCCAGGTATATTTTTCTCTTAATTTTTACGCTTACTAGGTTGCTATTATTTTGTTGTGTTCCAAGACATATAAACTCCGAAACCCCTTCGAATGTATGGGCTTCTGTCACCAGATCTTGTGATGCCGCTACTTGTGTTCTGCTCATGACCTTCATGTTTTTTGTTTTGGATAAGTTGACCTGTTTTTCTAAGCTTTTTCTAATGTTTTAAAAGCCCGTATAGATTTCTCTATGGAACTTTCTAGCGCGATGTTAAACAATAAGCACGACAGACTGTGCCCTGGCGTAATCCAGTATATGTTTCAAAAGACCTTGACTCTGTTTTGTACCTTGACTTTGCACTCAACTTTCGAAAGAGTTGCGTTGACCAATGGGATTAGATGCGACGGAATATCTAGTTCTGTCATAGAATTATAAAGTGCGCTTTTGTCTATACTGTCATAAGCGCTTTTAAAATCTTTAAAGAGGTAGTGGGTATCAATTCCATGTTTATATGTATTTTTTAAGGTTTGTCTGAGAAGGAAAATCTGATCAATTGTTGACCTTTATTTTCGAAATCCACATTGGTATTTGCCTATTTTTTCCTCAGTATAATACTAGTAAACGATCATAAAGTATATAAGCCAGTACTTTGTAAGCCATATTTAAATGTATGCCTCGGTAGTTGTCACATATAAGTGGATCCCCTTTTTGTAAATCGGTATTATAATATTTACATTCCAACCGTCTGGGACTTTTTCTTCTCTCCAAATGGATGCAACAAGTTTTCTTATGTATTTTTTTAGCATTTGCTCCAATACTTAAATACTGAACTTAAATATATAGAAAACCTGAACAGTGAAAAAGAATTCAAAGCATTCTATAAAAAAAGTAACATGAATCTTCAAATCCCTCTTCAATGATTGAAATATAGGAATACTGTACACTACATACAAAAAAAGAAAATATTTTTGAATGCTCTAGTCACAGAGGAATTACGCTTTTAAATACTGCGTATAAAATATTTTCCACAGTATGCAGAACAGATAGTAGGAAAATACTCGGCTGGTTTCAGAAGTAGTAAATCGACAATTTATCATATTGCAACCCCAAAAAAATTCTAGATAAAACACTGGAATATGGTATAGACACTCATCACATATTTATATACTACAAAGCAGCCTACGACTCTGTGAATAGATAGAAAAAGTTCAAAGCAATGAAAGAGCTAGGAATACCAAATCTGTTAGAAAATTTAACAAAACTCATTCTTGAAAAATTTAAATGTTGAGTACATTAAGGGGGAAATGTCTGAATCTTTTAAAACAAATAACGGTCTGCACCAGCGAGACCCTCTCTCTGAGATACGATATCTCTATCTGGCCATTGGCCATCGGTTTAATATATAATAAATCAGTGCAAATCATTGCCTATGCTGATGATATCAATATTATTGGGAGAACGGAAAATGCTGTACGAGAGGCGTATGTAGCATTCAAAGAATTAGTTACAAAATAAGCTGGAAGTAGAGATTTGGATGAAGCTTGGATACTTAAAAAATCCAACATTAAAAACCTAGAAGCATTCGAAATGTGGTGTTACCGACGTATTTTGAAAATATCATGGATGGATCGCAAAACAAACGAACAAGTTCTCGAACAACTAGGAAAACAATACGAAGTTTTAAATTACATAAAAATTATTAAATTGGAATACTTGGGGCACATCATGAGAGATGAAAAGTACGAACTACTAAGGAATATAATGCAGGGTAAAATCAACGGTAGAAGAAGCATAGGAAGATGTAAAATCTCGTGGCTACGCAATCTCCGTGAATGGTTTGGATGCAGTTCAATTGAACTATTCAGGCGAGTAACCAATAAAATTATAATTGCCAGAATGATTTCCAATCTCCGTAAGGAGTGGAACTTGAAGAAGAAGAACAGATTTTGGATGTAGATGCAAATTAAAGAACATCAAGAACTGGTTAAGAAATAGAAGAGTAGAATGAAAGCAAATACATTAAATATAGTAGTAAAGACGGCATTAAATGGTTCCCCAATAGAAAGACGATCAGTAGGAAGACGTAAACTATGGAAAGACAACTTGCTAAGGGCACATTGAAAAACAAACAGAGTCATACCTATATAAAAAGAAAAACAAAAAGAAGAGGCCTCAGAAATACATTCATAATTAAAAATAGGGGCAGAAGGGATCGAACTAGAAATAAATATTCAAAAGGCAAAAAAGTTAACACAGCTAAACTGTATAAAGTTGCACATATTTGTAAGTTTCATCAAGCACGGAAAGAACAGAAGAACAATATAAAATTAAAGGAAAATCATAAAGAAAAACAAAGCTTTTTTTCACGCCCAAATATGTTTCGCTTGAGAAACACACACTAAACATCAAATATGAAAATCTGCAAAACTATTATCGGACCAATGGTATATTATAAATGCCAGAATTGGTGAAATTATAAAAAAGCACACAAAATGAAACCTGGAAGAAAAGTCTTAAGGGAAATATTTGGAGCGATTAACGTAAATTGAGCATGGAGAACCAGGTACAACTATGAACTTTATCAACTATTCAAAGAGATACCGATATCAGAATTCCTTAAGTTCCGGTGACTTCGATGGGCTGGTCATGTAGTAAAAATGAAGACCAAAATACTGTCGAAAGAGGATCTAAATTGTAATAAATAGTAAAATGCAGAGCGCAAGACCAAAAATAAGGTCCCAGTAAAGGTGGGAGAATGAAGTAGCAGGGGAAGCGAAAAATTTGCTAGATGTGAGATTTTGTGATAATTATTGCTCTATTTATGTCTTATTATTTTTAAAAATAACAGAAAAGTTATGTTTATGTGCTAGTACTTCTTTCCACGCCACTGTAGCAACCAAAACATTTAAAAGCAAATTTATCAATTAATCTCGCACAAGTTCTTGAGTCGAACGAACACGAATGGCAGATAAAAATGTCGGTTCTCATTAGAAATTGTAATAAATTCAGCGAATGCTGATAGGCTAATATAGCACTACCATGAAAGATATCAACATTATTCGTCAAGACTCGCTAAAGAGATAGGCTATTTTTAGCATATTGGTTGTATTAATTTCTGAATTGCTAATATGGTTTGTCCATAGATAATGGATACAATCCCGGTAAAGGATTGAATGGTATTTCCGTATAGGAAAAAGCTTTCTTAAAGTTTATTCAAGCTTAAACTTTTTATTTCATAGTTACGAAAGTAATCGGAAGAAAATAAAAATTTTATTCTAAAGTTTCTTTAATAAATAAAAAAAACCAGGATATAACAGAATCTAGTAGTATGTATGAGAGAAAAATGAGAAGAGTGAAAATTGATTTGGAACAAGCATTCGATTGTTCATAGCACTGAGAATAATAAATAAAATACGCATTACGAAATAGTTGAGTTAAGTATGAATATATAGATCTTATTTAATTTATACAGAGATGCTTTGTTATGAGATTACTTCAAAGGACTACCTAAGCTCTGACGTCACAATGGGCGAGGATTTTAATCTTTCCAAACATTTCTAATTTGTGTGCATTTATCCCATAAGAAGTTGGATATACTCTTTTTTAATGTGTTATAAGGTTGAATGCTCGAATAAATGAACTTTGATAATATACAAGGCAAATATCGAGCACGGAATTAATTAATTCTTGTCCAAGTACTTTCGAGTAGTGATCTAAAGTTTTTTTAATTGTTTGAAGAATAAATAAAGACTTTTGGTTATGAACATTCATTCTGTGTGGTTGTTATTATTTGCTGTTAGCGAATTTGTGAGACAAGAATATCAAAGAATTAAGATATTTACTACGAATATTCATATGTTAAGGTTATGTTATGGTTTGATTAAAACTTTAGTTATTTTTTAATGTGCTATAAAATATTTTGTTGTCGGTTTTATCAAGGTTACTTTAAAATTAATCAATATATAATTTAATTTATATATAAAGTTAAAAACTATTTAAATTAATGTTTTATTCTTTTTTAAGTGCTAGTGATTTTATCCCCTTAAAGACTAAAATAATGTATTCGTTTTCTTGTATTTTAAGTAGTTAATAATTGATGAATTCGACTGTAACTTGATGGAAATTCATTTTATGCAACAATAAAACACTGAAAACTTTGTTTTCAAACTTCCACAAAATTTATTTTAACTTATCACTACAGCTGTTTCGGCTGATTGCCTTTCTCGAGTGATCTATTTTTGGCATGCGTTTACATTTTATAGTCTCTAATGGAATATGTTGAGGAGGGGAGAACTGTTTGTCTCAAGTTGGTCATTCAGAATTATATCTGTGTTTTTTAATTTGTTGATTTTCATAGATTCAAACAAGGATAGCTTAAGGCCTTTATTTTGAATGTGAAGAATTTTAAATTTGTCATTAAAAGAATGACTATGATCTAGAAGGTGAAGTGCGTATGTAGAATCTGTTTTTCTATTATTGAAAGCCCTTTTATGTTCTGCTATTCGTGTATTAAAGTTTCTACCAGTTTGACCGATGTAAGTTTTTGGGCAGTCGCCACATTTAAGTTTGTACACACCACTGTGTGTTTTTTATTTTGTCTCTTGTTGTTTTTGATATATTTGCCTAGGTTGTTATTTGTTCGAAAAGCTGGTGTTATTCCTTTCCTTTTTATGTGTTTGGCTATTTTAATTGATATTTTGCCTGTATATGCGAAAACCATGTAACTGAGGCCCTTTAACCCTTTACCTTTAAAAAATAAAAAAATTAAAAGAATAAATTTAATACGACTTCATAGCCCTAGAAATTACCTTTTGAATTGTTTTTGAATGAACCTGATATCATAAAAATTAACGGAGTTATTGCAAAAAAAAAACATTTTTTTTAGAAAAATTTTTGGAGTAAAGATTTTGTATAATAGGAAAAAAGATAGGTAATAAGAAGTAGACGTGTCGATAGGTATATGCTAACGAAATATACATCTGTGGATGTTTGTGTGTATATTTTGAAGATAGAAGAAATTAGTGAAAGGAATTCCGTATATTTGCTCAAAAACATAGTGGGACTATCTAGTATGCTGTGTCTATTGCACATTTCAGTATAACTCAACAGATAAATGTTGTATTTAAGTGAATAAAAGGGATTATATAGACAAAAGATCTAATTGAGTGTTTATAAGTATAATTGAGTAAATTAATTATTATTTATAACTGGGAATAAGCCACAATTAAAGATAAAAATACGTTTATTGACGTTTCAATTTCCAATTCGGAAATCGTTCTCAAAATACAAACATTAAATTGTATTTAATTGTAATTAAATTGTCAATAAACGTATTTTTATCTTTAATTGTGGCTTATTCCCAGTTATAAATATTAATTAATTTACAATGCCACAAGAAAATAGCTTCAGAACAATATAATTGAGTAAGTTTTGCGAGTTGGAATTTAGTAAAAGCCATCTACACGTGGATTTAAGAGACGCTAGAATTAAAAAGATAAAACGGAAGTAACATGTTTGCAGCAATTTTTAATTAACCACAACCCATTTAGATAAGACTGATTAGTTAAAAAATATGGTATTGGTTGAAACAGATGAAATAAACTGTTTTAATGCTTTTGATATTGGCATTACAGCGATAAAGACGATTGATGGAAATAGTTTTAATAATATCAAACTGTTCAAAAATAGATAAGGTTCTGTCATTATTAGGAGTCAATAGTATATTAAAAATTGGTGAAAAAGTGATTCCTCTTGATCCCCTGCTATTATTCCAACGAATTTTCGTTATAAAGAAAAATGATGAAATATTTCAATCCTACTTGAAATTTGAATTGGCACCTTACCCGTTTTCTTTATTTGATGATGTTGAGATGAGAAAGTCAACCAAATATACGTTATACTCGGTATTTCAAACGCTTGATATTACTTTAAACTGATGTAATTGATGGAGGACAGCTACTTTACAAAATAAAGTGGTCGAATAATTGTAATTATAATAAGATGTTTGAAGAATATATTTCCTATTTGAAAAGAAATTTCGGTAATAATGTTACTTTTATTTTTGATTCTTACGAGAAAGATAGTAATAAGGCTGCAGAAAGGAATCGTCGGTCACAAAATGTTACTTGTAAATAATTTAAGTTTACAAAATATATGCTAGTAGTTATTAGTCAAGACAAATTTTTGAGTAGTTATAAAAATAAAAAGCTTTTTATATCATATCTTATAAAGAAACTAAAAAAATCCACTCAATGCAAGCAAGGAAAAAAAGAAGCTAGCGAATTAATAGTAGAGCCAACAATTGAGGATAAGGGCTCAAATTTGTCAAAAGTTATAGTAGCAGAAGAAATTGATGTTTTAGTTATTGTAACTGCCCGAACTAAAGCTGATGTAGAGATTTCTTTTTTGAAACTTGGAAAACAAAATGCTAACTCCGTGATATATTCTTCAAAAAGCTTAGAACTAAATTATCCATTCATAGGAGTATATATTCTATTTTCTCATGGTTTCTCTAGATGTGACTTGACTTCTGCTTATTATAATAAAGGGAAGAAAAAAATTATCGATCTTCTAGACAAACAACCTGATTGGAGAGAGAAGATCGATATATTTTATAATAAAGCCGCTGATATCGATGCCATTTTAAAAGCTGGCAGGTACTGCAAAATATTATTGAACGAAAGTGCAAAAGATGTGAATTTGAGTAAACTACAACGCATCGAAGACCTATCAGCTTATCTGGAACAGATGCGTAACAAGTCCTTTATTAAGGCACAACTAAAAATAGTACAGTAAAGTTTTCATCTCTGGCTCCAACGGTTGCTGTATTGGATGAACACATCAAAACAGTTTATTTACAAACTCAGATATGGGTTGAAAACAAAGACATTCGTCCAGTTAACTGGGGATGGTGCAAAATTGAAGAGTCTTTGTTTTCAACTAAAAATCCCAATCCACCTGCTCCAGAAGAATTGTTAAAAATGATTTTTTGCAACTGAAGGGTTATTTTGCAATCCAATTACGGATCATGCAGTGGGGACAATTGCCCAAATAGCCCTCCAATTAATGAAGAAAGAGAAATTGGTGAAGAGAGCTCTGATGATAAGTGAAAAAATAACAATTAACGTACTATTAATGTTTGATTCATTTTTAAAACATTACTTAAATCTAAAAGTAATGAATTTTCATATATTTTAATATTTATTTTAATACGTTTTCTCCTTAACTAACAAATTAAATTTTTATAAGTCACATAAGCACTGAAAAAATTGTTCAGAAAATGTGGAAAGAATAATATTAATAAAGTTTATCATAACCAATAAAAACGTTTCTAAATGAATAAAGCTATCAAAGCTAACAAAAAAACATTTTTCATTATTTTTATGACAAAGGGTAGTTTTTAAGGGTGCAAAATAACGCAATAAATAAATAAATACTGTAATACTCACTAAATGAGATTTCAGTCCAATAATATATTATTAAAATAATTAAAGTTTCTTGAAATTAATTTTTTCAATAATTTTGCTTTAAGGGGGTGGTTTTTAAGGGTTGAAATTTCACAGTCAACCAAAAAGTATAAATCATAAACATTAAAGAAACTATTTGAGTAATATTAATACGCGATTTAATATTTAAGAAATATAAAAAATGATTTCTTTATGATTTTTCATGGTTTCAGGGATAGTTACTAAAAGGGTTGAAAAATTAATTAAAATGATAAATGATGCTTATAAATGTTGCAAAATATTTATTTTATTTAATTAATCGAGATAAACCAGAATGCCTTAATCCACATTTTTTACCATTTTTAACAAAAGGGGTGGATTTCACCCCTAAAATGTAAAAATCGCAAGTTGAGCATACGTCACTTTTAAAGTTGAGGGTAAAATATACCCAATCCCAAGTTTTCATGCAAATCGATGGAGGTTCACCGAAATCGGAGGTAATATTTGATTTTTATCGTCATTCACTGTACTATTGTAGTAACCACATTTTTTACTTAGCATATTCACATAATTGATCTACAGTCTCACGTTTTAGACATTTTTGGCACTTTATGAAATAGTTTTTTACCTTTTATATGATTTTTAAGGGACGGAACTCCGATTTTAACGATTTAAAAAAAATTCTTTATAAAAGGAATAATAATGTAAAACCCCCATTAAGCTTCATTACAGAACGTCTTTGGAATAACAATTCCATCATCAATGCTACATAAATTTACACGTTTGGAGCCACTAAATAGGTACATGGATAAAAATTTAAATGTAGTTAAATTAACATTAAATTACATCTTTGATGTTAAAAACTAGGATGTTTAAGTTATAAATGGAATTAGCTACATAGTAACGTGGGTGTTAAATTTTCTCACATGCGAAAAATCATGTCATTTTTTCGCTGTATTTTAACTATCCTTATATCACAATTTTACAATAATTATCTTAGTCCAACCCTTAATAACCCTTCCTACTTACATTTCAACCCCCTCCCTTAAGAAATACAGACAGTTCTAATATAGCAAAGAAAAAACTCTCTTGATGGTCGCCCGTCGCTAAGGATAGACCATTCTCTCTCTCTCTCTTAGTTTGGCCATCGCTAGAGCCAGACGCTCTCTCTCTTTCATTCTCTCTCTCTCTTCGCTTATCAAGAAGAACAGCATCTATCTTGGCTGCTTTTCTATCGTAATTACCTCTTTCCCGGTTTAGTTACTCGAGAAATATCGAAAATACTGTATTAAATCGTGTGCAGACAAAGTGTGCTCTATATCGTGATATATTTGCGAAACACGTGTTCAGAAACCGGTGCATCGGACAGATTTCGCGGGTGACAAATAACCACGAGTGAAGACCGGGAACAACCGTGAGAGTGTGGAGCAGAAAAAATATTGGTAAGACTTTCTATAAACTAAATTTGCTATTGTCTGTATACCTTTTGCTACTTATTCTAATTTTATTGAACCAGCCCTATATAATACAGTCCACATACATGGAAATTATACTAATAATTTCCCACATATGTACACCATTTTTGTACAGTGGGGTTGCTAGCCCTTAGACGTGTCTGTGAGGATTCCTAAAATATCCTAGTTTTTTAACATCAGAAATGTTGTTTAAAGCTAATTTAACTGCAGTTAAAGGGCATTTACCCATGTATTCAGTGGCTTCAAAGATGTAAATCCAGATATCTTTGATGATGGAATATTTACTCAAAAAACGTTTTGTGTTGTAGCCCAAAAGAGTTTTTATATTAATGCAGAAATTATAAAGAAATTTTTAAAATAAAAATGTTTGTGATTCATGGTATACAGCCAACTACATGAATTCAGTTTTCTTGTGAATTTCATTTTTGCTTAAATTAGCTCGTTTGTATAACTCCACCTACCTCTAAGATTTTTTCAAAGCAACATATGTACCACACTGTTGTTCATATCATAGTATTATAGTGGGTACTCTTTATCCTTAGCAGTGCACGGCAATATATCTTCTTAATAAGTTAACAGTGTAATGCACACCTTCGCTGCTTATCAGAGAAGACATTAAGGCAGGCTTCCTATAATGATAGAATACACTTAAGTTACTTTATATCAACCCCTTTATCTACTGTTAACGAGCAGCAATTCGCGCTTTATTTTCTCAGATAATTACGTACCCATATATCATAAATTAATGGTCTAAATAAAGAGCTTTATGGTACCATTAGGGTAGAATTTAAGAGTACGATTAATGGTTATGTAAAACGGTTTAATTTTATTTTTCTGCGAACAGGCGTGACCGTTCGAACAAGAATTTTGTTCCAAGTATACGCTTATGTATTAGATTCTTTGTCAATATGAATTTTTAGTAGAGAAAAAGATATCTTTGTTTACATTTAACAAATGTAAGCAAAATACAGTATAGCCTAAAATAAACAGTACTGAACTTGTTATTACTGAACTTTATTGTTTTAAAAAATACATTATTGACATTTTATAACATATTCTAAATGAGATTCTCCTATCTCAAGACATACTTTATATCGGTATTCTAGATTTCTCGTAATATTATGGAATAAAAGTTGTCCCAAGTCCGTGAGGAAGGCTCTAACACCATCCTTTAATGCATTATTGGTTTGTGGTGCCCGTTTAAAAACGGCAGTTTTAGCCATGCCCCAAATTTATGCTTTTGGAGATGTTGTAGAGAATGTGCAGGATAGGGGAAGTCAGTAAATCGAGAAATGAATTTGTTTGGAAAATGTCCCTGAACAAATTGAAAAACTGCGATAGCAGTATGGCAAGTTGAGCCTCCTACTGGAAAAATTGGTCTCGAAATGCCAAATTACGTGCACGACAAAATTGACGTAGATCAGGGATAAAGCGTGTTAAATTTTTGATTTACCTCTGTTGATAAAGTGTGATTTGCCTACCATTTTCTTTGATAAAGTATTGACCAATGATTCCGTGTCTCAAAACTTAACACCAGACACTTCTTGACCTTCTTCTCTCTGTTTTAGGGAGATGCGTTTTGGAAAGCGACGACAAAGAACAATGAATATAGGAACCTGGAACTTACTAAGCCTATATCGACCTGGAGCCCTAACTCAGGTGGTCTAAGAACTTGAATCCAAAAACATGGATATAACTGCTTTACAAGAGATTAGATGGACTGGAGAAGGTACACTAAACACTAATGAATCAGTAGTATTTTTTAGCGGAAGCGAACGGGAACATCAATTCGGCACAGGTTTTATAGTCAGGGAAGTCTTGTGGGGTCAGTCTTACCTTTTAATAAATAAAAGTGTAAGAAGAATATTAAGATCTGCACATAGAATGTCAACTTTATACAAAGCAGGAAAAATCCACAATGCAATAGAGGAGATGAATAGAATGCATATTAAAATCATAGGAATAGCAAAAATATGATGGCCAGATTCTGTAGAAATACAAATAGAAGATCACAAGGTATATTACTTGGGAAAAAGTTATGGATCACATAAATCATCATCATCATCATGGTTTATTCACTCCTGGCGGAGTGTTTGCCGCCCTTTTGGGCTCTCTGATTCATTTATTGCGGAGAATCAGTCCTCTGTTGTTTTTTTTATTATTATAGCAGCGTGTGTGACTTGGCCCTGTCTACAATTTTCCTCCATTCTTTCCGATTCTTACAGCGCTCGTTCCAATTTTAGATTCTCAGCTTCTTTATGTCTCCTAAGACTTGATCTCTCCATCTTGTTTTGGGTCTCCTCTTTGGTCTCTTTGTTGTTGGTCTCCATCCAGTTATTAGCTTTAGCGTAGAGTCTGGGTTAACTCTTTCTGTGTGCCCCAGCCACCTGAGCCTTTGCGTCTTAACGAACTTGATTATGTTTTCACCCTCGATGACTTCTTTAATTTCTTCATTGGTTAATCTTCTAAATTCGCCTACACTTATCCTCACCGGATCACATAAATATGGATTCGAAATAATCGTATCACTCAAGGTTGCCAAAAGACTTACTGATGGCCTCATCTGAAAGGACTTACTACTGAATGATACTTGCGTAGGTGATATGGTGACAGAAAAGAATTTTTTACACAATATTGTTCTTGCTATAAATAATTATTATCTTTATTGAAACGTTGGGGATTTGCGGGATTTGGGGGATTTTTAATGCTTCTCAATTATTCTCTCTAGCTAATATCCCATTGGATCATATTCTGCAACTTTTTTTTATTTGACTTAGATCAAACTTCATTAATGATATTAGGTTTTGGATGAAATTATTTCTTTTACAACATTTTACCCCTCCAAGCTTTCTGTTCACTCACAAACTCTACCTGTCACAAACTCTACCTTTGGAAATTACTACAAACAAGTTAAAACTAGTAGTCTGGTTTGACTTACAGCAAAATATGGGTCTGCATTTTACTATAGAAAAATTTGTCTTTATATTTATATTCCCGGTATTTAGGTGGCACACGCCCTTCCGGTAGGGATCTATGGAGGAGACGCAAGCCCTTAACTCTTGCCGTACGGCTCCACCATAGGCCGATCAGACACCAGCATATTCTAATCTGAGCCGCAGATTCATTTAGAATTTTAAACTGCTGCGTTAGCCTTTGCCAGTGAAGCGAATGAGAAACCGGCCGCCCAGCCCGGTTGGCTATTTAAAAATGTGTCTTTATAACTTAAGGATTCACGACCGTACCTAAAGGGATACATGTACTTATGGACCAAAGATCAAGTTAAGCGCGGAGAGGATGAGGTTACTTCTGTTGTGATGAAATTTTTACAGAATTAAGTCATGTTATGAAGAGCTTGTTGGTTTTACCGATAAATGTCCAGATCAGAACAAGAACTGGCAATTAATGGCTTTTTGGTTGCAGTTAGTCAAAGTAAAGAAATGTAAACAAATATCACATAATTTTCAGGTTAGTGGCCATTCGGATGGCCCTCAGACCGGGATTTTGGCAGACACCAGAGAACACCAGAGAAACCGTGCACCAATTATTTATTCGCCAAAAGCTTGGGCAGATATTATTTTGAAAGCAAATAAAAAATTCTTTTGTTGTTATGCAGATAACAGAAAATTATTTCTACAGTTTTCAACCTCTTCTAAATAATGTTAATAAAAACGCACGTTTTCCTGACAAGCAGAGCTTAAATTTTGCTGGAACATACAGCTTTCGATTTAAATCACAAAATGTTGGGTCATTATTTGTCAAACATAATGTCAATGAAGAAAATCAAGAAGTTAATGTCATAAGAAAAGACAGCCGTGTAAGAATGGACTTGTCAAACATTAAAAAAAAATACAGAGCCTCTAAAAATTTCAAAAAATAAAATAAACAATATAAAAAGCTTATTACCTTATATTTCGCCAATCTACCATACTTTTTATAATCAGCTAAAAGGAGCTACTGACATTGATAATGAAAAGGTTGAGATTGTAAATATATAATTTTATTATTTTTTTCCAATATAGTGTTACGATTTTTTAATTCAAAGAATATCTTAAGCCCCAATTTTTTAAATAAACTTCATTTTTTTTCTGTAAAATAATAATTTTTTATGTATTTTAATGACTAACAGAATTAAATAATAAGAGTTATAGTTTTCTAGAGTTAACTCAATATTTTTAAGATTTTTTTAAAACTTTAAACCTTAATATCTCAGCTTTCTTATTTTTTGGCTTACTATTATGTTGCCATAAGGTCTTCAATTCTTATTTTTCATCATTTTTAAAGCTAAATCCAATTTGTTTTAGTAAGAGCAAAGAAAAATTCGCACGGTTTGCATTAAGTTTATATATTTGTGCTTGGATTGCACAAAAAAAAACAATATCGATAAGCTACAAAATCTGAGTTAATTTGTATAAGTAATTCTAAGCCCAATATCTATTTCTTGGTTCTCTACGCATACCTATTTATAGTCTAAGAGTGCAGCGTTCAAATTTATACTGGTAGCAAAGATAAGGCCTATATACTTCAGTGTAACATGTACTTTCTTATCACAAGAGGCCGCTTACCGAACTAACAACCGAAGAGAATAATATTAAATTAAACTTATCTCTTTTAAAATATAGGTGGAGGTGATAGATAGCTAAATCGTAACGTTTTACTGCAAAATTTATATATACTTTCATGGCGGTTTCAGTTGTGTATGTGTTTAATCCTAATGTATTAAGTAGAGTTAATAAAGCAAGGTGTGCTTGAAATCCATATAGAGGGGTTTTCATATGTGTTTAGAAAGGGCTAGTATGTAACATTTTTATTTGCTTATAGGGGGGACTAAAAAGGAGGACTGAACAATTACTAGGCTACAATTACTACCCATATCCTAACCTAACCTTGCGTAATCACTTACAACTAAAGATTTTTGCAGTAGGTTTTATACTTTGTCCTTGATTCGTAAATAACATATTGTAGAACATTACCATAACATAACATTACCATAACATAAGTATCTGTTACTGAAGTATAACACCTTTAATAATAACATGAGTATGAACTTCTTCTTTTTTCTTCCTTATTTAATCTAAGCCAATCCATTGTTTCAAATTTATGCACCTGTATCAATGTGCAGATTGCGGCTATACCTTTTTGAAGTCTTTTCTCCGTCCATTTCGATATTTTTCCTGTTTAGCATCCTAGTAATATCGTCTACCCAACATAGAATCATAATGTTTTCACTTCGTTCCCTATGTAGGAGAGTCTTTTCAGCTATGCCACTAAGTAACTTCAATTCTCTTTGTTTCAAGCAATATTTTGGTTTTTGTTATTCCTGGTCTAGTCTCTGTAAGGTACGTCAATATAGGCCCTATACAAGCTTTATATATTCTCGATTTAGTCTCAAAGGAATATTGAGAATATATTATCAAAGCTTATTGGTATAAGCAACCAATACCTATGTCGGGAACTCCACATGGCGGCAATTAAAGTAGAAATAAAGATTGCTTAATATCATGAAAATAAACTTGATAGCTACTCGAATGTAAACAATAAAGTGTTTAAACTGCCAGGCATTTAAGACCTAGTCCGTATGCAACTTTTATAATACGTGTTAGTTTAAACTGAAACTGAACTTATCCAATTCAATGAAGTGTAAAAAATCCATTATTTCTAAGGTGAACCATTGTAATTACCTAAGTCAAAAATAGAGTAAGTAGCTTAGGTCAAATAAAAATTGGTCAAACTGTGTATTATTTTCTCCTTAACGGTTATTAAACCGTAACCACAAACGTGACGTCTCAGAGGCGAAAAGCAAATGCGCATTTCCATAAATATCCCCACTACACACAACTAGGCCTCTGTAACTCTCTCTTTCTTTTTATTTATCAGTTGGGACATATTTGTCGAAATTTGAGCAGTCTTTATTTGTTTTAGCTGTAAAACAATTTTATCTACGTCGAGGTGTCTCAGTGCCGTCAGGTCTGTATAAGTGTAACATTTCCTAGAAGTCTAATAAATGACGTGTTTCAATGGCTGACAAAAATTTACCTGGGCCTTCTAAAGGGGAAAAGCCGTTAAATTTAATGATCCTTAATATGAAGCAACTCTTTTAAACTGGACTGAAGAGATTATCGACGTTACTGATTCCGAAAGTGATGGAGATTACATTCCAAGTAAAGATGACTCAGAAAGTGATACAGAAGACGACGTTTCTGTAAATTTTGTAAAAATAGATGAACAAAATTATCAAGACTTTGACCACATGTCAAGCGAAGAAGATTTAACATTAGAGAAAAAAAATATTATTATGGAAAAAATCGCTACAAATGGTCTTCCAAACCTACAGTAAATAAGAACAACCGCCCTGCAAAATACAATCTTTTGATCAGACGTCCTGTATTACGAAATTGCAACGATAATAAAATTGGTCCATTAAATTCCTGGAACCCGCTGTTCTCTGATGAAATACTGGAAACAGTCATACGTTGGAGTAATTTACATATAGCCAAAATAAGAAGAAAATATTCGCAACATATCAGTTATCTCCGTGATTTGGACCTTATAGAATTTCGAACTTTTATTGGTGCTCTAATGTTAACAAATACAAATGGTAGTGGAATGGTGCTCTAATTAAATACAATAAAAACAAGAAAATTTGAATATCTCGGATATATTACAAGTGGAGAGAAATACACCTTGCTCCAACTGATTATGCAGGGAAAGATCCAAGAAAATAGAAGCATAGGGAGGCGTAAAATGTCATGGCTGTGCAACCTGAGAGAGTGGTACGGATGTGTATCAAATGAACTTTCTAGAGCAGCCGTCTCAAAAGTCAGAATAGCTATGATGATTGCCGACCTCCGCCGCGGAGATGGCACTTGAAAAAGAAGAATGTTAACAGCTACTTTTAAATCCAATCATGAAGATATCAGATCTAGTTTCAACAGGTTTACTATTATTCTCACTTGTCTGTGCTCTGATAACCCTGATACACGAACTCAAAGAAAAGCAACTGACCCTATAGCCGCTATAAAATCGGCTCTACTAAACCAATTTTTAGTTCTAACATAAATGTTACAGGAGCTGATAACTGGTTTTTACCTATCGAAGCTGTAAACGTTTTAAAAACAAAAAAAAATAACGTTTGTTGTAAAACTAAAAAAAAATAAACGTAAAATTCCACCAGAGTTCTTACCTAGACGAGATAAAGAAGTAGGCTCCAGTGTGTAAATTACTATCTCACGCTTAGACACAAGCAGTACTTCTTGTATCTTCCATGCACTGATGGAACACCATGAAGTAACTGATCCAGATACATCTAAGCCTGAAATAATTTCAGATTATAATACAACAAAAGGAGGGGTAGATTCATTGGATGAAAAATGTGCCACATATTCTTGCAGTCGAAGAACAAGTCGTTGACCAATGACCATATTTTACAGAATGTTGGACATCAGAAGATATGCATATGTGAAACAATTAGCTATGCAACTGGTAACGTCTCACTGAGTTGTAGCGTCGGTTTAATAATCCTCGTATAAACCGTGAAGTAAGAATGCGTATAAGCCGAGTATTGGGAATTCAAGAACAGTTTCCAATTGTTATTGGAACAAAACTGGAAAGATAAAAGACCTGCAGAATATGCATCATCATCATCTTGGTGCTACAGCCCTTAGAGGGCCTCGACCTTTTCAAGCTTTCTACGCCATTCTGTTCTGTTGCTTGCTTGCATTTTCCAGTTGCCGACTCCGATCTTCTACGCATCTTGTGTTACGCCATCCATCCACCTCAGCTTTGGTCTACCTCGTCTTCTCACTCCTACGAGTTGCACTGTTAGAATCTTTTTCATCATGTTCGACTTAGGGGCCCGGACTACATGTCCTGCCCACTGCAGGCGATTTCGCTTAATTATAGTGGTAATATCTTTACCCCCAAACGTATGCTTGTAGATATTCTGCAGTTCAAAGTTATATCTACGCCTCCATATTCCGTTCCCACAGACCGCTCCGAATATCTTGTGTAGCACCTTTCTTTCAAAAATCGATAGAGCAGATTCATCTGTTTTAGTTAGCGTCCATGCCTCTGATCCATATGTGAGAACGGGGATCAGTGTTCTATATAGCCGTATACGAGTTTTTTAAGACAGACGTTTGTTAGCTAAGTACTTTACTACTACTTAGTTACTTTACTTCTTTACTGCTACTGCAGAATATACCCTGCTGTTAAAAAAAGACTTTTTATATTTGTTTGCAATGCAAACAATTTGTCTTGAATGTTTCAAAAAGATAGGTGTAGATTGTTCGACATGAATGACAAGTTGGATCCTTGCAGTTTTTGTGATGTTTTATTTCATACAAGTGGTTTTTATGTTGAGAACAATCCTTTATCTTTCCCTAATTTGCACAGATTTTTTTTGTTTCATATTTTCCCTTTCAATTTTACAATTTTTTTGGACCTCCTTGAATATGAGCCTTTTTTATTTGTATTGAAATAAACGTATTATTTGTAATTCTGTTTTATTTACGAAATTTTAAGTAAACCTTAATTTAATCACAATAGATGCATACTTCATTTGAGACATCTACTGCTTAAAAGTCATTACCGTTTTTTCTCTTAATTAACAAAAATGAGGTACGTCCCAGAGACGTCACATCTGTATGTATATAATAAGTGTTACACATCTGTAGTTACGGTTAAGATGAATCTTTTAAATTATTTTCTAAGGTGAAATTTTTATATAGGCCAATATACATTCCATACAGGCTTAGTAACCTTCTTTATCTCAGCTACTATTCATTTCTACTATCCTAATTCTAGATAGATAAAAAGTCAATAATTTTAAGCTTACGGTTAAATCTAACCACTCATGTAATAAGAGGAATAAGACGTACAAAGGGTTTAATATCTTGAGCTATTTGTGTTGTCGTTGTTCTTAACATTAAACCATATTTACATCGGCAAGATATTTGCCGTGAGCTTCAATAAAATAGTTACTACACAATAAAAAGCAAACTTATATTCTCCTGCCACGAATATAATGGTGTGAAAAAGAAAGGACCTAATAAACATTGATGGTATACTAATAAATATTACATGTAGCGATCGGTACCCAATATCATATACGAGAGTTACCAATTGGCCGCGGTAACTACCGCAATGTATCACCGTTGGGACATCCGTAACACAATGAGTCGTATTTTATACACTACAGAAAACTAGTTACTGTAACGTTTTACATAGTATCGCCGGTCGGTAGGCAGTGACTACTGACCCGTCGTTGTTTCCTATACTACGTTTACATAATCAAGTACCAAGTGAGTAGACTATAATGAAACATAAATGGAATACCATATGGAATATAGACATATACAAGAAGTTTGGCAACATAAAAAATGTGGATATTTAGATGACTCTAATTTAAAAATGTTGGATACTAATACAGCTATTCTGACTTTGTTGACTGCTGCCCTGAAGTCCGGTAGAGATACAGCCTTACAGTTGATACAGATTATACAGCCAGGATATTCTTGTTCGCCCTGGACCTTTTTTTCCCATGCATTTTACCTTGAAGTATAGTCCGAAGTGGGTCATATCGTTGTTCATTGCGCATTATATGGCCCAGATATTCAAGTTTACGACGTTTTATGTTTATGCCTAGTTCGCGCTCTTTTCCCATTCTATGTATTACTTTTTCGTTGGTAACTCTGTCTATCCAGGAAATCCTCAACATGCGTCTATAGTACCACATCTCAAATGCTTCGAGTTTCTTCAGTGGTGCTTCAGTTAAGGTCCATGACTCCACGCCATATAAAATACGTAGCATTTTAGTAAATGAACTTATTTAATTATTTTCAATTTTATATCGTGGCTGTTTTTTTTAAAGATTTTTTCCATTTTTACGAAGCTGATCTTGCCTTCTCGATCCTTATCTTAATTTCCGTCGATTATAATATAATATATAATACACGTTTATTCAAATCCATAAGTATTACATTAATTTACAATTTCAATTTCAGTTTACTTACA
This sequence comes from Diabrotica balteata, assembly GCA_918026665.1. Classification (NCBI taxonomy): domain Eukaryota; kingdom Metazoa; phylum Arthropoda; class Insecta; order Coleoptera; family Chrysomelidae; genus Diabrotica; species Diabrotica balteata. Next base: position 156,647,850 of record OU898278.1, read on the forward strand.
GTAACATAAACGTAAAAAAAAGTCTTTAAAGCATTAACATGCTTGTTGACTTAAGCTGTCTAATATGAACAGGTTTAATGTTTTTTTTACAAATTATTATTTCATTTTTACAGTTTCTAGTCTAATCTAATTTGTTTCGTTTTTTTTATCTCATCATCACAGTCATTAACATCTTAGTAGATGTGTTGTGGTTCATAATTGGGCTTCAGCAGCTCGGACAGTTTGATAATATTTCTCCACTGGTCGCGGTCATCAGTTATATGTATTGCCTCAGTATACTGTTTATTGAGAAGAATTTTTTTATCTAGTATAATTTAAAATTATTAAATTGTTACACAACTCCCTTTTTTCTTTTACCCAAGCATTAACTTATTTTTTATACAAATAAAAATTTTTGATATTTTTAAAATTTATGGGCAATTGATTGTATATTCTTGGAGCAAAATATTTAATTGACCGTTGCGTGATTGTTTTTGAAGTATGAAGACATTCAACATTAAATTTTCTTCTTGTTTCATAATTTGACACTTTTACTTTAAGAGGTATTTTATCTTTATGAATATTTTTAAGTAGCTCTAAGCAGTACAATTGTCGAATATCCAGAACCTGAGTTTTATGAAAAAGTTGGTCTGACGGATATGTTTTTCGTTTTCCATATATTAGTTTAAGAAACCATTTCGGAGTATTTTGAAGGGTCACCAGATGACAATCAGCTACGCCACCCCATCCTAAAATCCCATATACAAGATGAGATTGTACTAAAGACAGGTAAAGCATTTTAAGCTGTTTAACATCTAAAAACTCTTTTAAATAGCGGAATTTTGGTAACAGTCCTCTTATTTTTCTTATAATATTTTTTTATTTGTAAGTCCCATTTGAGGTGCCTGTCAATTAAAACTCCTAAATATTTTATGTATTCTGCTTTAAATATTTGTTGTTTTTTATTTATTTTTAATGAGTTAAAAGTTGGCAGAGAATTTTTATATATTGCAAAAGGTATACATTTAGTTTTTTCGTAATTTATTGTGAGTTTATTTATTTGCAACCATGTTTTTATAACTTTGAAATCTTGTTCAACTATAGTCTTAAGATCTTCCCAATTTTCGGCCTTATAAAAAATTGCGGTGTCATCAGCAAAGCTTATTATGTTTCCATCAGTTTTTAGTTTAAGCATGTCATTAACATAGAGTGTAAAGAGGAGAGGGCCTAAAACGGTCCCTTGCGGTACGCCATAATTAATTACTTCAGGATCACTTTCGACACCATCAATTTCTACAAATTGTTTTCTGTCTGTTAAGTAACTTTTTAGTAATGTCAAAACGCGTCCTCTCAGACCATACTTCTCAAGTTTCTCTAACAAGATGCCGTGAGATATCGTGTCAAACGCCTTAGAGAGATCGACAAATATGCATAAACTACGTTTATTAGACTCAAAAGCTTCTGATATTTGTGATGTTAGTTTACAAATAGCATCTTGTGTAGATTTTCTTTCTCTAAAACCGTATTGACAATCCGATATTATACTAAACCTATCCAAAAAACTCACTAATCTATTTTTTAAAATTTTTTCAAATATTTTGGAAAAAACAGACAACAAAGATACTGGTCTGTAATTAATCACGTCTTCGTTATTTCCTTTTTTAAACAGAGGTTTGATTTTGCCTATTTTTAGACATTCTGGAAAACAACCATCCTGAAAACATGCATTAATGAGAAAAGTTAAAGGAGTAATAATTTCTTCCTTAATTTGTTTGATGGTTTCTGTCTTAATCCCATCCCAGCCAGGAGATTTTTTGCGTTTTAAAGATTGTATTGCATTTACCACTTCTTTTTGGTCAACGAGATACAAGTACATGCTGCTTTCTATCCTATCTATGTCCTCAATCTGTTCATTACAAATGGGTATTTTTTGTGCATACCTTTGTCCCAATGTACTGTAATGTGTATTAAATTCATTTGCAATTTCTTTTCTGTCAATTATTTTTTTCTCCTGTTTTGGTTTTAATCGATTCAATTTTTGTATTTCCTTTTATTTTTCCACACAATGAATTAATTACATTCCAAAGTGATGAAGAAGAGGTCTTATTTTTTTCAATTCGTTGTTTTGTATAATTTCTTTTTGCAGTTTTAACTAAGTGTCTTAATTTATTTTTATATTCTGTATATCGTTTTTTTTTAAGTTATCTGAGGGATCTTGGATTAGCTGATCATACAATCTGTGTTTTTCCTGTACAGACTTTAAAAGTCCCCCTGTCATCCAATCTTTTTTAAAAGTGGTTTTTAGATCATTTCCTTTTAAAATAATTGTATTTTTGTTTATTAAATTTAAAATTTTGTCAATAAAAAGTTTTACCGCTTCATTTTTATTTGTTTTATTGTAAATATCCAACCACTTTTCCTGCTTCAAATTGTTTTTTAGATTTTTGTAGTTGATGTACTTCTTTATTATTATTTTGTTTTCTTTGGTTTTGTTTAGATTAGGAATGGAAACTGCGATTGGATAATGATCTGAAGTAGTATTATTTTCAAATATAAATAAAGTTATGTTAGTGTAATCAGCAGGTCTTTTTATAAAGAAATATTCTTTATACAAGCTAGAATATTCTGGTATTCTTCAGTGTGATCTAGATCCTCAAACAAATTAATATTGATATCACCAACTAATATATGAAAACACATTCGTTTTTTACTTATGAGGTATTGATGCAAATCCTGATTAAAATTGTTTATCTTTACTATCGGTGATTTATAGATAGCGCTCAAACAGATTTTTGTTTTATTATAATTTAAAATGACTTCAAGTAACTTGATGTTCCCAATGGTACAACTGAATATTCATATTTTATAGAAGATTTAATGTAAATAATGACTCCATCATTTTTGTTTAAATCGCCATAATTGTATAATAAATCGTAATTTTTTAACAAAAATGGGGTTTTATCAATATCATCTTGAATGTGTGTCTCCGTGAGAACTAAAATATCAAAGTTGACATTTAGAGTTGATAAAAACAAACAAAAATTATCAAAATTCTTACCTATACTGCTAATATTACAATGAATTATTTTTAAGTCATTTTTTATTGTCACTGAGTAATCCTTATTAAAACTATCACTACTTACACATTTTGTGTCCACTTTTTCTTCTTCGTAGTCTCTAACATAGATATCCATTTTTTTTTAACTAGCACACACAAATTTTTACCGCACGATTAACATTACACTTAATTAATGTTGTTCGTTTGACCTGGTTTTTTCCTTTTTTTCTTTTCTTCAGACGAAGGATTTGATGTAGTGGATGACTTTTATGGCTTGGTTGATTTTCCAGTAACAGCAGACACAGATGGATGTTTTTTTGACGTTGGCTTCGTTTCGTTAGTCTTGGGTATTTTTCGGTTTATTTTATCCTCTTCTTCCGAAAAAGTTGGGTTTTCTTCAAGTTCTTTGGGCGTATAACTTTGATGGTCTATAAAAAGTTTGGTCCCACTGTTCATTTCAGTTTGCACCCAGATAACAAAAGTTAGTGATTTGTGTTTTAGGTTGTTGGTTAACTAGTAATTGACCAGGTGGTATCCTATTTTTGCTTGTAACCAAATATTTGGTTTTTTTGATGTTAAAATCAAGCCCAAACCTGCTACTTACTTCTGCCACCCTAGAGACAAGTATCTGCAGACCTTCTAGACTGTCTGCAAAAATGACAGTATCATCAGTGTGTCTTATACTGTTCAACCGTTCTCCGTTTATAACTATTTCCTCGTCTATGTTCGCTAGCGCTAGGTTCATAATGTGCTCTGAATATGTATTGAACAATAATGGGGACATTATACATCGCACACATCTTTTTATCTTTATGTCGTCTGTTAACTGATCCCCAACTCTTCAGCTGCAGTTTGTTCGTAAACGATATTGTTTATTATACGGCGATCTCTGCTGTCTAGACCAATTGAATTTAATATTTTAAAGCTTTCTAGTAATCAACAAAACATACATATATATCACAATTCAGTGATATATAGACTATGATCGACCATAGATCGACCAATAGATCTATGGTCGATCTATTTTTTCTGAATCCGGCTTGGTATTCCCCTATGAAATTTTCTACAAAAGGTGTTAGTCTACTTAATAGGATGTTCGATAAGATTTTGTACGCCGTATTAAGTAGGGAGATGCCTCTATAGTTAGAGCACTTGGTTTTGTCTCCCTTGTTATGGATAGGAATTATTACACTTTCGTGCCATTTTGTTGATATTTTGCCTTCATTCCATATAAGTGTCATTAGTTTGTGTAATTGTCTATGTAAATTTTCTCCTCCGTACTTAAGAAATTTGGCTGGTATATTGTCTTTTGCGTTCTTCAATTTGTTAAATGCTTGAAATGTTTCGTCTATTTTTGGGTACTTTACCGGTAGGTCCACCCCAAGGTATATATCCTCTCCATGTTCTTCATCTTGGTGTATATTAAGTAAATTTTTAAAATATTCTTGCCATGTTTGGAGTAATTCTTGTTCGTTGATTATTAATTCATCATTATTTTTCCTCATTACAGACATGCAGTTAGGTCTGAATCCTCTCTTTTCGTTTGACACAGATTTGTAAAATGCTCGACTATTTGATTGTTGTCTATTTCTTTCCATTTCTTCACACTGCTGTTGTTCGTATTTTCTTTTTTTCTCTCTAATTAGTTTTCTTGTTTCTCGTCGTGATGTATAGTTTTCTTTACTTTCTGTTGTTTCTTGTTGAAGCATAATGTTTCGCTTTTTCTGTCTGTCTTGTAGTTTTTCTTGGCATTCTTTATCAAACCATTTCTTTGCTTTCGTCCTTCTTTTTCCTATTATTAGTTCTGCTGACTCTGTAATTGATTTTTCCATTTGTTGCCACAGCCTTTCGACATCATTGCTCTGGTCTATTCTATTTAGATGTTGTTCCATTTCCTGTACGTTATTGTCTCGGATTTCCTTATTTTGCGTTTTCTCAATGTTTCACTGTCCCAATGCTTCGTTCGTTTTAAGTTTCTGTGATGATATTCTCAACCTGATTTTTGCTCTTACTAGGTAATGATAATATCATTGGTCTACTAATAATACGAATACTTTTTTTGAAAAAAAAAATTAAAACAATATTAGCCGAAATCTTCTTTGTGCGATTTTGTGCGAAAATATTGGTAAGTTTTGGATTTTAAGGATGCCCTACATCTTTTTTATGGTCTGTATAATAATTAAATCGACATCTATTTTTTTAAAGTTCTGTTCTCTTTTACAATTTAACGCATAATTATATATCTCGCATCAGCAAGCAGCCAACACATTTTTATCTGATGTTATAAATCTTAATAGATGCAAACTTGGGAAGCAGTTTTTTTTAAGTGAAAAGGTGTAGCCATTTTGTCACGTTAGTGTAGAACCAGACGCGTCATTACCGATATGCATTAAACATGGAAACGAGAACTTCACTCTGCAATATTTTAAACCGAATTGTTTGATTTCGCCGCCAGGGTGCTATAAGGCGCACCTCTTGTAAGCCAGTGGTGCGATTATATTTGAATTCAATGTTTATTTTATTCATGTTCGACTGACAAAGAAAACCAGGCGGTAAACAGTGGCTTCTTTTGTAAAAGGGATCTCGTAAGTGAAACAAATAGTATATTAATCCTAATGCCCCCTATTGTTAAAATATTCATTCACAAAATTATTAAAATATATTATTATATGATTAGTTTTATTGCTTTTGTAAATTCAAGAGAATGGTATTAGGTAGCAATATTACCAGTTTATTGACAGCAGAGTCATAGTCATTAGAGTATGGCAGTGGTTGCTAAAGTGGGGTCGCGATCACCTTGGTGGATCACGTTAATAAGCTGAGGGGATCGCAAAATGATTCTTAAAAAAAAAGAAATTATATTATAAGGATATTTATTTTATGGTTTAAATAAAAAAGTAAAATAAATATATAGTGAAGTAAATAAAAAACGTGAAAAAGAAGACATGGGTAACGTAATGCTCAAAATATATTTTAGTTACAGCTTATTTTAAATCGAGTGGCGAGCCCTTCCACGAAATAGTTAATCGCTCAGACAATAGAATATCTATGGTTAGACCCATGCAGTGGCGTTGCAATATTAAAAAAATTAAATTATTTGAAATCGTATTAATTACAAAATTAAAATTATTAATCACTTAAATAATAAATGGAGTTTGATTGTACATCCTTAACGACTCGTAAGGACATACAAAGAACTGATAAGAATTATTTCCAAGAATTTCTAGTCACTGGATTTCAAACTAGTTCGTAATTTAGTCCCATTATTTTGTAAAGTCTTAACAAGAAAGGTACTACCACGCGTATTAAAACTGCGTATATATTGTAGAATGAAGATGATTAAGTAGTACAAGTAAACAAATTAGATTGACACCAGAATCTAAAGAAATAGTTGCAAATAGTTATAAATATATGTAAATACTATTTCCTGAGGATAATCGAAAAAGTATTCAACAACGTGTGAGTGAAGCTACTGGAGTATTTTAACGTACAGCAGAAAGGATCATTCAACATGTGAGTATATTAACAAACGCAGTCAAATAATACACTAAAATTTACAGCTATAACACTTGCTATGCAATTATGACAGACTTAAGGGAGTATGACAAACAGTTCATTAGAAATACCATTCATAATTTTTATTGATATTGATATTTTTATTGATATCAATGATACACGACACTGAACGTTGTCGTGTATCATTGAAACTTTTGTAGAAAAGGCTTAAAGAGGTGTACGAGTGGACTGGAAGTGTAAGTTCTCTCTACAGAATTGTGAAAGATTTGGGATTTAAATTAAAGAAAACGAAAGATAATCGATTTGGACAAAACTAAATATTACAGGAGCGAAGGTAAGTTAATTGTATATCTTTATGAAACGTATGTACATGCAGGACACACTACGCCAAATAGCTGGACAGTGGCAAAGGATTGTTCAAAAACATTTTAAAAGGAAGTAGGTCGCTTACTGTACATGGTATTGGAAAGATAAACAATGCCTATAAGTCGCCTTATAAACAATGTGTTCTGAGAAAGGCCAGATGGAAAAGGTCTGTAAGGCGGCCTAGAAAAAGGTGGAAAGATGCAGTCAGAGAAGGTCTAGAGAAGATGGGAGTGCGACAATGGGAATTACTGGCACAGGACCGACAAACATGGAAGGCAATAGTAAACGCGGCAAATACTCACGAAGAGTTGTAGCGCCATTGATGATGATGATGATGGGAAGATGGGTTTCAAACAGGATGCACTTTTGATTTTTAAGGCAGGAGCTAAGAGATGCGATTATCATGATGATCGATGATTCCCTGTTGGATCTGTTGTTGTCATTGATAATGCGTCATATCATAAAGCACAAACTAATAAAGCCCCACCAGTAATCCTAAAAAAATGACATTTAAAATTATTTACATGATTCAATGAAGTTTTCCGATTAATGGCACAAATTTAAGCAGTTCTGTGGGATATCTTTTTTTTCAACATTGTTGCTGAAAAAAACTTATAAGTTAGTAGGTGCCTAATATTATTAAGATTTTGACATATGGCAAAGTTAACCTCAAAACAAGTCATCTATGTTTTCTTTAAATTAAAGCAAAATTTAACACAATATCACACTTCTAAAATTTCAAATGCACTACTAACCCTAAAGTAGTAACGTACGTAAATTTTGCGATTGAAGGCAAGATAGTAATAGGTCACAAACAAATGTCGTGGCTACAGAACATAAAGAACTGAACAGGCATGAATAACACTGGCGATCTTTTCATGCCGCAAAAGACAGACGTCTGGCCTTAAAATAATTTCACAACGCACTATAGGTGCACGGGATTATAAGAAGAAGAAACTTAAGCAAAATAAGACAGTTCTTCTGATTTCAACTATGCATTTTTTTAGAAACATTAATCATAAAACAACCAAACCCGAAATAATCCATACATATATTTCAACTTATTCGATCTCGCAACTTAGTCGATCGGATAGCCAAGCGGGCTGGGTGGCTAGCTTCTCCTTCGCTTCAATACAAGAGATGTCAGTTCAATTCCCAGCTCGGTGTACAGAAAACAAAAAGGCTAACGCAGCAGTTTAAAATTTTAAATGAATCTGCGGCTTAGTCTAGAATATGCTGGTATCTGATCGGCCTATGGTGGAGCAGTACGGCAAGAGATAAGGGCTTGTGGTTCGGTGATACTCCTCCATAGATCCCTACCGGAAGGGCGTGTGCCGCCTGTTCGGAAAGATTTCCGCGGTTAGTACAATAAAACCTAGAGCTAAGATTAATATTATTACTAAAATTAATATCAAACTCACCAGTCTTCCGGGTTGAACCGCGTCGATATCCATTTTGCCGAGCTTTCGGCATCCTTTCTCATGCCTTCCTCAGGGCTTCCGAGGTCTCAGTCTCTCGAGCCCCCAGACACTACTACACTGTTCACTGATCACTACACTGTCACTACTAGTGACAGTGTAGTGACACAGTAGTGACAGTGTAGTGATCAGTGAACACATGAACACATGAACACAAACACTGATCACTACACTGTCAACACTACGAAGCCGTGACAACAAATAAGACTCCAAACAGTACTAACTTTTTCAAAAAGTCTCAAAGAGAGTCTTTCCATGCTTTTGAATTTAACGCATGTTGCTGAAGACTGCCGAGACCTCCAAGGGAAAGAAAAACGGACTTACTGTAGTTTATGCTCTACAGCAAAGAAACAAATGACAACTACCAAATGTTACAAGTGTTGGAGTGCCTTGTGTTGAGAGCATCAAATAAAAATGTGTATGGAATGTGTATATCAATAGAAAGTTATCGTTCAATCGGTATTGTATCAATACTAGACTTAAATCAATGAGTACGTAAAATTTAGGTATAGTTAGTATTTACGTATGTTAAAGAAATGTTAGTTTTTTTTATAGCCCTTTTTCTATCTGAATTGTCTAATAAAGGCCTCTCACATTTCTCACCATTAATGCCTGTTGTATGCTAGGCATTTCCACATTGATCCTGCGACTCTTCTGATATCGTCGCTCCAGCGCTATTGAGGTCTTCCTCTTGGTCTCTTCGCATCGTACGGTCGCCAGTTTCCGACTTCTTTGTTCCATCTACCATCTTCGAGACGTTTGTTGTGTCCAGCCCATTTCCATTTTAATTTAGCTGCTTGTTTCGCGGCGTCCTTTATTTTTGTTTTGTTCCGGATTGCTTCGTTCGTTTGCCGATCTATTAGTGAGATACCAAGCATCTGTCGTTCCATGGCTCGCTGAGTTTTTCGAATCTTGTCCATGTTCTTTTTTGTGAATTTTCAGGTTTGAGCTCCGTAAGTGAGAACGGGAAGGATACAAGAATCGAACACTTTGCTTCGAAGGTTTTGGGGTATATTTTTGTCTTTCAGTATGTATGAGAGTTTTCCAAATGTGGCCCATCCCATTCTTACTCGTCTGCTTATTTCGGTAGTTTGGTTTTCTTTGTTTACCTTGATATTCTGACCCAGATATATTTATGTATTCTTCTACATGTTCCACTTTGTTCCTTGGATGGTTATCGTCGGTTGATCATCTTTATTCGATATTAGCTTAGTTTTACTCAGATTTATTTTCAGTCCTTTTTTTTATGGATTCCATCGTCTTCACTTCTTTTTAGCTATCGGCTATTAGTACTACGTCATCTGCATATCTTAGATGGTACTTTCCGTTTATCGATAGTCCCTTCGTTTCCCAATTTAGTGATTTAAAGACGTCTTCAAGTGCGGCAGTAAATAGTTTTGGAGATATGGTGTCTCCCTGTCTTACTCCTCGGTTGATATTGGCCTCGTTTTCATTCCGTTATCCATCGTGACTGCCATTTCAGCGTGTTGACATTATATTATTATGTATTAATACCCTATTGTTAGAATCTATTCTGCTGTTCACCAGTGCTTCCTCAATAGCCCATAATTCTATGCTGTCAAAAGCTTTCTCATAGTCTATAAATGCTAAACAGATTGGTAAATTGTATTCGTTAACTTTTTCTATTAGGACCTTTAGTGTGTGAAGATGGTCACATGTACTGAACCCTTTTCTAAATCCGGCTTGCTCTACTGGTTGATATACATCGAACTTTGTTGTCAATCTATTTGTAATTATTTTTGTGAATATTTTATAAAGTGATAGTAGTGATATTGGACGATAATTTTTTAGATCTGTATTGTCCCCTTTTTTGTGTATTAATATTGTGTTAGCAGTATTCCATTCCTTTGGTATGTTTCCTTCAAATAGGCATTTATTAAAAAGTATTTTTAGGTACCTGATGTCTTCTTCTCCGCCTTCTTTCAACATTTCTGCCAGAATTTCATCACTACCCGGTGCTTTATTTCATTTCTTTAATTGCATTTTCTATTTCTACTTCGCTTATTTCGGGCATTACTTCAGAATTTACGTTTGTTATTTGTCTTTTCAGATTTTGCTTTGAAGAGTCGGGGGGATCGTTTCTTGAGCGGTATAACTCAGTATAGAAGATTTCAACTATGTTTGATATCTGAGCTTTGCTTGTTTCTAATTGACCTTGTTGATTTTTCATAGTTATAATATTTTTCTTTCCTAATTTCGGTTTGGTATATTTCAGACTTCGATTTTTCTCTATCACTCTTTCTACATGTTCTTGTTGATGTTTTTTAATATCGTCTTTTATCTGTTTTCGTATGGCTCGATTAAGTTCTTTGTATTCTGTGTTATTTTTTTTTTGTTTAGTGACAGGAGCTCTTTTCATTGTTTTAGCATATTCTTCGATTCTGCACTTATTTTGGATTTTTTGTTGTTATGGCGGGTTGCTACTTCTGAGCTAGCATTCAATAGTTCTTTTGTTATAACTGAGTTAATTTTATTAACGCTGAGTTGTTCTAGATTCAGTGCTTGGGTGGTTTTTAATTTACTAGCATATTTTTCTTTATTGACTTTTAGCTTTTCTGTGTCTATTTGTAGTCTCTTAGTTTACCTCTAACCATTCTGTGATCACTACCCAGAGAGACATTATTTATTACTGTTACATCTTCTACGATACCTTTCTTGTTACACATGATGTAATCGATTTCTTTCCTTGTTTTTCCGTCTGGTGATAACCACGTCCACTTTCTTTGCGGTTTTTTCTTATAAAATGTGTTCATTACGAAATATTTGTTGCTCTGTAGGAAGTTAACCAAGGATTCTCCTCTCTTATTTCTAACACCATAGCCGAATTCACCAATATAGTTTCAACTTTCAAAGAAATGTTAGTATTCAAAGTTAAAGCATCTTTTGCTTATATTCCTACAAGAGGGCGACTACATGTGAAATTTTAAAATCGTCAAACTTTCATTTTTCTTGGGCGTACAAATCCTACCAAACATATGTTTGCCCCTTTCAATATTCCGGTTTCAGATAATATTACATGTTTATAGAAAACAGGAGGAGTTTTTAGAAAATAGTACTAAAATGTAAACAATTGTATACAAAAATAATTTAATCTTTTGTCTTTAAATTAAATCAATATATCAAATAACGTAAATAAAACGTGGTTGTAGTTTTGTTTATTTTATTTAATGTAGAAGACTGAAGTGAATTCATGTCTGTAAAAAATTTGACCACTTAAACCGTATTAACTAAAATTTATTTTGCGCCAACACGTATGGGTAATATTTTACTATCGAACCACCACAAAAACAAAAAATAATGAGCGCCAGAGGTGTTGAAAATATTACAAGAATGACCTTAGAGACCCACTGTAGTCGTTATGACCGCGTAGGAGACACAAACTGCCTGTAAATATATTCTACCATTTTTATTTATAATAATTGACTTTATTGTCTAGTTTTTCCTAATGAGATGATGATATATTCCTGTAATTTTCAGTAATATGGCTTTTGTCTTGTCTCCACGATATAACTGTAACATAAAATAATTGTAAATGTCGTTGATCTTTTGTCAGATTAGAATTTACAGATTTTATCACGCATCTTTATCAAACGTATTAAGCACAATTTTGACATAGAAAAATATTTTTAACTGCAGTCAGCACGTAATTTATCCCATAAATGTTTAGATTAAAATTTATTTTTCAAAATGACCTGTATTTAACAGTAGCCATGTATGTCAATGCAATTGTTTTGGTTAAAGCAAAGATATTGAGCAAATATGAAAAATTAACAATGAAGTATTTTATGACATTTAAATAATATAAGTTAGTACTTTAGGCTATTCCAGAAAGCCGCATAAAACATAAAATTTGCTTTGTATGATACCCAATATTATGCACCAACCCCCTCTGTGACTCAGTGGTAAGAGCGCCTACCTTTAAACCTAAAGGTCGTGAGTTCGAATCTAGTTTATTAAAAATTAATGAATGAAAATAATTTCTATCCTTGTGCGATCGGTACTCATCGGAGGGACCGCAGACGTTCGGATACAATTAGCGTCTCTTAGCAAAGACAATGACGGCGACTTTGCTAAGTATCAAGACAATTACTCTACACACACACACACACACACACACACACACACACACACACACACTACACTAGGTACCTGACTGTACCATGCCAATGATGTTAGTTGTCGAGGCATTAACTAAATAATAAGAAAAAAAAAATATTATGCACCCCTGTCTCACTCCCCTCAAGTATATAACCTGATCTGTATATTCTCCATCTATTCGGAGTACCGCTGATTGATTCCAATACAGGTAAGCAATAATTTTTAGGTCTCTTCCGCTTCTTTTTCCTTCAATCCCTGTCCTCTTCAGTACTAACATCATTTGTTCATGCCTGACTCTATCAAAAGCCTTCTTATAGTCAATCAGACATGCAAAAATATTACAGCTGACATCTCTGCATTTCTGAAACAATACCTACAGGCTAAATAAAGCTTTCCTCGTAACAACGGCGTTCACAAATCCAAACTGATTGATCGCTATTTGTTCCCCGCATTTCCAGTAAATTTTTTTGTAGATGACTTTTAAAAACAGCTTTAGCAGATGGCTCATTAGGCTTATGGTCCTATAATCTTCAGAAACTTTTGCTCCTGCTTTTTTTGGGCAATGGTACGAACTCCAATTTGAGCCACTCTTCTGGTATTTTTCCTGCCTTGTATATTTCATTAAATATTTCAGTTATTATTTTTATTTGTTCTGCATATAATAGCTTCAACAGTTCTACAGGAATTTCATCAAGTCCCGGTGCCTTTCCATCCTTCATTTGTCTGACGGTTGACGTTATTTCTTGCGGTAGGATTTCGGGACCTGAATTATCTTCAATTCTTGTATTATTCTAAGGTCATGAAAGAGCTTCTCCAAGTATTCTTCCCGTACTTTTTTTTTATCTTCTTACTTTATGGCAAGATTGCCTTCATCATCTGTTATTTTTTCGCTGTTGCGTTTTTGGAACTTTCCCGCTATTTTCTTCATTTTTCTATGAACCTTCAAGTTATCATATGGACACTTGACTTTGTTCTGTTTTTTGTTTCTCTCTGGCTTCTCTTATTTTTCTTCTGATGATGGTATGTATTCTCTTATATTTTTGGAGATTTTTTTTGTAGTCTGAGCACACTCGTTACCACTTTATTTTATTGTATTGTTTATCTACATCCCATTACAAAGCCATTTTTATTTGAATGGGATTGGTTTCCTTTAATACATCAACAAACTACCTTCTGTATCGTACAACAATAGGACACTCCATTCGAACATTTATTGGAATTATGATATTTGTTTGTCTTTAATATGAAATGACTCAAAATAAATTTTGAATTAAATTTTAGAAGATGAGATGAGAGATCGATGTCTTCCCGATATCGTTTCTTCCCACATACGAAGGGATGTTTTAGGCGGAAGCCTGGGGGTAAGAGTGGCAACTTTTTTAAATCTCTTTTGGGTTCTCAAAATTAACATTATCTGCAAAGTCCAGTCTTATTTGTATGACTTAAGAAGTAAAGATTGAGTGGCATTTTCTCTCTGACGACTGGACTGTGTATGAAAAACACTAATGAAAAATGTATTTACCTGTACCGCTGTCTATAATATGTTTGAGGAAACACAATGCTGTTCTAGAATTAACATTAAATGATTTAATAAAACGGTTCAGGTAAACGGTAAAACTTTCACTCTTTTATATTAAAAAAATATTGTCTACATATATATACTTATTACCTTAGTTTTATGATCAGTACAGTATATTAACTTCTTAAAAAATCTAATACTGTCATCGATACCGATACATTATTAAATATTGAATAGTATGATACCTCACAAGGGGTCCCTACAAAACCGGCTCTACAAGAATCGTCCTGCTTATCCAACAGAACAATCGAATTGAATAAACAAACACTCTATTCTGCGATTGGTAGTACCTAGTGCCTAGTACTTTCCACAATACTTTACTGATTAGGATTTATACGATCATAATTTCTAATGTGTTTCGTCGTCGGAGTTGTTCGACGGTTATTTATCGTATTTTATTTACGAAATTATGTGACACAATTGGCAATATATACAAAGAATTACTCGATACCAGTGTCGGATGTGCTGGGGTGTTATTTTGAACATTTTACTCGTTAGCCTAAAAAAGATTAAAGAAATATATGAAAATTGTAAATAACTTTATAGTATATAGATTGTTTTTAATTTTTTAATCATGTCACTTTTTAACAAATAATAAAACTCTCCACTAATGACTGCAGGGGTTGTAGGGGTATGAACGGCATATTCCTAATCATCAGCCCGTTAAAAGTACTCTGCAGAAAATAAACTTCCGATGTTTGTATCAAGAGTGCATTGACCTGTGCAGTAACTTGCGTATTTCATCCTTTCACCTTTCATATTTCATCTTTACCACGTAGCCATTTTAATCTGCAAACTTTTTTCAGGACATATACAACTCAATGAGAGACTGAAAACATTCCTTTAAAGAGAAATTCTACAAGAGCAAACTGGATTTACCAAAGGTAGAGGCACTCGAGAACACCTGCTGAATATAAGACAGATAATCGAGAAATCTAGGGAATTCAACATCCCACTATACATCTGTTTTATCGATTACCGTAAAGTGTTCGACATGGTCAAGTGGAGACACTTATGGCGAATATTAAAAGAAGTAGGCGTACCACAACATCTAATTACGCTTATAACTGAACTATATGAACACACTACTGGATCAGTTAAAGTACTTGACACACTTTCGAACGAGTTTCATCCAGAACGGGGTGTCAGACAAGGATGTATACTATCTCCACAATTATTCAACATATATGGAGAGTATATTATGCGAAGAGCACTTGAAGGATAGGAAAAGGGCATCTCAATAAATGGTCATAAACTAAACAACCTACGTTTCGCAGATGACACAGCCCTTCTTGCAAATAGTCAAGCAGAGCGGATGGAACTTAACGACTGATCGAAAACGAAAGTCAAATATTTGGTCTGCAATTAAACATATCAAAGACAAAGATCATGATAGTGGATAGACTACACAACAATCATCCACACATAACCACAATTGACCGGTTCGAGGTTGTGAGCTCATACTTATATCTGGGATCATTAATCACAAACACAGGGTAATTACAAGAATAGATTAAACGTAGATGTGATCTAGCAAAAGTTGCCACAGCAAAAATGACCAAAATATGAAAGGAATGTCAAATTTCAAGAGCGATAAAGATGAGGTTGATCAACTGCTTAATATTCCCGATACTGACCTACGGATGTGAAACTTGGACTCTGAGACAATCGGAGAGAAGAAAGATAAACGCCACTGAAATGTTCTGTTGGAGACGAATGTTACGAATTCCTTGGACCGACCGTAGAACAAATAATTCCATTTTAAGAGAGCTAAAGGTTAGCCAACGACTCTCTAGTAAAGTCCATCTCCAACAAATAAAATATTTTCTGCATGTTATAAGAGCAAACACAGAAAACATGGAAATACTCATAATACAAGGAAAGGTAGAAGGCCGAAGATCACGAGGAAGATCCCCAACAAGATGGATAGATCAAATTACAGGAATATGCCAAAGACCTATGCATAATTTAAAAGAAATGACCAGAGACAGAGATCTCTGGAGACGGATAATACACGACATCACGTCGACCACTATTCTCCCCCTGGGGGGTCAGGATTGAAGAGAGAGATATAACTCTAGAAGCGTCCAAAGTCAGCTCTAAGCTGGTTCTTGAGTGCAAAAGAGCACTTGCTCATGTTGCTCCGACTAATGGGTTAACTTGCTATGGGTACCGGGACACACAGGCGTGGAAGAGAACGAACGGGCTGACGTTCTGATACGACAGGGCTCATTCACTCTGCCGGTGGGACTCGAAGCTGTTATTAGAGTGCTTTTTAGTACTCGTCGGGGTAGTCCCAGAGAGTTTCTTTTGCGGAGGTTCCAGAATTCCTAGGCCAGTTGTGTAGGTATGAGATAGTGGAGCCATCCACAGTCTTACAGTTCAACTTCTATCTCTAAACCGTAGAATATGCTCTCTGGTGGTCAGTATGCCGACCGTATACTGTAGACTTAGGCGGCACCTTCATCTGCTTGGATTAGCGGATAGCCCACGGTGCCATCTTTGTAATGAGGAAGAGAAAACCTCCTTATATGTTCCCTGGTAGTGCCCGGCACTGGCCTACTAGAGGTGAAGGAGTTATTCTTAAAAATACTTGTGCTTTTATGTAAGGCCATAAGTCTACCAAAGGACTAGACGTTCAGAACAGCAGGAAGGGCTTAGACTTGGAGCTTGTGCTGATTACTGCAGATATGGGAGACCGGAACAGCCTGGTCATCAAAAACTTCAAAAAATAGGTCCCCATCGTATGGTAGGAGTGATACAATGGACCCGTCTAAGGAGATCTAGGTGTCTGAAGGGCTTATAAATGGGTCCTGCCCCGATCTACTATAACCATAACCATAAACTCTGATCCTGTCTCGTAGGTCTTCGTTTTTGATCTTGTCTCCTATTGTCATGCCTGACATTAAACTCGTCAGTCTTCTTTGTACTATTTTTAGTTTTGAGGATTTACTTTTTATCAGGGATACTGTTTCCATACCATAGGTGATTATGGGCAGAATACACTAATTGAAATCTTTGCTATTTAGATTAATACAATCCTTACATACATTTCTAACAGCTGCCAGTGCTGCACATCCGTTTGATATTTTTTGGATACATCACCTGGTTGCTTAAGATTGGTCTCGTTTGGTTTATTGGCTTTCATCTTTGTTACTGCGTATAGCTATTATTTTATCCAGTACTTCTATGTTTTCCTGTTTCTTGAAAAATTTGGTTTTGCTTCTTCTATCGATTTTCCTTTCTGATGTGTATCTATTGTGTCCAAGTTTTCCTTGTTTTCTTTCTCCTTATTTTAATTCTTTTATTCTCATAGACTCGTTTAAATAAACCACTTGCTCCCATTCTGCATAAATTGGTATGCCACCTTAATTATTTTGTTTTATTAACTTTCGTTTAAGTTAAAGTTTTAACTGTAAATTCTCTCTAATTATTTCGTGTCTTTTCCTGTCGTATTTTTATGTTCACAGTTATCTTTCTTAACTACATAATTTCTACAACATAATTTATTTCTTAACTACACAATTATTTTTAAATAATGTACTAATGTAAACTTGTAGCGACATCTATATAAAGAAACATAAAGTTAAAGATCTGTTCATTAATGGAGATTTAAGTAAATCAGAGCTTCCAAAAAGCTACAAGACATTGTTGGGAATACTTTAATTGCCATAATATATCAGTAGTTTCTATCTATCTATCTAATCAGCCTTAAACACCCACTCTTGGGCATAGGCCTCCCCTGTTAATCTCCATTGGTCTCTATTTTGGGTGATCTGCATCCAGTCCTATCCTGCCGTTCTCTTAAGATCGTCAGTCCATCTCATCTGTGGTCTTCCTCTTTTTCTTTTCTTTTCCCATGGTCTCCAGTGTAGAATTCGCTTATTCCATCTTTCATCTTTTTGCCGGAGAGTGTTACCGGCGAAGTTCCATTTAAGTTTTGCAACCTGTCTTGATACATCGTTTACCTTTGTTTTTTCTCTGATCCATGAGTTTCTTTTCCTGTCATTAAGACCGATACCCAGCATCTGTCTTTCCATTGCTCTTTGTGTTTTGAATATCCTGTCGATGTTCTCCTTTGTGAAAGTCCATGTTTGTGAGCCATATGTGATAACTTGTAAAATGCATTGGTTGAATACTTTCGTTCGCATATATTGAGGGAACTTTTTATTTTTTAGAATATATGATAGTTTACCAAATGAGGCCAATGCTAGTCTAGTTCTTCTTTTTATTTCTTCTGTTTGATTGTCCCTGTTCAGATTTATTATCTGTCCTAGGTATATGTATTCTGCCACCTGCTCTAATTTATTTCTAATGACTATTTCTAATTGGTCTTCTTGGTTTGTCATAGTCTTGGTTTTACTATAGCTCATCTCTAGACCATCAGTAGTTTATCTATTCAAATTGCCATCATTTAGACATTTATAACATGGACAACCAAGGAAAGGTAGAAGGCCAAAGATCATGTGGAAGATCTCCAATAAGATGGATCAATAAAATTACAAGCATATGCAAAAGATCTATGAATGACTTGAGACAAATATCATTGGAGGAGGACAATACACAACATCACGATAACTACTACACTCCCTCCAGGTGGTCAGGATTAAAGAGAAATGACTTTTTACGTAAAGTGCAAATACAAGTCTAAATATGTTCCGAACAGTTCGATCTGTAACTTTGTTTTAAATAGTCATTAGTACTATGAATACTATTACAATTTTAATCTGGTCATAAATAACCAATGATCACCTTCAATTTAACTTAAATTACTACTGTTCCTTAAAATTTAGGCCTTACTCTATATATAAACAAACAAGATAGTTCACTTTTTTTTTTTTTTTTTTTTTTTTTTGGCATAGGCGTTTGCCATTCAGCCAGTCACAACTTTTTCACAAATAGTCACACTATTTTAATATGCACACTCACACAAGCATTATACTCCGTTTTTCTATTACTAAAACTAGTTGAAAAAACTTTGTCCGTCTCAATCTTCTGGGTTGCCCAGCACTATTGAGGACCTGGATTGCCCCAATACTTTTATGTCTATAAAACCGTTACTTGTGAGCCATGTGGATCGACAGAAAGTTTTTGCCAACTAGCCAATACAATTTTTTACACCTTATATACTAGACAGGAAACACAAGAGATTATAAGAACTATAGAGGTATATTACTACTATGTGTAGCAGCCAAATTATGTGAAACCATAAGAGAAAGAAAAATCAGAAACGAAATATAACATACATTAGAGACGACGAAGAGGATTCCTTAATAACAAAGAAATATCAAAAAAGACCAAGATGACAATATACAAAAACAATATATAGACCTACAGTGACATATCGAGCAGAAAATTGGATATTAAACAAAAGACATCAGAGCAAAATTCAAGCAGCAGAGATGAAATACCTCATAAGAACGATCAAAGTAAAAAGAATTGATAGAATCAAAAATAAAGAAATGAGAGAAAGACTCAAAATTATATACATACCGATACTCGACTCAATCAAGGTGGAAAAATTTTACATGGTTCGGATATGTAACCCGGATGGATAATAATAGACAAGTAAAAAGAGTGTGGGACGTCAAACCAATAGGGAAGAACAGAAGGAAAAGACCCGTTAAAAAATGAAACAGTGACATCTCGAAACCACTGCAGAGTAAAGGTCGGACTTGGCAGGAAGCAACGCAGATAGCGTCCAATAGGAAGGAATGGAGAAAGTTCGTTAAGAGTTAGGACACCTCAAAAGATTGTAAAATATTGTAAGTTAATGAATTTTATTATAAACTGCTCAACATCGAAAGGTACAAATGGGTCTACTGATTAAGTAAAGTAAGTATATTTAGTTCGTCCCTTTTTTTCTTGACGTGGGCCTTCCAGCGTAGTTTGGCATCTAATCGCGTACCAAAATACTTAGTAGTATCTGAATGTGGTACCTAAATCATCATCATCATCTTTGGCTCGACAATCCTCTGTGGGTCTTGGCCTGCTCTAAGATTCGTCGCCATTCTGTTCGGTTTTTGACAACCTTGGTGGTACCTGAATATTGTAGATTATAACTGGTATATATTGTTTTTAACATAAACAGATCTAGCTTCGATCAGTCTAATTTTCTATTTTTTTGTCCGTTTATGGGTTTGGTTAACTAACCTCAAAGGTGGCAACTTTGTTGTCTTCCAGTACAGGTATATTACACGTGTATAATAGGTATAGGACCAGATCGAATACACTGTTTTATGGAATACCTGCTCTAATTTCTTTTCTTCTTCTTCTTTAAGTACCATCTCCGCGACGAAGGTTGGCAATCATCATGGCTATTCTGACCTTCGAGGCAGCTGCTCTGAACAATTGCCTTAAGCTCTGCAACCAAACCACTCTCTCAGGTTCTTCAATCAGGAAACGCGTCTTTTTCCTACGCTCTTCCTGTGCTCTATTTTTTTTTTTTTTTTTTTTTTTGAATTATGAGTCTTAAGATGTTGAATCTTTCGCCCCTCATTACATGTCCGAGATATTACGATTTCCTATATTTTATTGTATTTTCCATTTCCCTCTCTCTGCCTATTCTCCTTAACACTTGACTCTATCTACCAATGGAATCATTAACAATCTTTTATATGTCCACATTTCAAACGCGGTAAGTCGATTTATTGTATTCCGGTTTAATGTCCATGATTCAGCTCCATAGTAGAGTACACTGTGTACATAGCATTTAATTAGCATTATTCTGAGAGCCAATGTCACATCTTTGCTGCATAAAATCTTTTTCATTTTCACGAAGTTGGCACGTGCTTTTTTAATTCTGAATCTTATCTCTGCAGTATAATCGTTATTGTCTGTGATTATCGTTCCCAAGTACGTATATTTTTTTGCTCTCTCAATCTGCTGGGCGCCAGCCCTTATTATTTTATTTGTATCATTGTTCTTGCTAATTTTCATGAATTTGGTTTTTTTGATGTTAAGAGAGAGTCCGTATTCTCCACTATATCTTAATATTTTGTTCATTATTCTTTCTAAGTCTTCCAAGTTGTCGGCTATTATGACGGTATCGTCGGCATACCTAATGTTGTTAATTAAACTTCCGTTCACTTTTATGCCGACTATCTCATTTACCAAAGCTTCTTGTATGATTTCTTCAGAATAAGGATTAAACAATAACGGCGACAGTATGCAACCTTGCGTGACCCCTCTTCTTATCTTCACTTCTTCTGACACTTCTCTTCCAATTTTCACATTTGATCGTTGGCTGTAGTATAAATTTGGTAGCAATTTTACTTCCCTCATATCCAGATTCTTGTTTTTGAGTACTTCTATAAGTCGGTCATGTTTTACTTTATCGAATGCCTTATTGTAGTCTATAAAGCATACGTAAAGATCTCAATTAACATCCAGACATCTTTGTGTCAGCAGGTTAAAAGAAAATGGTGCCTCTCTTGTGACCACTCTATTCCAAAATCCAAACTGGGAATCACTAATATCCATCTCCAGCTTAACGTGTATTTTATTATGGATGAGTTTTTTCCATAAATTGATTCCGGTGTGGATTCTAGATTTGCATTCATTTATTGTTTTAGTTTTTTTTGACCTCTTTTGATTTTAATTTTTGTATGTTTGGTTTATCACTTTTGTAGCTTTTTGTATCTTTTTTTTTGACAAAACATTTTATAATTTCTTTATTAAATCTTCATGCTAGACTTTCTATAAAAAGCCTGTACAGCATCAAGGAACAGAGTTGAACAGACTTTCTTTTCTTCTAGCGATATTTCTAAAATATTGTGACATTAGACTGATCGTTCGATAATCACTATATTCTTTGGCATTTACTTTCTTTGGTAGACAAATAAATGTTGATGTCAGCATTTCACGTAGAATGATTCCTGTGGAATATATTGTGTTTAGTAGTTTTACTAAAAGATCTATGTTTTTTTCATTGACCAGTTTTAGCAATTCACTTGGTAATTTATCTGGACCAGCAGTTTTATTATTTTTCATGGACTTGACTGCATGCATTACTTCTGACTTTGTTATTTTGGGTCCCTCGTCTTTGGTCCCTCGGAAATTATGAAATATTTTCTTTATATATTATTTCCATCTTCCTAATTTTTGTTCCGTCTCCACTAATTTTTTCCTTGTTTCCTTTGTCCAATAGTATGCTTGAGGTTTTTTGTTCTGCTACCCCAGCTAATTCTTTAACTTTCTTCTGGAGATTGAAGTTATCCTATTTGTTTTGTAAGTCTTTTTGCCAATTACCACTGTTGTTCTAGATCACCATAAATTGATTATGGTGTGGATTCTACGATTGCAATAATTTATTGTTTCAGTTTTTCTTTGGCGTCTTTTGATTTTAGTTTTTGTATGTTTAGTTTATCACTTTTGTAGCTTTTGTGTATTTTTTTTTGACAAAACATTTTACAATTTCTTTATTAAATCTTTATGCTAGACTTTGTAGAAAGCCTGTACAGCAACTAGGAACACAGTTGAACAGACTTTCTTTTCTTCTAGCGATCTTTCTAAAATATTTTTTATTTTGTGCACCTGTCCAATTGTTGTACCTTATTCCCCAATCCAAATTGGTGTGTCGTAATCAGATTTTTTGTTTCAATACTTGGTTTAATTCTCTTTAGAAGTTTTTCAAAGAGATTCAATATCACAAGAAGCAGTGATATGTAAGACGAAACCTCATGTTCTGGTTTTCCTGATCTCTTGAATTCTACGGACTTTATAAAGAATGGTATGTAGATATTTTGACTTTATTGTGGTTAAGCCGTTTATACTAAACCAGAATACATATCATATTTTTTGACATTTTGGAGCGCACCTTTTTCGAATATATTAAAAAATTTTAAATAGCTATACCACTATACTATTTTTTATAAAACCGAACAGTAGGACCGCCACTGCTCGATACCGATCACAGCTAACGGACTAGAAAATTATTCTTCATCCATATTCACTGCATCTCCTGTAAACTCTTGCAGTGGAAAATATAGAAAATTCATTGCCCAAGATTATCTCGCCGTTTTGTTGAATAATTTAATTTTATTTTCATGGTATATTATTGAAATAGCGGGAAATTATATTACACGATGCCGCGTCTCGATAGATCGAGCGAATTTATGAAACTATCAATATTTTATCGCTTCTCTTTTATGTCTGTACTCTACATGAGTTCGACAAGAGCACCTCATACTGCTGTCCATTCCTTAACATACATTACATCAGGTAGACGGTCTCGGAAAATGTGATCTAGCTGTAACTTATATTTGCATCGCAGATTCCTATATAGCATAGTTCATGAATGCCAGGTGTTAACTTTTAAATATTTAAATAAGATCTTTTGTTGTTTTTACTATTAGACAACCTCAGTGCAAAAGGTAACATGTCAAATTACTTGGTTTTGAAGAAACGAAAAAAACGATTTTTGGGTTTTTTTCGAATAATTGTTTTCATATTTTTTTCAGAAAACGATACAAAATAGTGGTTATTATTGAAATTTAAAAAATTTTATAGCTGCACTTTCAATTTAGTCAAATTTCTTGACTTGTTACAAAAAATGCACAATATTTTCCTTACTTGTTACCAATTACACAGACTTACTCAGGTATTATTTCTTTTTTTAAGCAGCTTCAAAGCACAAAAATACACTAAATTTATTACAAAAACTTTATTAATAAAAAAGGTATATCTAACGTGTATGTATTATAAAAAATGGTAAATAAAAAATGCTAGTCCTCTTCGTCACTTATTAAAAAATCGAGCAAAACACCTTGGGCTGGTAGATCTTGATAAAATTTATTATACACCGGCGAGAGGTACAGAAATACTGACAAAATGTTTCTTTTTTTTTCCAATGATAGTGGCAGTGGTTGTTGGTAAGCCTGTTTTTTTTTGTAAATGATAATTCTGTTTTCAACAGGTTTTTGACCTGTGCATGAGTCACTGTACAAAACGACATGTGAAATATTTTTTTCTATTTGATGGAGTCCATGGAACACACAAGAAGCAATCTCGTTTCCTTCGCTTTTTGCCATATTCTCATACCACAGAAAACATAAAGCGACTCCTGTTTTCATGTTGTGCATGGTCAGATTAAATGTTCATAATTGTCGTTTACAGAAGGCCCCTGATGTTTGCACAAGTGAACTCCCTCAAGCACGCTTCTAAATCAAATACAATTGAAGTAAAGTTTGTAAGCTTGTCTGCCAACTACATTGCATAAGTTAATAAAGCTTTCATGTGATGATTCTTTCTACTTTCCAGTAACAATTCCTTCTCGATAGCTTGAGCGTATGAAAATTTTATTTTAATTTCGTCACGTGTATGAGAAGTACACTGTTTAGGATTTTTATTTTCATTCCGGATTTACGAAAGGCGTTGCCATAAATAGTTAAACTGACTGAGTCATCTACTTCTTGTTTATATTTACTGTAAACTTCCTCCGGCGTGTAGTGAGGTGGTATATAGTTTTTAGTAGTCTCTTTACGACAGTAATGACTCTCATATGCTGGAAGAGATGCAAGGTGCTAATGCACCAAAGCCATTCTGTCTGTGGATATTTTATTTCCAAGGATGTGCTTGCCTCGTTCATCTGGGGTGGTTGTTGAAGCATGGAAAGCCTTTTTTTGTTGGACGATGGTCCATATAAACTTTACTGTCTCGCCAAATATTGTGAGAAAACAGCTCTTACAGACATCGATCCCTTGGCCCTGAATCGAAATATTGTAATGAACTAAAGCTGTTCTTTTCTTCTGGTTTTTAGGCTTATTTTGTCGCGTCCGTTAACCCTGGTTCAGATTATAATCTTTACTTAAGAGACCGCACAAATAGGCTGCCCTTCGGTAACGTGTCTTTAAATTCCAATAGGCAGTAAACATATTTTTTTGATTTTCAAGTAAAATTTTCCCACCACACTTTTTTCTACAAGAAGGCAGTGGTAGCTAAATTCGGTCCAGCAACTTTCATATCTTGCCCCGTAAAATACGCTAATCCTTGATTTCTGGATAACTTTCTTTTTTTTTCTTTCTTCTCTAGTATCATCTTTTTAGCCTCTCTTTTTAACTTTTTCTTGGGGTTAATTTTAGTCTACATTTATTACATCATTGACGATCTGAAAAAGTAAGACTTAAGCACAAAAGTAACCTCCAACAATACGTAACCTTTGCATTGCACCAAGCACATGTCGATAGCACACTCCCACCAAGGTTGAATTAATCTATGCACATGTCATTGAGGACAGGGTTGCCAGAGTAGTAGTGTCTTAAACAAGGACGGACAAAAGATACCAAACCAAACCAAAGTGTACTGTTACTAACTGGAAACATGACATCCAGGCAGTGTTTGGTGAATTCAAATACTGCAAAGGACGTAACAAGTGCACTTATTTCCTTTTGCACAAAAGAAGTTTTTCATATTATTTAACTTATTACGTTCTACACGTACAAAAATGTAGCATTTCAGTGGTAGTAGACTTGTTTCTTTTTGCACAGAGTTAGACATTGGTAAACCAATTATTATCACATGAGAAAAAAAATCCGAAAAATGACTTGTTACCTTTTGCACTGAGGCCGTCCTTGTGGATGATAAATATGTTGAAGACGAATGTGAGCTCGGATTAGAATTTTATGTTTCATCAAAATTGCTACATCAATAATAATTGAAATAATTAAAAAATATATTATTTAAAACTTAACGACTAGAAATTACTAGAAAAAGACTCTTTAACAATTTACTATAAAATATCTCGGCACTTTGTCACTTTTCCTTTGGCTTTGGTGTTATTCTGATTATAAATAATGTTATACAGACATTAATATAATTAACGGACATTATAACTAATGTCCGTTATGTTTTTCCATGACGATTGTTTCATGACGATTTATTCAGCTGCAACTTTTTCGCATCGATTGAAGATGGTGCCCATCGATTGGTGCCCATCAATATTGTGGTTATAGAAGCCACAGGGCCAAATGTTTGTGACGTCTGTGGTGACTTTGGGAGTATTTCGGAGAATTTTAATTTGGTCCGTGCTGATCTACTTGTGATAGAAATTTGTGATTTTATATTAGGGGACGCCTTCTATGTTTTCTTGTCACTTTATTATTCTTCTTCGTTCTTCTGTAGTCTCCTTCTTTATGTTTCCAAAGGTTGTTTATTGTCGGCTATTTGTTCGTTCTCTGTCATTCTAATCGTCTGTATTTATGTTTCATTAGATTTTTATTCTCTTTATAGCATGTGTCGGGATTAGTCGTTTAACCTGTTTTTGTTTATAAAAAGGTGTTTATAGTGTGGCACTTGACGCTAAACGATAAGTTTTATCTTTTTTGCCACCTTTTTTTTCTTATAGTTTGAGTTTATGTATTTTAAACTGTCATTCAGCGATCTAGTTTTAAGTAACAAAAATAAATTTAGAATATGCTCAACACGCTGTTCGACGGCGCTGGTATCATCTACCAAACACTAAAAATAATAGGAGAACACAGGCAGAGTGACAACAAGTACAGAAGTTTATTCTATTTTAAAATCTGCAATTTTAAGTCTACATGCTATAACAAAACACAGAGTATGTCAATTAAAAGAGCTTTAAGAAAAAGGACAAGTACCAGTTGACATGAGAGGAAAAGCAAATGCGAAACCTGAAGAAATACTCAATAGTACAAGAGTCCATACTAAGTCATTTCGTGTCAAACTAGCACTACACTGGACGTGAAGTGAAGTATTTGAACGAAAAACTGAACATATATATATATATATATATATATATATATATATATATATATATATATATATATATATATATATATATATATATATACTATTGGAAGATTCAAAACGGAACATACGAATTATTAATACAATTATTAAGATCCCCTGACCTGCAATTACCCAGTGTAAATTTCAATATAACGTCGCGATGTCTTATAATTAATTCATTTGTTCGACTGGATTGCTACTCCTTGGCGATTTCTAGTAGCGTATTCGACAGGTGTACGTCGAAACTGTTGTCTATCGTCCACTGATTTTCTGTGTTTTTGTGCAGATAATAACAATGTTTTATTAATAACAATTTTTTTGTGTTCATTAGATATTAGTTGAATTGGTTAGTGTATAGTTTAATATATTTATTATTCCAAATATTGTTGATAATTTAAAATTTAAAAGGATGTATATGATACATCAAAATTTACAATTTTTGCCGAAGGTATCTATCGATTTGGCAACAGTCCCAAGGAACATCACTGGCCGAGCAAAACAAATACATGCCCTTTGCTTTGCTTCTCATTATAACGCCATAAGCTGAAATAAAAGTAGTGTTTCTAACCATAAACCATGTATACAAACAAAGAAAAAGTACAAATTTTAAAATGGTATTATGGGGGCAACTCGTACCGTGATATTATAAATTTATTTACTTGTGCGTATGAAGATAGGCCAATACCGACACAATCAACTATTAGTCGTATTATTAAGATGCGCACGTGCGCAGCAGTCGAAAAATATCGACTGGAGAAGGAGTCCAGTGAAACAAATCAATTAATTATAAGACATCGCGACGTTATATTGAAATTTACACTGGGTAATTGCAGGTCAGGGGATCTTAATAATTGTATTAATAATTCGTATGTTCCGTTTTGAATCTTCCAATACTGTATATATATGTATATATATATATATATATATATATATATATATATATATATATATTGTTGTATTTTTGAATGTCCACTAGCAATAAAAACCGATATACAAATTTTATTACTTAAATAAAAATTAAGATTATTGATATTTCATAAAGACACGGGCATATAAAGTTTCAAACATCCTGTATAAGACAAAATATGTATTTTAAGTTGTTCAAAGAATTGTTCATTAGGCCTCAGAGACAAGACTTTCAAATATTATCGATAAGAAATTTAAATAAGTCGGTTATTGTGAAATGGATTTACCCGTAATAAAAGTGTATATAGAAAGTGTTTAAACAATAGACCGGGATGTGCGGTGGTTTTTCCCCCCGAAAGATTATATCGGTAAAAGTTTATTAACAAAAGACATTGAATTGAGAAACAGGTATCGTTTGTAGCTATTAGTAAGAAATATTTGTAAAGCAGATAGATTTAGCTAGAATAATTAAAGAATGTTGTTTTCTGGAATTACCCGAATGACGTTTTATAGAGAGAGTTGGTTGGTAACAATATACGTGACAGAGGTAGAAGATTTTTATTGGTCAATTTTGAATGCAAGGAGGGAGTGGTTTTAGCTATGAGATAGGAGAGAGGAAAGGAGTTAGTCAGTTTTCGTCGCCCAAGAAGGAAGGAGCTTTGTGGTTTGTGTTTGTTTGAAGTCCCGAAGACGTAATTTACCGGGTGTGTTTATTTTGCTGTGTAAAAGCTGATCAGTGTGAGGAACGGGGTACAGAGAGATAGAAAAACCAAAGGGTATAAGAATATTAATATCAGACGAAGCCGGAAACATTTGAAGTTATAAACAGGCGCGGAGATTGGTTCAAAAGGAGGCTGCATAGAATTACACGAGTTGTTGGGTTGCAGATACAAGGACAGATAGGAGAAAGGTGTACGTCTTCTGGACCAAAATAGGAGCAGAAGCAGAGAAAGGTTTTTTTTTTTTATGGCGTGGCCATAGAATTGCAACGGCAGATAACGAAAGGTCAGTCAATTTTCATTAGAGCAGGAGTGTGGTTTTCATTTATTAATTAAATAAATTAAATAAATAATAGAGACAGTTAATTTTGCGATCATTTAAAGAAAAAAATTATAAAGAGAGATTAGTTATAACACATATTAAAAATCAGTGTAAAATAACATTTGGGTCCATGATAGAAAACAACTTCTCATATATTTAAAGTATTGTATTGCAAATATTAAAGGATTGATTGTTATATAAAATTTCAATAAAATAAAGGACATCTCACATATACTTCAGTTGAAATTCTGTGTATTTTATTCAGGTCATATTACCTATCCCAATTAGGAAGCCAATTGGAAAATATTTTGAATCCACGATCAAAGGTAAATAGTACAAGTTAAATAGCCTGAGATTGTAATTAATTAATGCTGATTTAGTGTGATTAATTGGAGATTAGATCATTTAATAAATATAGACAGGATCTTTTCTAAATAAGCAATAGAATACAATTTAAATAGCATAACAAAATGGCCCCCAACGTGTAAAGCTTTGAAAAATATTTCTAGTTGGCAAATTTGAAAGGATAGGAGTAGACGAGCAGATATTTGAAGGTTTATATGCCGTGGATAAAGTGAAATATTATGTAAAATTTGAGGACACTGAAGATTTATATTTTTTTTTAAGATACAATTTACCATAATTAATTTATTCTTGATATTGACAATTTAGAGGTTACCATAATTGATTTATTTGTGTGATATTTACATTTGATAATTTTACCATACTTGATTTATTTGATTGATTTTGACATTTGATATTTTACCATTTGATTTATTTGTGGGATATTGAAATTTGATACTCGTACTCAAGAGTTATTACATTTGAACAAGAAAAGTCCCGTTTGTTGCAACAGACCAGTAGAATTTTATATTTGGCGGGGATAAAAACATAATAAAGGCCAAACACAAGAAACAAGAGCAAAGAGAACAAAAAACAAGAAGATAAATCAGAACAAGAAGAATATTCAGACCAGGAAGACGTATTAGACACAACAGTAATGGAGACAGAAAAACAAGAATCGGGAATAGAAAAATTATTAGCAATGATGCAATTACAGACACAACAAATACAAGAAAACCAACGGAAAACAAGACAAGCAATAGAACAGAAATTAGAAGAAAATGATAGAAAAATGGAAAAGCGTTTGGACAAATATGAAAATGAAGTAAAAGTCTGTTTAGAAAAAGTTAGTGAAACAGAGAGGAAACTAGAGATGCAGAGAGAAGAAATGGAAACTAAAATGAAGGATATTAAGGCTGTCCAGAAAAAGGAACTGGAACAGTTAGAAGAAAAATTTGAAATGGCGTTACTAGAAGTCAGGAAAGAAATGGAAAGGAAACTTAAGCAAAATGAAAAACAAATTGCAGAGATGGAGATAAGAGGAGTAGAAAGAAAGGAAGTTATCGTACATAGCACAGAAGACGTTAAAGTACGATTTGGCGGGGATATAAGGAAACTACACCCAGTGCCTTTTATAAATAACCTAAAGAAAAAAGTCACATACATAGGACCGTTTGCAACAGCAAAGGAAACCATCCGAAACCATCTCAAAGAAGAGGCAAATCTTTGGTTTGTCAGCAAGGAAGAAGAATTTGACAATTGGCAAGATTTTGAGAGAAGATTCTTAAATTATTTCTGGGGAAAAATCCAGCAACTACAAGTAAATAAAGAGTTACAAAATGGAAAATACCATGAGAGGATGGGCGTATCAGAAACGATGTACGCATTACAACTCTATAATAATGCAAAACATTTGCAATATAATTATTCATCAGAACAATTGGTAGAGTTGATATCGCGACACTTTGAAGATACCTTGGAAGACCACATAAATCTCCAAAATTACAAGGACATTGACAGCTTATGTCAATTTTTGCAAATGAGAGAATCACGTAGGCATGAAAGAAGAGAAAGAAGACCGCAAGAAAATTATAGACAAAGAGAAAACCAAGAATATAGAGATAGAGGTCAAAATTTTAGAAGAGATTATCCAAGACGAGAATTCATACCTAGACGGGGATACGAAAATAGACCGAAAGGAAGAGAGAATTATGAACCCAGAACCCAGAGATGGAATGAAAACAGGGATCGGGAAAATCAGAGTAGAAATAACCGCCCATACCAAGGAAACAGATACAATAACCCACGGAATGAACAGGAATCTCGCGGTAACCGATACGGGAATGATAGACCAAAAGAGAACAGAAGAGAAATAAATAATATGCAAAGAGAAGAAAATGAATATGAGAGAGAAGATGACGGGCGAGAAAACACAGAAGAACAACAGGCGTGTTTTCAAGAAGGCGCTCACTAAAAACGAAGAAACAAACAGGAATTTTTTGTCATCCCAAGGAATTTATTAAACTGGCAGGAAACAATGAAAAGAGAAATGGAGTTAATTTAAAATTTGTGGATGGATTTATAAATGAGAAACCAATTAAAATTATGATAGACACAGGCTCTGAAATAACACTGGTCAACAGAAAATTAATCGAAGAAGTAAATTTAACAAGTCTAATTTATAAAATACCTAGGGTGAATTTAGTGGGCGCAAATAAACGGACATTGGCAACAATAAATGAAGGTATACGAGTAATGGTACGATTGAAAAAAAATATGTATGCACTTCAATGTGTAATAATGCCGAATATGTCACATGACATGATTGTAGGCGTTGACGAATTAACGGAAAAACATGTAGTGATCGACTTCAAAACCAATACGATGAAAATAACAAAGGAAAAAGAAGAAGAACAGGATAAGGAACAAGAGAAACAAATTACGGACGAATCAGAGAAAGAACAAACGGTGGAAATGAACCTGGTGACGAAGAAAGGAAAAGGAAGAAAGAGGGGAAAAGGTCAGAAAAAGATCAAAGAAAAAAAAACCTGGGATTCCTCAAAAGATGAGACGAGCTCAGGAGAAGAAGATGGAAAGATTTTGACAAGAAATGAAAGCAAAACTTGGGATTCCTCAAAAGAAGAGACGAGCCCAACAGAAGAAAAAACAAAGGAAAATGAAGAGGACACAATGGAGACAGTGGTGTTTGAAAAAGACACGGAGTACACGGTGAATATGTGCGAAGAATTTGATGGGAGAGACACAAAATGGATATGTGGAGAAGGCAAAGAAAATGATTTGCGTAAAATTTTAAGAGACTATGAAACGCTGATAAATAAGGAAAACCGAGTGGCCACAAATACGTAGCACAAGTACAGTTAGCATACAGGAAGTGCGTTTTAGTTTGTCTCGAGAAAATTTAGTTGCATAGATTGATAAATTTTATCGATTACAAAGGCGGGGATTTGTTGTATTTTTGAATGTCCACTAGCAATAAAAACCGATATACAAATTTTATTACTTAAATAAAAATTAAGATTATTGATATTTCATAAAGACACGGGCATATAAAGTTTCAAACATCCTGTATAAGACAAAATATGTATTTTAAGTTGTTCAAAGAATTGTTCATTAGGCCTCAGAGACAAGACTTTCAAATATTATCGATAAGAAATTTAAATAAGTCGGTTATTGTGAAATGGATTTACCCGTAATAAAAGTGTATATAGAAAGTGTTTAAACAATAGACCGGGATGTGCGGTGGTTTTTCCCCCCGAAAGATTATATCGGTAAAAGTTTATTAACAAAAGACATTGAATTGAGAAACAGGTATCGTTTGTAGCTATTAGTAAGAAATATTTGTAAAGCAGATAGATTTAGCTAGAATAATTAAAGAATGTTGTTTTCTGGAATTACCCGAATGACGTTTTATAGAGAGAGTTGGTTGGTAACAATATACGTGACAGAGGTAGAAGATTTTTATTGGTCAATTTTTGAATGCAAGGAGGGAGTGGTTTTAGCTATGAGATAGGAGAGAGGAAAGGAGTTAGTCAGTTTTCGTCGCCCAAGAAGGAAGGAGCTTTGTGGTTTGTGTTTGTTTGAAGTCCCGAAGACGTAATTTACCGGGTGTGTTTATTTTGCTGTGTAAAAGCTGATCAGTGTGAGGAACGGGGTACAGAGAGATAGAAAAACCAAAGGGTATAAGAATATTAATATCAGACGAAGCCGGAAACATTTGAAGTTATAAACAGGCGCGGAGATTGGTTCAAAAGGAGGCTGCATAGAATTACACGAGTTGTTGGGTTGCAGATACAAGGACAGATAGGAGAAAGGTGTACGTCTTCTGGACCAAAATAGGAGCAGAAGCAGAGAAAGGTTTTTTTTTTATGGCGTGGCCATAGAATTGCAACGGCAGATAACGAAAGGTCAGTCAATTTTCATTAGAGCAGGAGTGTGGTTTTCATTTATTAATTAAATAAATTAAATAAATAATAGAGACAGTTAATTTTGCGATCATTTAAAGAAAAAAATTATAAAGAGAGATTAGTTATAACACATATTAAAAATCAGTGTAAAATAACATTTGGGTCCATGATAGAAAACAACTTCTCATATATTTAAAGTATTGTATTGCAAATATTAAAGGATTGATTGTTATATAAAATTTCAATAAAATAAAGGACATCTCACATATACTTCAGTTGAAATTCTGTGTATTTTATTCAGGTCATATTACCTATCCCAATTAGGAAGCCAATTGGAAAATATTTTGAATCCACGATCAAAGGTAAATAGTACAAGTTAAATAGCCTGAGATTGTAATTAATTAATGCTGATTTAGTGTGATTAATTGGAGATTAGATCATTTAATAAATATAGACAGGATCTTTTCTAAATAAGCAATAGAATACAATTTAAATAGCATAACAATATATATATATATATATATATATATATATATATATATATATATATATCCTCTAAAATAACAGCTGATCTGGTAGATGAAAAGGTAGTTGAGGTTAATTGGGTATACAGCTGATTAAAAGCCAAGTGCACTCTGTTCAACAGTTCATTATATTTCGCCAATTTTCATTGGCATCATCAGATGAAAGCTACAATTATTTAAAACATGGTAAAAATAAAAATAATAAAGTAAAAAAATACATTCAATAGTTGTTTGTTGTTTAAGTCTTACTTGATTGAGGTTGCGGCAATATGATTTATTTTAACATCAGAATGGTTTGTGGTACGATGTGGATACCAGTGCTGATACCAGGTGTATTTATGTATGTTCTTGTGATCAAAAAAACCATTCAAAATTTTTAACTTGTATTGTACTTGTTTTCCTACTCTGGCATTAAAATCTCCTTTGCATATAATCTCATGGCTGTTAGGAATTTCGTTCAGGATTTTTCTAAAGTCTTCTTAAAAAAGCTTCCTTTTCTTGTATTGAGTAGTCATCATTTACGGCATATACCTCCAGAATTGTTATTTGTGTTCCTCTTAGGAGAATCGTCACTTTAATAAAACGTTCGTTGTATGCTTCTCAAGATTTAATATATTTTTCGAATTTCTTGTGTACAAATATTAATATCCCTACTCTTGCTCTTTGATCCTTTCCCACTTGTGAGAAGAAGTGTACATAGTCTTTTAATTTTTTGCTTCCGTTTCCTTTTTTCTTGGTTTCAGAGAGAATGGCTATAACTAATTTTCGATTTACGAATTCCTGCATAATTTGCAGGATAATTCATAGTGGCGGAAAGTTCCTGAATCTGAGTAATTTTTTTTATTATTCTAGTTGCTGTTTCAGAATTATGCTTATTTATGTAGATGTAC
This sequence comes from Diabrotica balteata, assembly GCA_918026665.1. Taxonomy (NCBI): domain Eukaryota; kingdom Metazoa; phylum Arthropoda; class Insecta; order Coleoptera; family Chrysomelidae; genus Diabrotica; species Diabrotica balteata. The sequence continues at coordinate 156,682,324 of OU898278.1, forward strand.
CAAACTTTATATTTTATGTTTTATTCCTTTTTGTATTTTGTTAAAAATATTGCCTTTTTAGCTTTGATAAATAAATTATTATATGAAAGGCGAATATCGAGCACAATTTTAACAGTTAAATCTTGCCCAAGTACTTTCGATTAAGACAGCATCTTCAGGGGCAACTTTAAGCGAAAGTACTTGGGCAAGATGTAATTGTTAAAACTGTGCTTGATATTTGCCTTTCATTTTCAATGTTCATTTATTCGAGCATTCAACCTTATATCAATCTATCTCTTAAATGTATAATAAATGTTTTGTAGACAAAAAATAATTTTTTAAATTATTATGTGGTTAAAAAAGATCAAAGCAAACTCAGCTGTACGTAAGATTTTTTACGTGAAATTATGATTTTTTCACAGATTGACAGGGGTAATACTCTACTTTAATGTTTCGTTTTTTATGTTTGTTTAATATCTTATATCTTGTTTATTTTTAAACGTAGAAAATACTATTTCTTTTAACGAAAAATAGTTATAGTTTTCTTAAAAAGCTTCATCCAAAGCCGATAGATTATGAATCATGGATCAAAACATTTCTTATAGCTTCTTTATGATAATATTTATTATAAACATACATATCTGATATGCATTACTAGACGTTAAAAACTAAGGAGCGTATTTTCCGTTTGAAACCATCCGTAATTTATACCAATGGAAATAGAATCACATTAATAATTCATATTATTCATGTATTGATTCGAAGTAAGTATTAATAAGATTAATTTAGTAAGTCAAAGTAATTCATAGTGAACATCATCGAGATGTTCACACGGCAATTACGATGCTGCTGGTTAATAAACAACTGGTGTGTACCGGTTGACAGTTCTAGATGATCTTCCGAAGTGATGAGAAATGCCTACCAGAGCAATTATCGCATTTCGATCAACAGGGGTTCGAATATTTTTGTGGTGACGTTGAATAATTATACACTTTGCTTCTGGTTTTCGAAGAATTCGAAACTTGGCGTTAACTAGATCTTCATCATAAAGCTTACTATTAATTGATGGAGTCGAGCCGATACTCGTAGTTAGTTACGGCTATGTGAAAACTAGTACAATATAACAAATCCAATAAAATAATGTGTTTTTTAAATAGAACATCCTATATATATTAAAGCATATTTAAGTTTTATAGGTCTAAAGTTAATAATTTTCGAAATATTTACACATCCATTGAGAAAAACTTACCCAGGGCCAGATATAGCAAGTAACTACAACCTTGTTTTAACAGACATAAAACCCAAACTAAAGAAGCCAACAAAGCACCCAAAATTATTCTAAAAAACGTAAAAGAAGCTTATTTCTGCAACGGATCAAAGAACAAATACACAAGGAAGTCCAGAAAGTAGAAAGACAATCACAACTTAATCTTACGGTAAGTTGGAAAGAGAAAGTGTTTTAAAGTAACCCCCTAAAAACTGTTAAGGGTTTGAAAAAATGGATACTTAAAGAAATGGAAGAAATACCTCAAAAAATGTTACTCAATATCTTAAACAGCTTTGTACCACTGCTACAAAAATGTGTCAGACACAATGGAGGCAAGATTTCCAATTTCATCTTTAAAAAATAAATAGGTATTTCTTAACATTATAATTTGCATTTCTGTATAAGTATATATAGTCATCATTTTTTTAAAGGGGAGTTCTATTCTTAAGTTCGCTAAAGTATTCACAAAATAACAAACATTGTATATAAAATTCCATGCAAGAACTGTCAAGGAGTGTATATTGGTCAAACAAGTCAGCACCTACATTCTAGATTAAACTCACATAAATATGATTAAAGAAACACGATAGCCCTTACCTAACAATAAAAACAAACCACGCCTTTAATTTAAACAAACAAAAATTTTAAAAGTAGAAAAAACAAAAAAAATATATACGAGGCAATACACATAAAACAGTACCTCAACGGTGTCAGTGACAAAAGGGACAATGATTTAATAAATAAAATATACTTTCTCATTTTGTAACTCACCGTATATGCCATAAAACTCTAAAAACATCAACCATACAATCTCTAGCTTCCAATCTGAACCTCCCATCTCTTTGTTCAGCGTCCCATTTAATACATAGATATATTATAATTATACTATAGATTAATTATAATAAGCATCAGACAAACTCACAATTTCTAAGGCAAACCTTTAAAGAATTATTTGCCAACAATAGATTTGTCCTATAACTGAATAATCCTATAACTGTTGGATGTGCTGTAACTTCACTTTAGCGTCTATCTATTCTCTCAAAAGTATGTACCCAAAACATCTTTTGGTTCAAGACAAGGTTCAAGTAGCCAACTTCTTTGCAAAATAGCCGCGTCTTCTAATATAGAGACTAAAAACATACAACTTTGTACATATTTACAGTGCCATTTGAAATTAAAAATCACATTTAATTTTCTCTTCTTTTTCACCCCTGTAACTTACTAAAATAAACATAGCAGTTTTCAGGGACTTTCGACTCTTAGTAATAATTTAATCTTTCATTCTGCGTTTAAATTTTTCAAAAATACTTATTTGTTTTCTCAGGATTCGAAAAAAAAAATTGCATTTAAAAAGCGTTGGCCCGAAATTTCGCGCATACCATCTTAAGGCGTTCTTCAATAAATCAAATAAATATTGTTGAAAATCCGCGCGACACATTTCAAGGATTTTATTTGGTCCGTTGTGCTAGACAAATCAGAAATTGTCTCTTCGGGGCATAAATTTCGCCATCCTCGGTATATGCCGAAATCGGTCCTACTGTGAGAAATCCTCGCGTGTAATAGATAAATATGGTTTTGTCTTTATAGTATACGCACCAATCGCTAAAGATTTTTCGTCCTAGGTTTAGAATTTGTTCAGATTAGTTTTAATTTTTCTGTAATAATAGTGCAGGCGTTTAGTACGTTTGGCTAATATTAATTATCTTTAGACATTTCTAAAAATATTCTGGGGATTTTTCTATTTGGGTAGACAATGTCTACCTTGTCTATTCTAAGCTTCGCCCATGGCATAGAAACCTAAAGAATGTGCGTTTTGTTTGGTGATGCTAGTAAGGTTATTTTTATAAGTCTATCATTTATCGGTTGGTAATCATACACGTATTGTGAAACTTTCTTAGTCACCATAATTGCAACACCATTTTTCTTCCTGTGTTATTTCCTCCCGATATGTATACAACATGATCTGCCGTTCGGAAGTGTCCTTTTCTTTTCCAATGGGTCTCCGATAGCCCGTATATTTCTATATCCTCTATAACATCAAAATTTGCATAGATATTTTAATCGTGTAAACAATACGAAAAAGAGAACAAAAACACGACAGCACAAAGTACGAGCAAACGAGAAACGCCAAAATAGCTAGACAGCTCATCAATTACATTATTTTGACTTTATGTGTACAATAGTTGTAATTAAATTTTAAATTTTTAATTTTTATCAAAATCAGTTTTATCAAAATTGTCATTACCATATTATAGGTAAATCTCACCGTAACCATCTAATTTAAATCAGTTGATATATGCAAAGTACTTGTAACAGACAATATACATAATGGTACAATGCCTTTTATGCAAAAGCTTTTTAGCATTAAAATTCAAGTAGTTTTTATTACAGTCATCTTGATGAATCATCAAGACCAAAGTGAGAAGCTTAATATTTGAGTTTGTGTAATATTCTGACATCTGACCTCTCAATTAGAGGTACTGTAGTGCTGTAATTCGTAGATGTAGGTTGAGTTCCTTATAAGGTACAATTTTAAATTCAATGTTGATTTAGATTACAAAAGATAGCATATCTTGCGTATTATTGGAAGATTATGAGAGTGAATCTTTTATTAAGATATAACATTAAAAATTGTTTAGGGATAAAGATTTGTAAGTTTGTTGGTCTTTAGTCCTTAGGCTGATTATTTTTTTAACTTTAAAACAACTAAATAAAACATTTAAAAGCAATTTTTTTAGTTTTACCTGTCTCGAAAGCGTAGGTCACTGGCACAGGTACAATTTTATTACATTACAAGAATATATTATAGTAGCATTACAATTGATAAAAAAATACATTTAATACATTAAATGTTGGTACAATTATTAATTAATAAATGCTAAACTACGTTTCATCTTTCAAATTTCATGGTCAAACCTGGTTTCGTAGAGGAAGTTAGAGTAGATTGCAGTAGACGGACTGCTAATAATTCTTTAATCACTTGTAAATCAAATTGTTATATTAACAGTTTATTAATATTTTTTAATTTTTAATTTCTATGTTGGTACTAAACAGCTACTCCAAACGGCCGTTTTGGCAAACAACATACTTATCTGACTAGAAACGAAGTGTCACCTGCACTTCTGTTGTGACTCTGGGTAAAGACTCTTGGGTTTAAAAAGTAGGTGGCCAGGGATGGCATAGAAGTTGTTTTTTAGAACATTAAATTGAATGGGCAGAGAACGAGAATGGTTGCCAATAATAAAAAGACGAAAAACTGCTTATTTGGGTCATATATTTCGAAATAACAACTATCAGTTCCTAAAACGTGTTATGGAAGGGAAGATAGAAGGAAAACGGGACATCGCGCGAAAGAAATACTTATGGCTTAAAAATATAAGAGATTGGACAAACCTTGATGCCTATGCACTCTTTAGAGCCACACGAAATCGAGAGAATTGTCGCCAACATCCACTAATTGGATGGCGCACCATAAGGAAAAGAAGAATATTAAAGTTTTTTGGGGAAGAAGAAATTACAGAAAGTTTGGTTTTTGTTATTTTTTTAGTGTCCCGTTTGGTTTGTAGCCACTCTGAGCCGGTAAGTGTATACAATTATCAATAAAAAATATAAAAACCATTAGCCATTGTGATTTCTAAAATACTGTCAATTTTCCTTTAATACTTGATATATCTATCTGACATTTCTCACATAATTTTATTAAGAAACATTCTGAATTTAAATATAGTAATATTATAAAATCATATGTATCTATTATTTTACTTCCTGGCTTTAAAACATATAATTATCTATCTTTACAATTATTTATTATCTATTAAGACTATCTATAAAAATATTCTGTCTCATTTCGTTCTTTTATATTCTAAAATATATCCATAGCATGCTTTTTGTTAAAATTATCTATTTAATCAATCCATTTTACATAAAATATTGTAAAACCATACGAAGATCACATTATTTACAAAACCAATAAGGTTTTTTTGTTTTCATACGACATGATTCTAGAAGTACCTTTTTATGCTACCTTTCAAGGTTAATAAACTTTGTATTTTTCCTATTTTTTTATAAAGGGTAAGAAGGAACTCTAACACAAATGTTTCTTTTAGCCTACTGAAGAGTCAAGCAGAAGTCAAGGGAAGAAGTCTTTATTTTGTTTTTCTTAGGATTATTTTTTTAAGGAGAAGGGTTAAGTTATTTCCTAGTCGGAGTTACACCCGGTTCCAGGGTTAATTCTCCTCTGTCTTAGCTGTGCCCCCAGAGATCTAGATCTTACATTAATGTTCTTGGGCAACTTCATTTATCTCTCTCATTTAGAGATTGGAACATTGTTAATCTGTAGTAAGTTTGTTTAATAATTTTAATTTTTTTTTACCCTTAAATCGAACTATTTTACCTAATAATAAAACCCGTCACTTTTTCTAAAATAGTTACTGAATAATATTTATGGACTAAGTGTCAACTACAAGTTGAGGTTTTAAATCCTCCCTATCAGCTCTGTTGTACGGTTTTATATGTACAAATTTAATGAAAGAGTTCGTTACTGATATTTTATTATTATATATTTAAACCTTGGACATCTATCCCGTCAGGATAGTGTCCTTATTACTTTTTTTATTGACGTTTAATTGAAAGTCGAAGTACAGAGTTGCATCTCTATTAGGCAAGTAAATTACCTTTTTAAATCGAGCCATTTAAAATTGTTTTTATATTTTATTATTTGTAAATTCAGATCATCAAGATCAATTGGACGTAGTTAAGCAGAAAACGTCCAACCCAAAAAAAGTGATTGTTGGGAAATTGAGTTTAAAAGATTTTAGTGTGCCCTAGCTAAACTATGCATAATTTATTCGCCTGGCAATGATTTTAAGATAATGATATTCATCTCGTAGGCACCTCGTTTGTAATTTCTTTTAAATGTAAGTTTCAATGAAGTTATTTTGAAAATTTTAGGTTGGACGTTTTTAACAAAAAACAAAAATCCGAAAAAAATTTCGATAAAACATACTTATGTGGGTTGGAATCTTTCAGATAAATAAATAATGTCATATTTTTATAAAAATTTTAATGATCCAAAGAAACAAAATTACAATGATTTTCTTATGTAAATGTAAATTTAAAAAAAGTTTTAATTATTGTGGGTATCTACCTCAAAATCTAGAACTGGAACATTAAATCCATCAACGTCTTCGACTACATTAGCACTTGTAAAATTTTCATAAAACGGTTTAGCGTCTGAAGGAATTAGATGTAAATAGCTTTTAATATCGTTAATTTTATCCTCTGACAGGGGTTTACCATTGGGCCAGAGTTGCATAAGCAGCGCCGAAAAGCTCTCTGTATTTAATCGTCCTCGTCGCTCAATATCCAAACATACACTTTCATCGCCAAAATAACTAGGTTTCATAAAGATGTGGTAAGGATTTTCTTTTGTTAATATAATTTGTTTTGTCTCCAACCAATTTATTTTTTCTTTATTGGTGCCAACTTTTCTGTTTATTGTGGCCTTCTCGAGCTGGTGGGTACTCAAAAACCATTCCTTTTTCATTTGTGCAGCTGTTATTGGAGACTTTTTACGACATGAATTTATTATATTTATATAGTCTAAAGGTGTATATATTCGTTCTTGACGTTTGAGTTGACATTCTATATCCCCAAAATCTTTATCATTTGGTAGAAAACTATGGCCGGAAATCAGGAATTTAAATGTTATAGTTTTTATATTATGGCTGGTTTGAAGAAGACTGGCCATGAGGAGTGTTATTTTAATATTACGGTTCTGGCCTCCACAAGAATCAGACCACAATATAAGATGTTCAACAGTACTTTCTATGTTTTCTAAATATTTTACAATACAGGAACCAACCTCCTGAGCTCCTCTTCCAGCAGTTCCTTCAAGCCATACATAGGAATAACTCTTATTACGTTTGCCTGAAAATACACCGAGATTATACAAGCAAACTTGCCTCTTATAATATATTACATTGGTTGGAATTTTGGGTAAAGGTAGAGTTTTTTGAAGATCGTATGTTAAACACTCTACATTATCCTCATCTTTAGCTCGTTTTAAATCTGCCTTTAATGTTTCTCGTGATTTTTGGGCCAAATCCTGATGAGTGTCGAGTTCAATTTGTAAAAGTTGCTTTTTATGATCATCCGTTTCATTTTGTAGTTTTATTTTAAATGAATCACATACCTGGCATGTGTCCTTCTTGGGAACATTAAATCTCAAATTAAATTTTTCGTAAAAAATCCTCTTATAAATACCAAATTTCACAGGGTTTTGAACTTCAGATTTGTATAGATCATAAATCTTTAATAATGAGAGATGTGCCGGTAAAAATAATGCAGACGTGTTTTCACGACAGTAGTGCGATATGTACTTAGGCAGTTTATTGATCTGGTTGATTATTTCCTGAATTTTATTTTCAGGGACTTTGTTTAAACCACCTTGTTTTCTACCTCTTTGATCAAGAATTGGAGCACGATTGTTTACCTTTCTCAGAGCTGTTGTTACTCTTGACGGAGTTATTCTAAGACTATTGATAAACATTTGCCTATAAGTAAGGAATATTGTCTGGAATACAGACGTCTTTCAGTGTTTCTTCCATACATTCTTTTTTTCGGCATTTCGTGGATATTATTGGCAATAAAGATAGTTTGGGCATTATAAGACCCAAGACTCCAAAAACGATCAAATTCTTGTTTTCGTGACTCTGTAGAAATCAACTCAGAACATTTCATCGGGCAGTTACAATTGTAGTCATATTGAAATTCTTTAGCAGCTTTCAATTTTCCTTTGTAGTCAATGTAAGATTCATTTTTGTTCCTATTAATCTTTGATGTTGCTCGCGTCATTGCAAATTTCTTTTTTCTACCCTTCTTTGGACGACCTGATGTACTGGCTAAAAATGGATTATCATCACAACTTTCATTGTTATCGGAACTCTCTTCATGTGACGATGGTATAAACATATCAGAGGAACCGCTACTAAAGACATCACTTATTGACATATTCTGTAAGAATAAAAAGGTAGGTATTATTAGATAATATTTTAAATAAAAATTTCAAAAAATTATAGAAAGCGTCTATTTTAATTAAAGAAGTTAACTTTTAATCAATTACCAGGTACCAAAAAATAAAACAAATTCAATTCATTCAAATTAATCTTTTTCATAAAGTTTACTATAGGTACTCATCGAAAAATAATTTTCATATGCTTTACATTATTGTATAATTACTTTAATCAATAATAATTGATGATCATAATAATAGGTATCAATTTAACATTGGTATAATAAGATTAATACATATGTGTTTACAAAATTGTGTGTACCTAAGGAAGTTGTATTTTTTCTTTTAGATTGTAACAATAGGTACATCAAAGTTTAGTTTTCATTAAATAGAAATAATATAGCGAATAGCATTATAAAGCATTTTACTAAACAGTATAGGTACAAAGATTTAATACTTACATCATAATCATCAACAGAATCTATGGTAGAAGCTGATTCAAAACATCCAGTTTTCTCGTTTAAAACCATTTCACGAATACGACTATTGGATGACGATGGTTCGCTGTGACGGTAGAATTCTGTCACATTGGTATCATCCATATTCTACAATATATTTAAATTATGTAATGATGTATAAAATGCATTTATTTTAAAAATTTAGTAAACAACATAAACTTTTAGAAGCCGTGTCTTATAAACTGATTATTTTTTCGTGATTTTCGGCCAGATTAAAGAAATACCACAAAACTCTATTTTCTTCTATTTTCTTTATTTTTTTTTTAAGATTTAGTAACAAAATAAATTGAAACGTCGTAAAAAAAAAAGAGAGTTTTGTGTTATTTCTTCAATCTGGCCGAAAACCACGAAAAAATAATCAGTAAACAACATATAGTTATTTTTTAATAAAAAATTTCCGACTTACCTCAACATTGGTAATATTTGAATCAAATTCCACGCTAGACATTACACTATTTGTTTGGTTTTCCATAAGTTTTGCTAGCTCACACATGTATTTGCTTCTTTTCGACATAATTATTATTAAATAAGTATTTTTAAACCCGAACAGTCAGAAAAATCAGACACAACTGAATAAAAAGAAATGTTTATCAATACATAGGCACATTTACTTAAAACTAAAGGAAAGTGATTACTATGCTTAAGATGAGTACCTATAATAAATTAATTTTTATCGACCAAGTTCCAGGGTTTATACGCACAAGGCACGTTTTAAACATTAATAGGGCACATTCCCGTAATAAAATTTTATTATCGACCGAAATTGAAGATTCAAACTACTTTTAACATATTAATGAAATAGTAAACGTAAAATGATACCAAGTGGTTTGGACGATTTCTGATTATACTCTTATTTTTAACAAGTATACCGAAATTTATAAGTAGAAAACATCCAATTCACTTGGATGTTTTTAACACAAAAAAATGCACAGTAGTTTTGTTATCGCATGGAGCGTTAAAGTGATCCAACCCACTTAGCCTGTTTTAACCACTCTTTTAACACGATTACTTAGATCGACATACATTTTTTAGAAAAAATTCAACCCACTTGGATTTTTTATTATCAATGAAAATCTCAGTTAACCTAGTTTGTGGGTTAGAACTTTGACGATTATTAAAAGAGTATGTAATGTTTTCACTTGGACGGTTTCTGCATATTATAAAGCAAGAAATTATATGCTCGCTGGTGTAAAGAACTCATTTTTAACAATTTGTGGGTTGGACGTTTTCTGCTTAACTACGTCCAATTGTGTATAGCCAAATAATTTTTTTTAGTATATAAGTAACTAGGTTAACTGTACATAAGTGGTGGTGGGTAGCTATAAAGATTTAGACTGTATATATTTGGATAGACTAAATATTTCAATTAATACCTATTTTGCTTTTTATGTCAGCAAACAGCTTTACAAGATACCTTGGAAAGTATATGTTAATACCTTCCTGGCGCCCAGTCACATCTTAGAGCAACTTCCATAGTTTATCACTTTCATTTACATTATTCATACATATTTTTTATTACTTTGTCATTCATATTCTCATTTACGGTCTCTGTAGGGCATGCAAATTGGCCGAATCCCCTTTTGATTGTCAAGTAGTCACTCTCCGCATATTCTGCTAGCCAGCTTTAACTAGTTTGTTTTTTGTTACATTGGCGATTTATTGTAATTTCAACATTCACATAATTCTCATTGACATACATCATCTTTGACACCTCGAAGCACAGGCTAAGTATGCTTTCTAGGCCATCTATCCGATCTCGAAATATCCCCGTCGATTTTAAATGAGTTCGAGAATTTATATTAAAAAAGTTAAAATTTAAATCTCCAAAAATTATTAGACTGCTTTTTCATTGCTACATTTCTCAATGAATTCACATATTAGTTCGTAATATCGAAAGAAATGTTCGGTTTATAGGTAATAAGAAAACTAATTATTAGTTTACTAGAGAATATAATTTTAAACATAATAGATTTATTATCTTTTAGATGATGAGAAACAGCAGTTATTTTAGAGTTTTAAGGAAGCCATTATGACTGTAACCACCTATTTTAATTCCCACACTGTACGATCCATACAATGTGTAACGCAATAATTAAGTTAAGCAAAACAATTAGGTTTTTTCGTTTAACCAGGTTCTATTATAGCAACAATGTGAACATCAGCATTAAAACCCATAAATGATAAACAGTCGGCACTATTACATAAATATATTTTATGTTGTGAGTTATTTGTTTTTTGCAACATCTTATTGGCTAGCATTAACAATATTCTGAACTGTATTAATATACTGTAATGTCCATTTCTTCTCAACTTTTTTACGAGTTTTCAGACCCTTTCATCTCAAGAATTTCTCTACAGTCGTCCTTATTTGGCTAAGCACGTATTCACATATTTCTCATATCTTAATCAATGTTATCAAGAATCCTTATTCTCAGTCTTTCTCTTCCTCTCTGATCAATGGGTCTATTAAGAAGCGATTTTCTAGCTTGGTCATTTTGTTCATAAAAACCCAGCTGGTTTGACCCAAATGTTTTCTGGTCAAAATATAAAAAAATGTCGTAGGGGCATCGTTCTGTAAAAAAGGCAAGAGCATCGTTCACTAGCATGAAGAAAATTTTCACCTCTAAAAGCCTCACCCTACAACGTAAAATTCGACTTCTGAAATGTTATGTATTCCCGGTTTTAATATATGGAATGGAGGCGTGGATAACGACCGTAACATTGATGAAAAAAGTAGAGGCCTTCGAAATGTGGGCTTACCGACGTATATTACGTATATCCTGGACTGAGCACGTGACCAACAAAGAGATACTACGCCGGATAGGTAAAGAGAGAGAGGTAGGAATAAGTATAAAGGAAAGAAGGTTGGAATACTTGGGTCACGTTATGAGACAAAATAAATATAGAGTACTACAGCTGATCGTTCAACGGAAAATAGACAGCAAAAGGGGTCCAGGGAGGAGAAGACACTCGTGGCTCCAAAGCTTGCGGCAATGGTTCGGATTGTCATTTGCTGAACTATTCAGATCTGCCGTAAACAAAGTCAGAATATCCATGTTGATTGCCAACGTTCGGAGTGGACAAGGCACATGAAGAAGAAGTCGTAGGATTTGTGGTTGCCTGCTTATTTTCATATACTTAGTTTTGAAGGTGTTTATTATTAAACGCATTTTTGTAGCAGATTCTTTTAATGATACATATGCCTCTTATACATTTTCCCTTTTACCAACAATATTGATATCATCAGCATAGGCAAGGATTTGCACTGATTTATTGTGGGGGTGTAGAGTTGTGTTATAGAGGTATCACATTTTATTGGAACGACCACATCAAGCGTCATAGACGGGATAAGGTTCATAATAGCTGGTCTTCATAAGACAACTATCTCTCACTTATGGCTCCACGTGCCATACCCCAGACAACTGAATTGGTCTGCAGGCTAAACTAAGTGAGGGTAGCCAGATATGGCTAAAATTTCACTGAGTGATTGCCGGTATAAGCAGTCTCCCACTTAACGACCAACGGCTTCGGGCGGATGAGTTAATAAGTGATAGTCCTTAGTCCTGGGGTTGAGAAATCGGTCTTGAAGGCGGATGAACAAAAAAAACTGTCAAAGGCATAAGAATATAGAACACAACGGGAAACCACTACAATAAAGATTCTACACAGATATCCCTAGTTCAATTGTCATGACTGTACAAAAAAGTAACTCTGTTACTGATCATGGATATCAGAGGCCAAGATCCGACAGAAGAGGCAAATCACGCATAGACTACGGGGTCTCCCAGGTCAATATCAAACGAAATACCCATTAGTAACACATCATCTAAAAAGAAGACTGAAATCGACAGAAAGTGTTTGAAAATAGGCACGTGGAATGTTAAGTCAATATACCAAGCAGATAATGTCATTCAGAAAATGGAAAGATATGACATAAAAATATTAGAACTAAGTGAGACCAGATGGCCCAATTCAGGCGACATATCAGTAGGCCAAACAGAGATATACTACTTTGGTAATGACAATGACGCAAATCACTGGAATGGAGTAGCGATCTTAGTTGACAAAACTACCCAGAAATTTTTAACTGGCTTCTTACTTATCTCGGATAGAGTTATGATGGTTACACTAAAAACAGCTCAATCTAGAATCAATATAATTTAAGTATATGCTCCCACAGCAGAAAAGTCGGATGAAGAGTTTGCTAGAGACGTTACAATAGTCATGGGAGATCTAAATACAAAAATCGGTAGAGAAAGTCAAGGTGATTTTATTGGAAACTTTTGACTGGCACGCGTAACGAGAGATGAGACAGATTGGCTCAACTCTACCAAGATACCGATTTTATTGTCGCGAATACCCATTATGATCTGCAGCCCAGGAGATTCTATACATGGAAATCTCTAGCAGACAACCAACATAACGTTATCAGAAACCAAATTGACTACCTTCTCATCTGCAAACGATACCGAAATTCCATACAATTAGTAAAATCATACCCCGGAGCTGATATGAGATCAGATCACAACCCAGTTGTAGGAAGGTTTATAATTAATCTAAAAAAGCTTGTGGCTAAAACTAAAGTAGAGAGAATACAAGTATCCCGTTTGAGAGATTCATCAACAAAAGAGCAAGTCACACTAAAAATTAAAGAAGAGGTGACCCAAATAGAAATTATTCCTACTAAAGATGCAAACAGGAAATGGCATTTGTTAAAAGATGCTCTTATACGCACATGTGAGACAACACTAACACCTAAGCTGATCAAGAACAAAAATGAATGGATGATCGATGAGACTCTGGATCTCATGGAAGCAAGGAGATCTTATAAAACCAAAGACAAAAACATGTATAATATTATACACACATAAATAAGGAGAAAGATCAGAGATGCAAAGGAAAGATGGCATAGTGACAGATGCAAAGAGATTGAACAGTTAGTAGAGAAACATGATAACTTAAATCTTCATAAAAATATTAGGGAAATAACACTAATATTAAGCAAAAATCAAACATACTACTAAATAAAAGCGGCAAAATATTAATTATAGTCGTCGATTAAAGGCTTAAAAGATGGCAGGAATATATTTAAGAGCTATTTAAAGACAAACGGACTTAGATAGTACTAAAGCAGGAAAAGTTCGACAACGGCCTAGATATAACAGAAGATGAGGTATTAGAGGCGATAAAGCGAAAATAGAATGACAAGGCAACTGTCTCCGGAGGCGTGTCAGGCAGAAGCTGACAGCCGTGCCGGACGCATTTAGAAATTCGGAGAAATACTTGGAAATTCCAAGTTTGGAATCCGAATCCAAATCCGAATTTCTAATTGACTCGATGCAGGGAAATTCCACTATTGCTACGTAAAACAAAGGATTTGTTTTATATAAAAGCAGATGGAATTTCTCTCATCGGTCAGTCGAGCTTGCCTCTTCTTACTGTAGACCTAGTCGGTGCTTTATTGTATCAACTTGAGCTATTGTTTTATTTCTGATTTCCTGTGTACCTTTTTATTTTAGCATTTGTCGTATATTCAGACCTTTTCAGGTTAGAATATTACTACTGTTCATGTATTGATTTATTTACTATTTTATTTGATTATTTTTATTTGTTTATATTTCTTGTATTTGTATCTAAGTAGTTCTTTCCGGTAAGTTAAAGAACTCTTATATATATTTTTCTGATATTTCACTTGTGTTTCATTGTGTGTCTAAGTCGTTCTTTTCCGGTAAATCAAAAGAACACTTAGAAGTATTTCCATATTTGCCTTCTTATTTCTGATATTTCGTATACTTGTCTCTGTTATTTTCATTTTCACGCTAGGTCGTTTCTTCCGTAAGTCAAGAAACACTTAGCTATATTTCTATATCTTTTCCGCATTTTATTTTCTTATTTTCTATTACAAGTTGTTTCTTCTGTAAGTCAAGAAACACTTGTAAATATTTGTATTCCTATTTTTGAATTTTATTTTTCTTCTTCTATGGCATATTTGATTCTCTTGTTGTTTTTCTGTTCTAAGTTGTTTCTTCCGTAAGTCAAGAAACACTTAAGAACATTTCTGCATTCTTTTACCTTGTGTATTTTTACTCATATTTCTGCATTTTTCTATTCTTTGATCTTGTACATTTTTACTTTTCATTCTAAGTTGTTTCTTCCGTAAGTCAAGAAACACTTAGAAACATATTATTTGCACTACATTTATGATACCATTTTATTTTATTGTTTACTAAGTTATTCCTTCCGTAAGTCAAGGAATACTTAGATTATTTTACCTGTTCTGTTTTCCATTTTTGATCTGTTATTTTGTAACTGTTCCTTGGAACCGTCACCTGTAACAGATACTTGTCGCTGTAACGGTTATTCTGTAACGGCAACAGTACTGACCCTTTTCACTAGCGACAAACGAAAATGGTAAACACCCGTTCCAATTCCGGAGACAGGAATAAGTCCGAAGAGCCGGCGATGGGTCCTACAGGCCCAAATGCCCCCTCTCGGCAACACAACAGGCCCTGACGAAATACCTGTAGACATAATACGGTTAATAGAAGAGCAGAAAATTGGAATATTGGTCGGCTTATTCAATACAATATACAGTACAGGAATCATTCCCAACGATTGGCCGATGTCAATCGGCATGTAAGCATATAAGCATCATGCATGATGCCCTTCCCTAACCACGTGAGTAAAATCCGATGCCGTGATTGAACGCCGTACAAATAGAGAGTTTCGCATCACACGCATCAATGCATAAAGCGAGTTTTGCATCAAGTCATGATTTTTTGGACGGATTTTCGTGTGTTAAAAAGCTAGTTTTGCTCCAAATACTTGTGTAAAATAATAATTAAATATTGCACGAACAAGATGGCGTGCTTAACTACTTTTTTAAATTTTTGTCGATTATCGAGTTTTGCATCTCGTGCACTCTATCGAAGTTAATTTTATTTTCTTATCCATTTTAAATATATTTTTATTTAGATTACACTTTTGTTTTGCTAAGTTCGGGGTATAACATAGCTTCCCGCCCCAAATTAGCGCCTGAGCAGAAATTAATCGTCACGAAGTTTAATTTAGCGGAAAAACTATTATTTTGTTAAAAATCGGAGACATCCGATATAAACACATGTCATCGTTATTAGTATTTAACTATTTACCTAGTTTTCTAATATGAAGACAAATAATAATGGAATAAAGAAATAATAGTGGAATATTTCCCTTTTTATTTAAACAAATGAGATATGAATGTGTAGTACCAACCTTTTTTTTTTCTAGGACATTCCTCTCTGAAAGAGATATAGAAGCTCTCGCTGTCATTCACTTAACTGTATTACATTTTCAAATCTGTCATAACTTATGTTTTTTATACGCTTCACTTATTAACGAATAGTTAAAGCTGAAACAATCCATCATGTGTAATAACTTCTTCGCTGAGATGACCGTGTAAAATATGTTGACTATTGGAATGATTCTTTACCGGGCCAATCATAGTAAAGTCCGCACCCAAGAATAGCCCGTGTACGTTATCTGCTCCAATGATTATGACACGTCGAATCAAAATACACTAACAAACGTCTCATAAGCATTTCAATCGTGATTCCTATTAGTAAATCACAGATAAACGAGTAACGACATTCGCATTTCAATATTAATCAATCCATGGCGGTACCGAACATTTTATTTTCAGTGAATATGACAAAGATTATAAAAGTTAGAAAGAGTTTAAGTCTTCTAAATTTATAATAGAAATGTTGTCAAGATCATCTTGCTTTACCCCAAGAATTTAAAATGATTTAAATACCCCTTAATTGAAAAATACTGATAAATTTTTGTACACAATTATGACAAATGAATAAATGGAAACGAATCTTAAAAGCCATCTTCAAGACTATACTATGCTAGGGGACATGAAAGGAACCTCCACGTAGATTGCGATCACATGTGAAAGCAATAGGGCGTCCCCTGGAAACGAGTAATATTGGCTAATCCTTTCACCACCGGTGCAACAACACAGATGCAAACGCAACCAAAACGGTATTTGTCAAGGCCATTTTTGATGACTACTTCAATTAATATTGAAGGACTATTAGCAAATAAAGAAGATCTGCTGTCTAATTTATGTACAGAGAATACGGTGTCGATGTCATACTAGTTCAAGAAACCCATCGAGGTACTGCTAGCCGCAGACCAAGTATTCGAGGTATTCTTCAAACAGATACCGACATAGTTTCCACATCTTTAACATATCGAGATGACATCGAGATCCTCACAGTAAAACTAAAGTCTTGTACGGTAACGTCCCTTTAAAAATTCATGATCCAAAACCGCTTGCGTCTTTTAACAGCGGAAGATAACGCAGACAGAGGTTACAACCCAGACAATGACAGAATTGGAGAAAAGGTGACTTAACTGAGTATGAGAAAATACTTCTGATCCACTTCTTTATTCGGTGCGTTATTTTCATTTTTGTAGTACGCATAGTTTTCTCGTGAGGGCATTTGTGTCGTTACGGTTTTGGCGCGAATCTGGACGGAGCGCGGCGCTAGGAGAAACAACGTTACATTGGTCAGTTGCGTACGGTCCTCTGCACGAGAAGCAGTCTCCTGGAGCTACAACATTACTAAGAAAATTGGGACAATTTATGTTTTTGTTTCTGGATTAATAACGACACTTGTGTAGTAAAGAAGTGACGTTGTTTTCCCAAACTTTGTATTTATGGTTTAAAGGGAAACATTAGATTAACAGTTGTGATGATATTGCTCCATTATAGTAGGATTATGTTTTGGTTATTAATTTTATAATTGTTCCGACATGTTGAATTGATGAGAAGATATAAATTATAAATAGGTAAAGAAATGATAATCTTTGAGGAAATACTTATCTGGGAGTCGAAATGAATACGGAGGGAAAAGAAGAGGCCGAAATTCAGAAGAGAATAATGAAGGGAAATAAAGCCTATTTTTTCCTGATTAACATATTCCGCTCCAAGACGGTACATCGAAAATCGAAACTTAAGGTCTATAAAACTATCATCAGACCGATAGTATGCTATGGATGCGAGACATGGGTTTTGACAGAAAGCACTAAACGAAGATTAGAGGTTTTCGAGAGGAAGATCCTAAGGAAGATCTTTGGACCCATCACTCAAAATGGGATGTGGAGATCTAGATATAACCATGAACTCTACAACTGTTCAAAGAAGCACCTATTGCAGAGTTCGCTAGAGTACAAAGGCTTCGATGGGCTGGTCATGTGGTACGGATGGATGCCGACAGATTGCCGAGAAAGGCCTTGGATGGTAAAATGCAGGGCAGAAGACCAAAGGGAAGACCACGTAATAGATGGGAGAGCGAAGTCACAGCAGATGCGCACAACTTACTGAACGTCAGGGCTTGGAGACGAGTGGCGCGGGATCGCCTTTGTTGGAGGCAGAAGTTACAGAAGGCCAAGGCTCAATTTGGGCTGTAGCGCCATTGGAAGAAGAAGAAGAAAGAAATAATAAATAAGACTTACACACAATCAATTTAATTTAACTATCAGACGACCGGTTTCGCTTTCTACTATATGCAAAGCATCTTCAGGTCTCGATACAAAGTTAAATAAATGCTGAAATGATAAAAACCCATATTGGGGTGTTGTCTAATAAAGATAAACAAATTAGATGTTGTAAATTACAATAATTATGCCAGTATTACATGTCTGTGGTTTTAATTTCAAAATGGGTAAGTTGAATAAAAAGGTATAAAAAGTTTTAAAAGTTTAAACAGACAAGGTAAGACCCACAAATTGTTATAAAATAGTCTATTAGATTGTAATAAATTAATAAATGAGCAAATAAATAAACACTACTTACATGCCGGTACTCTATTAATTAATGGATGGTAGAACATGGTTGAAACTACTATGTATTGTTAAATGGAGAACTCAATTCTGCTATTGTAGTTGTTTGACAGTAAACGGGAAGTTCTTGAGGAGATAGATTTGATCCAATGAAGCAGAGATATGTGTGTGATTGTTTTTTAAAATGAAAGTGATGTTATATACCATTGTATTATTTAAAAGTTATTTATACTTATTCGAGAGATATATTTATGAAATGTGTGTTATTTAGGCGGTTAAGGTTGGTAAAGGGTCTTGGAGGCGTGATGGGATGCCGATACCCTGATCGCAATAAAACTCCGAGAAATGCCCACTGTTTCCCAACGAATGAGTTGGGGGTTCTAGAAATAGAACTCAGCTCTACCAACAAATCCTACTCTCACGTCCTCGAAGACACAACAGTGTCGCGTATCCGCTGGATGCTTTGCGTACAATGGGTGTACGTGATGTAACCGACGAGAGATGGGTAAAAGGCGAGTTCCTGGCGCCTCAAAACTGGGACACATCGGCTAAGGGAAGAAACCCCTACAGAAAATCAAACGGAGCAATGGGCCTGCAACCCATTATCTGTATTCTTATACCGCAAAAAATCCTAATCAGCCTCGGAACAAGACGGAAAACTTAAGACGACAACAGCAACGAAAAAGGACAATGATTTTTGGTACGTGGAATGTGAGGGGTGTTAGAAGTAAGATGGAAGAAATAATACGAGAAATTGACAAAGAGAAAATAGATCTGATAGTACTAACAGAAACAAAGAAAAAAGGACAGGGTACCCAAAATATAGATAAGTATATACACATATATGGTGGAGTAAAAAAGGAAGAACATGCGAAAGGAGGAGTGTCAATACTAGTCAAAAAGAAATATAAGAAAAACATCACTAGCTGGGAAATAATCAATGAACGAATAATAAAGATAAACATAAACTTAAAATCACATCGAATCTCAGTTATTGGTACGTATGGACCCAACGAAGATGCTAGAATAGAGGAAAAAGAAAAGTACTATGAGTCTTTAGATGAAACAATATCACAAATAGGCATCACACGAGAAATTGTGATTTTGGGAGACCTTAACGCCAGAACGGGCAGCAAACAAAACAATAAAGTTACAGGACCTTTCGGTGAAAACGTCTTAAATGATAATGGTAACAGACTGATTGAAGTATGCCAACGAAATTCACTTAGAATCACTAATGGATACTACAAACATAAAGATATCCACACCTATACATGGACACAATACACCAGAAACCTTAGATCAGTAATTGACTATATGATCATTAAACAAAAAACACAGCTCAAAGTGAATGACATAAGAGTATACAGAGGAGCAGAATGTGGCAGCGATCATCATCTAGTTAAAGCGAAAATATACATACCTAGATTTAGAAATGATAAGCATCAACAAAATGGAGCAGAAAATGACGAAGAGCTTACAAATATAGATATACCACACTACAATATTAATAGCTTGGAAAATCAAAGCACACAATATTTGTACAAGAGCAGATTGGATCAAGCTCTTCCTAGAGAATACGAACGAGAAACAACGGAAAATCTCTACAGAACAATAATAAATGGAATACACAAAGCGGCACAAGAAACTTTAGGTATCACAACGAAAAAGCGAGAAGTTAGAAATTACTGGTGGAATGATCAGCTAGAAGAAATGAAAAAACATAAACAGGAAGTATACCATAAGTGGCTAAATAACAGAGAAAACGAACAAAAAAAAAGTGAATATCAGCAAGCACGTAGTAAGTTCAAAACGGATGTAATAAACGCCAAAAATCAAAAATGGGAAGATAAATGTCAGGAGCTGGACACGTACATCGGAGGACGAAAATCTAGGGAAGCCTGGAGATTTATTAAAAATGTCAGAACTAACAAAAGAGAAGAAACTATGATAAACCCCATAACAACAATGAAATGGGAAGAGCACTACAAAACACTATTAGTAGAAAAAAGACCAGAATACAGTACCACATCACAAAACATAATCGAGATAACAGGACAGCCAATAAATATAAATGAGGAACATATCAAAAAGGCAATAACCTTATTAAAAAACGGCCGCGCCCCAGGTCCGGAAGGAATACCCGCAGAACTACTAAAAAATGGTACTGACAAACTAGCAAAAATAATAACAATATTATTTAACAGATATCTAAATGGAGAACCGGTACCACAGACATGGAAAGAGGGATGGATAACATCTATACACAAGAAAGGTAGTAAACAAGACCCAAATAACTACAGAGGTATTACCGTAACTAGCACACTAAGTCGACTATACGGAAGAATACTAAAAGACCTCATATGTGAAGAGTACCATCCATACGAGTCAGAGGAACAAAGCGGCTTTAGAGCAGGTAGATCCACAATAGACAACATTTTCTGTATAACCCAAGTAATAGAAAAGAGGCTGTCAAGAGCCCAAGAGTTGCATTTGCTTATGGTAGATCTAACAAAGGCATATGACACGGTACCCATTAATAGACTATGGGAAGTACTAGAAAAAACCAGCATAAATGTATCTATCATACAGGCGCTGAAAGAACTATATAGAAACTCGACATCTAAAATTAAAATTGGAAATAGAATATCCAAAGGTTTCCTCGTCACTAAAGGACTAAGGCAAGGATGCTGTGTATCGCCAGTATTATTTAATATATATATTGATGAAGCCCTGAGGCAGTGGAAGAAGAAGTGCAATGGAATGGGACTACCGATAGGAGATACGATACTCTATACGCTACACTATGCAGATGACCAAATTGTAATTGCACAGGACAAAGAAGATCTTGAATATATGACAAGGAAACTGATAGAGGAATACAGAAAATGGGGTCTGGAGGTAAACACCAAAAAAACACAATATCTATGTGTAGGCAGAGAAGAAACAGAGAACCTGAACCTGGAACAGGAGACAATTACAAGCTGTAAGGAATATGTATATCTGGGAATAAAACTAACGAGCACAGGACGAACCGAAGAAAATATTAAAGACAGAATAGTAAAGGGAAGACAGGTGATAGGAGCCCTGAATTCGGTACTGTGGCAAAAAAATATAAGAACAGAAAATAAAAAACGAATTTACAACACAATATTAAAACCAGTGTTAACTTATGGAGCTGAAGTCTGGCAATTAACTAAGAAATACAAGGATAAATTACTAGCCACTGAGATGGATTTTTGGAGAAGGTCAGCAAGAAGATCTAGATTAGAACACATAAGAAACGACGACATTAGACAACAAATGGAAATAGAAAGAACAATCATAGATGACATTGAAAGACAACAGCTAGTATGGTACGGGCACGTAAGACGAATGGAGGAAAGAAGAATCCCCAAGAAAGTGTTAGAATGGACCCCCACAGAAAAACGAAAACGAGGAAGACCAGTAACCACATGGATGAAAGGCATCTCCAAGGCAATGTCGGAACGAAATTTGAGAGATGAACACTGCCATAATAGAAAAGAGTGGCGATTAGGAACGGAAAGGCGTAGAACGCTAAAAAACCGGTTTAATAATAATAATGTGTTATTTATTAAGAGTAACAAAAATGCTGGGTGTATTTTTGCAAGGGTTGCCGAAATGAAAACCGTAAGAACAATAGTAAGCACAACAAGAAGAGACAGACTGAGAAATACAAACGTTAGAGAGCAGTGCAAAATTCAATATATTGTACGATCTGGAAGACAGCGTAAGAGGATGTGGTAGAATCATGTAAGATAAATGGATGAGAATAGACTCCCAAAAATTGACTAGAAAACAACCCACTCGGTTCAAAACCTTCCGGAAGACCACCTTAAAGATAGAGAGATAGTTAGCAATCTACCTGCCAGGAAATTGACCTGGAGGATTTCAATATTACACCAATTATAAGTATATACAATTATTTACACACATTATAAAAGTATGGAGGATAATAATCATTGATACATTCTATTTTTTACAGAAAAAGTAGAATTAAAAATTCCTATTTGAATTTATTTCTCTAAATTTCCCAGTTTCAATTATATATTCAACCCCCTCTGTGGCTCAGTGGTAAGAGCGCCTACCTTTAAATCTAAAGGTCGTGAGTTCGAATCTCATCTGGGTGGAGAAATTTTCATTTATTAAAAATTAATGAATGAAAATAATTTCTATCCTTGTGCGATTGGTACTCACCAGAGGGACCGCAGACGTTCGTGATACAATTAGCGCCTCTTAGCAAAGACAATGACGTCGACTTTGCTAAGTATCAAGACAATTACTCTACACACACACACACACACACACACACACCACACCACACACACACACACACACACACACACACCACACACACACACACACTACACTAGGTACCTGACTTTACCATGTCAATGAGCATAGTTGTCGAGGTATTAACCCATCGAGTTAGAATATATGGAGAAGCTATGAGCATATTAACGTATGTATTAAAAACGGCATAGGTAGGAGTGGCTAACGATAATACCAATATGGCGGTGACATCAGGGCCAGACTCAATAATAATAAAACTACTATACAAATATGACTAGTTATTCAGAAGATTTAATCATAATCTAAAAAAGTGCAATACATTTTTAATAAAATCCACAAGGAAAAATTCCTGTAGCTGGCTGTATACCACGTATCACAAATAGAGGTTAGTCTTTGTAAATGGGTATATTTATTTAAAAAAACCCTTAAAAGGGCTACATCAATAAAACAAACGTTTTCGGACCACACAGTCCATCATCAGGTTTTTAAAACCGAAAATGCCTAAAAATAAGTATGAACCATTTAGTTAAAACAAACGAGATTATGAAATTTTGACTATGGTTGAAAAGCAAAAGATGGTTATACTTACTAGGTCACAATGCCTGAGCCACCAAAATACTAGGGTAAAAACCCTTTAAATTACATTTAGTTATAAAAGATTGTACATTGTGTTGTAAAATAACTGTGATGTTCAGTATTCAATTAAATTTGACTAGAGGTAACACAAGGCTGAATCGAGTAACCAGAGCCGGTGAGAGAGAACCTCTACACGCGGAGAACAGCTGGGAACTGATTGACAAGATACTTTTGAAGGATGACGAAAACAGAATGTCAATGCAACAAAAACTATATTAGGTGTACATAGTATTACTACAGCCAAAAGATTCAACAAGTTTTGATTATTTTAAAAATAACAACAATCTAGGTGTTAGGATTTAAAAAAAACTTTTTATTTATTAATTTATTGTATAAGAGATGTGAAATCAATAACGGTTTTATAGCCTAGATTAATAGAATGACCTGTGAATCTATGAAAATTATCCTTTTTTAAACGATAATTTTCATAGATATAAGCTAATCCAAACATAAAATACACTTTTAGACCACATTCCATACGACAAAAAGCAACATAAGTTGCCTAAGGCACAGGTCATTCTATTAATCTAGACTATAAAACCATCATTGATTTCACATCTTTTATACCCTAAATTAATAAATAAAAAAGTTTTTTTTAATCCTAACACCTAGATTGTTGTTATTTTTAAAATAATCAAAACTTGTTGAATCTTTTGGCTGTAGTAATACTATGTACAACTAATATAGTTTTTGTTGCATTGACATTCTGTTTTCGTCATCCTTCAAAAGTATCTTGTCAATCAGTTCCCAGCTGTTCTCCGCGTGTAGAGGTTCTCTCCCACCGGCTCTGGTAACTCAATTCAGCCATGTGTTACCTCTAGTCAAATTTAATTTAATACTGAACATCACAGTTATTTTACAACACAATGTACAATCTTTTATAACTAAATGTAATTTAAAGGGTTTTTACCCTAGTATTTTGGTGGCTCAGGCATTGTGACCTAGTAAGTATAACCATCTTTTGCTTTTCAACCATAGTCAAAGTTTCATAATCTCGTTTGTTTTAACTAAATGGTTCATACTTATTTTTAGGCATTTTCGATTTTAAAACCTGATGATGGACTGTGTGGTCCGAAAACGTTTGTTTTATTGATGTAGCCCTTTTAAGGGTTTTTTTAAATAAATATACCCATTTACAAAGACTAACCTATTTTTAATAAACTATGATTTATTTATCCCGCGGTAAACACTAAAAACACGATATATTATACATAAAGGTAAATTATTACAGTCAAATACTATTAATTAATTCTCTGAAGTACGGGCCATTACTTTGTTTACGTATTTGTATACTAACGTGTGGAACGATATTCCTGAAGATTTTTTATTAACATTACTTCTGCTACTGCAACTACGTTGAGAACAAGAAACCATTATTATGCACTATCACAATATATTACAGTTTCTATAAAAGTAATATAAAACTGAAAATATTCGAAAAACAACAAATATAACCAAACATATACGATCTGTCAAAAGTTTCAAAACAATAATACCAATATGGCCTAAGTTAGGTCGTTTTTAGTCACGTGATGCCCTCTCCATAGATTCTAACTCGATGCATTAACCCAATAAAAAAAAATTATATATTTAGTTACTCTAATAAATTTTAATTATTAATCCTTAAATATAATAAAATTGTCGTGACGACTCTGCGTTATATCAAATCACATTTCATTGATGGTAGGTATTTATGTATCATTTGTAGCGGGTCAGAGCTTTTTAGAAAAGTCGTGCTTTGACTACGAGCTAACAATGATTACAAACGAGATAAATCTTTCAAATTTAAATCTAGCTGGATATTAATTTTGACGTGTGCTAGATGTCATGACCGTTGCTTACACTGGTCAGTTTATAACAAAGCAAATAACGGTGTAAAGATGTGTTGGTTTTATAATGAATAGTGTAATAGTTTTAGGGCACGTACACCTGTATGATGGTAATTTAGATTATACACAGTTAAAGATTATCTAAAAACACAATAACAATAAATTTAACTGTCATACACTCATGATGGAAATCGTAAGTGTAAGACATGAAATTAAAATTTTTTTTTGGTTAGCATATCAGTTTCACCTTAAAATTAAAACTGACTTTTTTGTTAACCATTTATTAAAATATATTAAGAAAGCTACATTTATATTCCTGTTATAATTATTATTCCAATAATTAGAATTGCACAAATAACTATAGAACAAGTAAAAGAGTATGTATATTCGCGTCAACTAGTTTAATTAAATGAAGAAAATCAGGCCGGAGAAATAAAGGGAAGGATACGTTTGGCTTGGGTACCCTTCGAAAAACATTCCTATATATTAAAAAATAGAAAATACCCCAATATTTAAAAACAAACTTCAACCAATGTATACTTCCTGTTTTCACCTACGGTTCTCAAACTTGGACGTTTACAAAGGACGTTTACAATGGAAAGGCAAATGCTGAAAATCAGGCTATCAGACAAGAACAGGAATACTTCGCAACAAAACAAAAGTTACCGATGTATCGACGCAGATAGCAAAACTTAACCCATTAGTGCTCAGAACTAAAAATGTTTGAAAGTTGTAAATTTTTTTATAGATTTTATTACAAATAGTGTTACATATTTACTAAAAAATACATTAAAAAATCAAGGTCTGTCAAAAGGTTGTCAAAATGAGTGGCAACTTTAGTTGCCACTGAGCGCTTACGGTTTGGTACTAACCAAAAATTTTCTATGTAATAGAAATGTATTAAAAACTAATCGTGCTTTAACAAAACTAGAGATACATATTATGGAAATTATTTATGGAAAGTTTCAAAGCAAGTCACATGTAGGGGCACATTACATTTATTACACAAGTATGTTGTTCTTCTTTGACACATTTTGCATCTGCGGTACTTTGAGTCTCCTTTCGCGATAATGTGATTTTTCTTGTCCGTTCTTAGATCTTCTAAACGGCGGAAGTGGAAAACGATGTATGCGGCCCGGGATTAGTTGGAGAACATCCATATTTTGTAAGAAGTGTAGTACTACTTGTCTTCTAAATTGCAAGTATGGTAATTCGTGACCTAGAAGCCTATATAGAAGCCAACCTTGAACACAACATTCATCCACAGACCAAGCATAGAGTGGCCACCACCATTTTTTATTGCGAATTTTGCATCTATATTGAGCAGTGAACTGATCATTTAGGTCAACACCTCCCATATTAGAATTATAATGGGAAATGGCATCAGGCATTTTAATCATCATCTTCTTTTTTTTTCACGTTTACTAAACCGCTGAACATTTTTAAACGGCACTTCTGTGTGGCAGTTTGATAATACTGTTACAACAGCATTGTCATTCCATCTAATGGCTCTTAGCTTTCCATTAGATGTGGAATGTGTAGTCCCTCTATCACATTTCTTGAAAGATTCTTTCGGAGGTAAGTTCATCCACTTTGCTATTCTATTTTCTCTCAATGTTCCAGTTCCTCCCAAGTCTCGTTTAGACAGTTCTTCAAGTAAGGACACAGAAGTAAATAAATTGTCAAAATATAATTTAGTCCCGCTAGGAACTTTGGCATATTCAGCAAGTCCTAGTACTACATTTCCTTCTTGTCCGAGTCCAGTATCAGGAAGCTTCGTATGTGCACCGCAGTATGGTTTTGCATGAGACACAAATCCATTAGGGCTTGCTAAAACCCACAATTTAAACCCAAAACGAATAGGTTTGCCCCGTATAAATTGTTTTGTAGGATGACGTCCATAATACGGGACTATGCTCTCATCTATAGCAACTGAATTTCAAACTGGTACTTCCTTGAACGAATTATTTAGATAATCAAACAGAGGGCGAACCTTGTAAAATCTGTCAGTGTTTATCTTCGAGTTATTGTTTAGATGGAGATACCGTAATATATTCTCAAATTGACGTCTTCGCATTGCTTCTGCAACTATAGTTACCTTGCAGTCAGGTTCATTTTGCCAATACATCCGCTTACTCGGCAGTTGGTAGTAACCAGATAATAAGATTATTTCCAAGAAGACAGAAATTTCATCATAACTTACATTTAAACTATGCATTCCCTTTTGTCCGGTATAAAGATTGGTTTGTTATGTTCAGTTAGAGCATCAGTAAAAAAGCATTTGAAAGTTTGAAGTGAAGAATTTACTTAGTTTTTCAAAAATTCTATAATCGATGGGCCAGAAGGTATAGTAACGGCAGGTAAATTCCAACAGTTTTCTTTATTTTGAGACCAAACACTATTTGAAGATGCAATTACTTTTCGCTTTTTATTTCCAATAGGTTTTGAAGTACCTGGCTGTGGCAAATCAATATTTTTCTCATCCAAACAGATATTTACTGTACTGTTTGAATGATTCTCAACAATTTCCTTATCCAACTCAACAATCGCTTTCGATCTGAGGATTCTGCCTAGTAAATGATTTGGATTTCCTTCAGTTTCGTCATCTGATAAATCTGAATCTTCGTCAGTTTCAGCTTCAGCAGATTCTATAGGAGGAACTATTCCTACAGACCTGATTCTTCTAAAAAAACTTGATCCGTAATTTTCTTCACAAGCTTTCATAATTTCATCTACGCTAAACGTATTATCTTCAGACCTAAAAGAAAAAAATAAATCATTCTAGTGCTCGGTGGCAACTAAAGTTGCCACGTGAATTTAGGGTACCATAATTATGTTATAATTCAATGAACAATTAATTTTCTTAGATCAGTATATATAATAAACCTTTGGTTTAAAATAAATTCAGTATGAACACAAAATATTATAAATTAACTAAAAAATACTTACATTGTTTAGGACTAAGTTTGGTTGCTGCAAAACTCTAATATTGAAATAAATACTAATACCACTTAAAAATAGGCCACAGACGATACACAAGAGATTTTACGGGTGTTGAAAGTCACTGGCAACTAAAGTTGCGACTGAGCGCTAATCGGTTAAGTGGAAGTTCGCTGGACATACCATAAGACAGAAAGAGGACTGATGGAATAAGATGATTATACACTGGAGACCATATAGTTACAAACGAAAAAGAGGAAGACCACAAATGAGATGGTCAGATGATTTCAAGAAACACGCAAGTCCGAAGTGGACACAAACTGCTTACAATAGAGAGACGTGGAAAAAGGAAGAGGAGGCCTATGTCCAAAATTGGACAGCAAGGGCTGTACAGATATATAGATGGACATATATTCCTACCAGTATCTACTTCTTGGTACAATTATTGAGTCGACGTAAAAAAAAACAAAGGTTTTAATGTAACTTGCGCAAGAAAAGGTCTTTAAAGTATAATAATAATATGTATATAACTTGCCTAAATAATTATCTGGAATACCGATTTACGAAGCCAGATATAAATGGCGAATGGCATAATTTGAAGAACCTTCTTCTCTATTGGAGGTTTAGTTTTCCTCTGGATCTTCGTCTGGTTTTTTCACCCGCTACGTTACCTTAAACCATCATTCGCTCTATGCCTTCTGGCTCTAGTTTTGATAAGTTAAGTTTATATGTTAAGTTCTGCTAGAATTAAGTTATTTGTGCGATGGGCATTCCATGATATGCGCAAAAATCTACAGTAGACTCACATTTCAATTGTCAATTTTAATTGAATAATAATTCAATGACTTCAATGCATTCAGTGACTTCTATCAATTACTCCAATAACACCTAGAAAATTGTTTTGTCTAAAGTTTTTCTCAATTTATATATTTTTTTTCACCTGATTGTCATTAATTTACTTGGGGGCCATATTGCTTTGGAAATATGTTAAATTCCTATTCATTTAAAAAGAGTGCCGATAGCAATATTAAATCTGGCAGTTTGGTGACCAATGAACCATAAATATATTAATGTTTATTCATATTCTCAAAGCTTTCCATTGCCTCCCACTTGATAATGAAAATATCGTAACTCGTATTCATACTTAGTACGTCTGCGTCAAACCTCTTCTTCTTAACGTGCCCTATCAAGTCCTCTTGACGTTGGCGATTAACATGGCGAAACTGTCTCTGTCTCGAGCTATTCTAAAGAGTTGCTCAGCTTTCTTTATTCCTGTCCACTCCCTGATATTCTTCAACCAAGAGGCCTGCTTTCTACCAATTCCTCTGCGTCCTTCGATTTTACTTATCATAATAAGTTGAAGAATATTATATCGGTTTCCTCTTACTACGTGTCCAAAATAGGCCATCTTTCTACATTTAATGTTATCAAGCAGCTCGCGGGCAGCATTTGCTCTCTCAAGGACTGCCACATTTGTCAGCATAGCCGTCCATGGAATTTTTAGTATACGTCTGTGCAGCCACATTTCAAAGCCCTCCAGATGATTAATGGTGGATATTTTTAATGTCCATGCTTCGACACCGTATAAGAGGACTGACCAAATGTAGCATTTAACCATGCGCTTTCGAAGTTGAAGTTGCAAGTTATCATTACAGAAGAATGACCTCATTTTTAAAAATGTCGTGCGGGCTATCTCGATTCTACATTTTATCTCTTGATCTGGATCTAGTTGTTCAGTAATATGGCAACCAAGATAATTAAAATTAGACACTCTTTGAATTATATGACCATCAACATATAATCGTGCATCTTGATGTGCTAAACGGCTAAACACCATGTGTTTTGTTTTTGAACAGTTTATGTTTAGGCCAAACTCTCTTCCCACTGTATCAATGGCATTTAAAAGGCATTGTAGTTCATTCATGTCATCACTTAAAATAACTGTATCGTCTGCTTATCTGATTGTATTTATCAGAATTCCATTAACTTTCACGCCCCATTCCAAATTATGCAGCGCTTCTTTATATATTCTATCTGAATATAAATTAAATAACAGTGGAGATAGTATACAACCCTGTCTGACACCTCTTTGTATTTTACATATTTCTGTTGATTTTCCGTTTATGCAAGCTGTCGCTGTTTGACGCCAGTATAACTTTTCTATGAATCGTATGTCTTGACTATCAACTCCTTTATCTTTTAATATTCTAATTAATTTGTGATTCTGTTCTCGATCAAAGGTCTTTTCATAGTCAATAAATACAGCAAAGACGTCTTTTCTTTGATCTCGACATTTCTGCAGTAATACATTTAGTGCAAAGAGGGCGTCCCGAGTTCCCAGTCCACTTCTGAAGCCAAATTGTGTTTCATCCTGGTCTTCTTCACATTTATCTCTGATTCTACTCTGGATGATGCGTAGAAATATTTTTCAAAGTGTGGCTCATAAGGCTTATCATTCTATAATCGCTACAGTTTTTCGGACGTTGTTTTTTTGGTAGTGTTATGAATTCGGACTTTAACCAATCTTCAGGAATATCACCAGTCGAATAAACATCATTGAAAAGCTTGACCAGTATTCCAATGTTCTCCTCATTTATAAGCTTTAACATCTCTGTCGGTATGTTATCAGGGCCAACGGCTTTCTTGTTCTTTGCTAACTTTATAGCATGCAGTATATCTGATTTTAGTATTTCTGGTCCTTCACCTTCAACTAAAGTCTCCAGTTCTTCGGGTCTATCATCATTATACAGTTCACTTATATAATTACACCAGGTTGTTCGAATTTCATGTTCGTCTATTATCATTTTTCCCGACGAATCGGTTATAGTATGTGGAGTTTTCTTATGATAAAGACCAGCTACTTCTCTAACTTTTTTAAACATATTAAACGTATCATGTTTTTCATTCAACTTTTCTACTTCCTTGCATTTATCCTCCATCCATTTTTCTTTAGCCACCTTTATTTTTTGTTTAATTAGTTTCTGTTTTTCCTTATATTCTGTCTTGTTACCTTTCAGTTTCCTTCTCTGCTCCATTAATTCCAGGATTTCATCAGTCATCCATTGTTGTTTTTTGTGCCTGTGTAACGTTGTTGAATATTTTTCTATTACTTTCAAGGTAAGATCTTTAAATGTGTTCCATATTTCTGTGTTGTTTTCATTTATTGATTTCTTTAGCTCATTGCTTAAGTCATTTTCTATTAACGTTTTGTTGGATATTGAGATATTTAATTTTGGTGTTTTGGGGCTTTCTTGGACTTTTTTGAGCTTCACTTTGATGTCAGTTGTTACAGGGTTATGGTCTGAACCGATATCTGCACCAGGATATGTCGTTACTCTGGTGACGCTATTCTTAAATCTCTTGTTTACCAGAATATAGTCTATCTGATTCCTAATCATATGTAGTGAATTATCTCCTGGTTCCCTTCATGTGTATAACCTACTTTTGTGTAATTTGAACCATGTATTTGCGATTATCATGTCATATTCTTGACAGAACTGGTATAATCTATCGCCTCTTTCATTGCATCAAACTATTAGTTGAAAATAATCTTCAAACCAGAATGACTATTTGAAAACGATTTGAAAACGGTCGATAAATCTGCAAGAAGATCTGACCAAACAGTTGGAGTTTGAAATTAAACGTGGATGAATACAATTATTTTACTGCGCAAACTCACACGTTGTAGAACCGTTTCCAACTACTGCAGAGACAAACCTTATAGTGGATACCATTGACTGTAACGTTCGTGCCAGCATCGTTTCTGAAAAAGTACGGTCCAATGATTCCACCAGACGACCATAAAGCATACTAAACAGTCAGTTTTTCTGAATGTAATGGTTTCTCAACATACATTTGAGAATTATCTTAACTCTAAATAGGGTAGTTTTGTTTGTTGAGGTAGCAATTCAAGCAAAAATGAGCTTCATCGCTTCAACAAAATTCGCTTATGCAAATCGGAATTAATTGTAATCTCGTTTTAGATGCACTCAACGTAGATGCAATCTACGCCTTACTAGGTGATGATATATAATATATAACAAGCGAGTCTTCTACAGCTGGCGCCGCTTCTCGCATCCTAATTTCCAGCGTTTTCTATCGAAGCAATCTTCAGTTGTTAGATCTCTGGCGGTCATTGCATCGTCGACATCGTCTCTCCAGGATCGTCTTGGTCTACCTCGTTTTCTTCTAGTTGGCGGAGTCCATTCTTCTATTTTTTTTGGCCATCTATTTTCCGGCATTCTCTGAAGGTGTCCATACCAGTTAAGTCTTTTGGCTTCGATTGTGTCTATTATGTCTAGATCGATTTCCATTTCTCTCCGAATATCTTCGTTTCTCACCCTATCAAGTCTAGTGAGCTGGCAACATCGTCTCCAGTAGTTCATTTCCATGGCCTTAATTTTTGATTTGTTTCTTTGGTTTATTTCCCAGAGTTCGGCGCCATACAGTCCATTACTTTCTATTATTGTTTTATAAATTCTTCTTTTATTTTCTTTTGTTATTTTTTTATTCCATAATAGTCCGTGTAGCTGTCTGGTGGCTGATCTTGCTTGGCCAATCCTGGAATGTATTTCTTCGCTACTTCCTGCTTTTGATGTTATTTGGACTCCCAAGTACTTAAAATTGTCTGTTGGTTTTATAGTTCCCATTTCGATTTGTAGGCTTTCTGGTTTTTCTCCTACAACTAAGTACTCAGTTTTTTGTATATTAATTGTGAGGCCCCATTTGGTGTACTCATCTTCCAGTTTTCTAAGCATGTAGCTTATATCACTCTCGTCTTCAGCTAGAATGGCTTGGTCGTCAGCGAAATGTATCGTGTACAATCTATCATCTCCGATTGGGATGCCCATATTGCAGCACTTTCTTCTCCACAGTGAGAGTGCCTCATTTAGATATATTTTGAAGAGTGTAGGTGCTATGCAGCAGCCTTGCTTTAGGCCCTTACTAATAGGAATTTCTCTAGTTAATCTATTTCCAGTTTTAATGTTTGCCGTCATATTTTTGTAGAGTTGTTGTACTGCTTGTATATTTTTTTTGCTTATTCCTTGTTTTTCCATTGCTACCCAAAGCATTGAAAGTGGTACACTATCGTATGCCTTTGTCAGATCTATAAAGACTATATGAGTTGAAAGGTTGTGGGCTAATCTTTTCTCGATAACTTGCTTTAGAGAGAATATACTGTCCATGCAGGATCTGCCTGCACGAAAGCCATTCTGTTCTTCTACATCTGTCATCTCTTTTTCAATTTTATTTTTTATTATTTTTCCATACAGTCTTGAGAGTGAATTTATGACACTTAGCCCCCTATAGTTTGAACAATTCTTTCTATCTCCTTTTTTGTATATGTTGTTAATATGTGCTTTTGTCCACTCCGGTGGTAAGTCGTGTCCATTATAGAATAAGGTGAAGACATACGCCAGTAATTCCCGTAATACTTGTGGGCTATGTTTTAATAATTCATTTGGTATACCTTGTGGTCCGCATGACTTCCCATTTTTTAGAGTTCGTATTGCATTCTCGACTTCCTGTACTGTTATTTCGTCGTCTTCACTAAATTCCAGTTCATATGTTGTTGTACTGATGTTCGTGAATTGAGGTCTTGTTTCAGTCAAAAGTTGTGAGTAGTGTTCGATCCAAGATTTTTCTTCTATTAAATCTATTCTACTCGTTTCTTTTCTGTTTGTTCTCAGATTTTTTACCGTTTTCCATGCTTCTCTTGATCTTGTTGACCCTATATATTTGTTGAGTTCTTCGCATTTACTTTCCCAGGAAATATTTTTTGCTTTAGTTACTAAGTTTTTTACTTCTCTGTTTGATCTTGCATATGTTCGTCTATCATCTGGATCATTTGTTTGCAGCCACTTTTGATATGCTTGTTTCTTGTTGTGTACTGCATTGGCGATGTCATTTGTCCACCACAATGGAGTATTCTTTTTGTTCTTTTGGATTGTGCCGAGCGCTTCGTAAGCTGCTTCATTGATTTTATTGATTATCTCTTTATAGGTATTCTGGGCTGAGGAGTAGATCAGGTTTGCCAATTTTTGGCTAAGTCGCAGCTTATATAAGAATGATGTCGAGTCGTTTTGCAGTGCATCAATATTGTATTTAGGTAGATTCGATTCCAGGGGTTTTGATTGAGCTAGTTGGTTGTCATTTTGATGTAGTAGCCGAGGTCGATACTGTAGGTAACATTTTGATCTTACCATATAGTGGTCAGTTCCGCACTCCGGTCCTCTTAGTACTCTTATGTCTTCAACTTGTATGTGTGTTTCTTGTTTTGTGATGACATAATCTATAATTGACTTTGTGTTTCTCGTTGGTTGAACCCAGGTGTACTTATGTATGTTTTTATGTTGGTAGAATCCGTTTAGGATTTTCAGAGAGTGCTGTTCACAGAATTCGATTAAGTGTTCCCCATTTTCATTTGTTTTAGCGTCACCATATTTTCCTACGACTTTGTCATTTATTTTTGTTCCTGTCCAAGCGTTAAAATCTCCCAACAGCACAATTTCTTTGCGGCTATTTATATTATCAATGAGTTCCGATAAAGTTTCGTAGAATATTTGTTTAGCTGCTTTTGATGCATTTTCTGACGGAGCATATATTCCAATGATCTCGAGGTCGTGCCCTTTCCACGTAATAGATACTCTAATAATTCTCTCATTGATCTGCTCCCAGCTTTTCAGGTTTCCTTTTAAGTCTTTTTTTATCAATATTGATACCCCTGCTTGTGCTCTTTTGTCTTTCTCTACTCCACTATAAATATGTATAAAACCTCCTATGTCTTCACTACCTTGGCCTTTTTTCTTTGTTTCGGTAAGAACCGTGATATCTGATTTTATTTTCTTTACTTCTGCCATGACTTCGTCTGACTTGGTTCTCCACCCTTGGATATTCCATGTATTTATATTCAAAGTCCTTGTTCGTTTGCTACGTCGTCTTCGTTTTTTCCCGTCCATATTCCGAGGCTGGATTTTAGAATTTTTTGCAGTAAGTTTTTCACGGGTGTAGAGGAGCAGGCTCTACGTCCCAACCCCCTACCAGGAGGACCAGGATTTTCTGTTAGGGTTTACTCCCTTAGTCGAAGAGAAGAGTAGTAGAGTGTAGTAGACAGAATTATAGTGACCCGTCCGCCCTCGGATTACCCTAATAGCCACTCGGGGTCGGAAAAACAAGAGTTTGCCAAGAGAGGCCGATAGGAAAGATTAAAGACATTTCACTCCAGACAAGTTGAAAAAGAGCAAAATGTGAAGGCCCTTATGATCCGCCAGGTACGTTTCATAAGCGTATGAGTATTGGTACACTTTGTATTCCCGCTCATACCTCGGGGTGTCGACTACAGACTGTATGGCTCGTCCAGCATGCCATAGCATGGAGGATAGGGTGCATGTCATTTTTACAATGTAGACCCCTAAACTCCACGGCCTAACCGACAACGTCAAACTATTAGTTGAAAATAATCTTCAAACCAGAATGACTATTTGAAAACGATTTGAAAACGGTCGACAAATCTGCAAGAAGATCTGACCAAACAGTTCGAGTTTAAAATTAAACGTGCATGAATAAAATTATTTTACTGCGCAAACTCGCAAGTTGTAGAACCGTTTTCAACTACTGCAGAGACAAACCTTATAGTGGACACCATTGACTGTAACGTTCCTGCCAGCATCGTTTCTAAAAAGTACGGTCCAATGATTCCACCAGACGACCATAAAGCATACTAAACCGTCAGTTTTTCTGAATGTAATGCTTTCTCAACATACATTTGAGGATTATCTTAACTCTAAATAGGGCAGTTTTGTTTGTTGAGGTAGCAATTCAAGCAAAAATGAGCTTCATCGCTTCAACAAAATTCGTTTATGCAAATCGGAATTAATTGTAATCTCGTTTTAGATGCAATCTACGAATCTACGCCTTACTAGGTGATGATGTACCTTCAATTCTTGCATAAGTTGAAATTTGTAAGCACACCAAGTAAGATATGTAGCAAAAACTTCCATAAAGTGGATGAACGCGTATCCTACTGCTTTGCACGATGGCAGATAGACTGATATGCTACGCTCTACAGTAGCAACAACTTCTTCTGTACGCTCTGTTCGACGTGCCTGTGGATGTATATTGTCAGTTAGAGTAAACGTAGTGCAAAAACATTTATGGTTAATTGAAATACTTGCTCTAATGGACTATTATGTTGCCCATAAAAAGGAAGTAGTGCGCGATATGTATTTCGGACAGAACCACAATTTTCAAAACAAATTTGTACAATATGAAAGCGTTATTCAAGCTCCAAGTCTATTCATGCTGAAATGCTAAACCAAACTTAGTATTAATCAGTTGACAGCTGTACAAATGGCCGACAGTTAAAAAAGTGTTACCAACTTAACAAAAACTTTTTCTATTACACACTTTTGCGTAAAACTTCTATTTAAGTATTATATCATAGTACATAGTGAATATTGTAATAGTACTTAACAAGTAGTAAAAGCAAAGTGCTATTTAATATAGATGTTGTACTATAAACAAAGTTAAAAAAAAACATAACGACAATAAAAACCAGTAATTGCAAATATTAAATCCTCGCAAATTGAAAACATTAACTATTGGACATAATAAATAGGTATTCTTGAGTAATTGCGTTATTTATGGCATAATGAGGCTCGGTTTGGTGTACCGATGAAATGTTAAGTATGCAATCAAGACTATCAAGTTAATAAATTCATAAGTAAGAGCAATAAAAGTGGTTTTAGTTTGAACTCGGTGCACTTCTGCGATTTATAAATGTTTAACTGTTACGTTAGGACAGCGCCTTCTTATGGAATGCAAGAAGATTGCAAAGATTTCAGAAGAAATGCAGATCGATGAGAATCAGGTAATTTATAGAAGTGCTAAAAACTACATTGTTAATGTGAATTTGTATGCAGTTACATAACGATACTACACCAGCTTGTTTAGCTGGTGCTTTAGCTTTATATATATATATATATATATATATATATATATATATATATATATATATATATATATATATATATATATATATTATATATATTGAAATGATTTCAATATGTTAAAAAATATACAACTTAAATGGATTTTTATATGAGTTTGTTGTTTATGAATTTCATGAAGCCATCACAATGTGGGTTCGACTCTGAAATAAAAGAGAGAAAAAGATTAGTAAATTGTTAAATAAATTAATTTTGACTTACCTGGTATAGTGTTAATAATTTTTGAATAGTATAGTTGCCTAGTGTATAGGTGAATCGTCTAAACCTTAAAAAGAACAAAAAAGAAGAATTTTTAAAAAAATATTTAAACATAGAAATTTTAATAAACGTCAGAAAATAAACTGCTTGACAGTTTATTTGACAGTCTGTGGGAGCTAAATTAATAGGGGTTTTGTTAAATAAGAAATTACAATGATGTGGAGATGAAAAGAATAAATTAGTATTGTAATAGAATAAATTTTATATCTAAACATTTTTTTTATAAATTCCCAAATTAGATGTGATTAAAGTGATTATGAGAAAGTAATGTGGCTTGACAAATATGTCAAACAGGACAGTTTTATGGTTTAAAATATTTAAATAGAAGACAGAAAAAAAATAACGTTGGTTGCTGTTAGCAACGGATAATAAAAAGAATTGGTTTTTTTTTGGAGTGGACGCTGACGATAATTTTTGGAGAGGAGTCCCGAAAACTGTGGATAGTCCGAGAGTGTTTTCAAATCGTTTAATCAAAATATAGTTTTTCCACAGCAGAGATACTCAGAATTTGTTTCAGTGAGTAAGAGAAACCATTTGACTTATAAATTATTATTGAAGTATAGAAATGTCATTTAAATTGAGAAAATTAAAATTCATGAATTAACATAATTGCGATAGGCCTTAAAAATTGAAAATATTAATGATCATTAAGTTAAAAATAGAATAGTACGTACCTTAACTTCCGAAGAGAGGATTGATATTTCATTTTTCACCGATTATTTTTGAGTAGTTAGTTTCCTTTAAAGAAATCAGAACTGTTTTAAAGTGAGGTTGGACAATAATTTTGGGGATCATTTGAAATTTTGATTATATTTGAGTGCAAGTCAGCGGAGTAAAGTGTTCATTTTATTTTTCTTTATAGTTCATTTAAACACTTTATAAAGTTGCAATATTTATTTAGTTTTTAGGTACTTGTAGAGAGTCTCCACATTTTGTAATACATTTTTATTGTCACGTCACTAAACCACGTTAAGATTTAAACGATTCCTATTTTTGTAAATTTTTTAAAGGCAACCCAAGTTGCAGACGAATTTTATTGTTTATATTAAATTTGTTCAATACTAATAAATAACGTGCTTCATTTGGGTTAATTTATCAAAAGTCTAAAGTAAATTTTGGTTTAATTTCTTTTTGAACTCTACCAGGAGACTACAGAGTCGACGTCACACAGTGACAGATTGCTTAGAACATATAATTGAGCTAGCTGAGGTATATATTAAATTAAACAACGAACCACATATTTTAAAAATTACATTTATTATAAATAAAAAATAAAATTAATAAAATACAACTTTATCAATATATATATATATATATATTATATATATATATATATATATATATATATATTATAAGGATCACTCAGACGAGTGGTGGGTTCTTATATCGGTCTCAAGGTGGAGAAATAAC
This sequence comes from Diabrotica balteata, assembly GCA_918026665.1. NCBI lineage: Eukaryota > Metazoa > Arthropoda > Insecta > Coleoptera > Chrysomelidae > Diabrotica > Diabrotica balteata. The sequence continues at coordinate 156,721,329 of OU898278.1, forward strand.
AGACAAAGTTGATAGGCTACTTTATCTATTTTAAAGACGTTTCGCTGTCGTATTCTGAAAGCACCATCAGTTCATCTAAAAAGTACAATATGAGAACCACACAATCATGGAGAGGATGTTATAAGTGTTACCTTAAAAAGACATGTAGCAGTCAATGATATTAACAGATTTGTGAGTAAAACTCAAGTAAACGGACATTATACGGCAATATTGTATAAACAATCAATTAACTAATAACATTTGCTACTTATTAAAAAATTAGCACAGCAACAGAACATGTGGTCTAAAGTATAAGTAATATTTTATTTTATATTAAGCAGTAAAAAGAACTAAGAATATTATGGATTCACTTCCAACTATTCGATAATTATATAAGCTTTGATTTTGACTTTAGGTAGCATTACTAAAGTGATTGAATAAAAAATTCTTAAAAAAATGTAATGTAAATGAAGTTACCGATCAAAGCCTCACAGCTGCCGTCGGGAAAATGGCATTAATTGAAACAGACCGAACTAAACCGTGAAAAGACAGCCAACCTTGAGTTCAAAAATTTGACAGAGCAGCAAGGTAGAAGTACCACCTCAAATAATTGGGCGGTGAATTTAAAAGTTCAAATAAGTTTGGATGGCAACCCGCTTGTAAGAGACAAACCAATGAAAGAAATTGGTATTATAACAGCAGTTCGTTGCATTAACCAGTCTAGAATGAACACTACTGTCACTACTGACAGTGCAGTGAATAGTGAATAGTGTAGTAGTGTCTGGGGGCTCGGGAGACTGAGACCTCGGAAGCCCTGAGGAAGGCATCAGAGAGGATGGCGAAAGCTCGGCAATATGGATATCGACGCGGTTCAACCCGGAAGACTGGTGAGTTTGATATTAATTTTAGTAATAATATTAATCTTAGCTCTAAGTTTCATTGTACTAACCGCGGAAATCTTTCCGAACATAAGTATATAGGTATATATTGGGGCATGTGGTTTATTCTATTCGTCGCATGTGCGTCTTAACTTAATTAAAATGAACTGTTTAGGTACATGATGTCGATTACGCTTCTAGTGTAATCTAGATTTTACTTAAATATACCAAAATTTTGTTTGACCTTTTAAAAATTGTTTCTACAACACTGGCCTATTTATATATCGTCCGTTTCATAGAAAGTTAATATTGGTTTCTTCTCGAATGTATATCTACATGGATCTTAAATTATTATAGTTCGAGGCGTAGTGTTAATAAGTGATTAGAATTCTTCACACTAGCAAAGCATTAGAAACAAATCAAGTGTTGCGAGAGTTTATTGTGATAAAGATTCACATAATTTATTCGAAATTTATGGACGATCCCTGAGGGCGCACTCTGGCAGGATTGAAGAGGAAATCATTTAGGAAAGCCGTCCGAGATTCTATAGCGGTTTTGCAACGATGTATGGTGAAGGTGTTTAATATGTTGTTGCATGTAAAATTTTATAAATTTTACCCAATTTTTTTTGCCGATAAAAGAGTTTGGATTTATTTTATAACAAGGTACTTAAACAGTCAATATTTTTTGTTGTATTTAGTAATTTTGAGTTTTGTAATAAAATACCATTTTGTAAAGAGTAGCAATCTAGAGAACTATACATTGGCATTCAACCTTTATTTGCATTAAATGTTGGACATAGGCCTCAAAGTCGTTCCACTTCTTTTTAACTTGCTGTTGCAACTCAATTCATCGAGAATCTTTTGATATCATATGACCAGCGGGTGGAAGGTCCAACTTTAGCTGCGTTTGTCACTCCTTGGCCTCTATTCAATAATCTTCTTGTATATCTTCCATCCAGCAATCATCCTATATGAGTTGTCCATCGCCTTGTAATGGCAAAATCACCAAATGATTGCCGGAATAAGCAAACCCTCACTTACTGACCAACGGCTTTAAGCGGATAAGTTGGTAAGTGGGAGGGCACTCTTTTGCCCTGAGATTGAGAAATCGATCTCAAAAACGGATTTACCAAGATCAACGGCATTAGGATGCAGAAGACAAGGAGAAACCACTGCAGTAAACATTCCTAAGGATTTCTCAAGAATAACCACAAATGGATGTAGATCAAACAGTGGCCCCGAGAGCTCGGTATCCCTTTAATGGCTACGGGTGCGAAAAATCTCCAGGCGGAAAAACAAATTTAGTGTAAGCGATTTAAAACGTATAGCAACGTGGAATATGAGAACACTTTAGGAAGCAGGAAAATTAACAACAGTCATCCTAGAAATGGAGAAATTAGACATACAAGTATTGAGCATTTCAGAAGTTCGATCGCCAAATTCTGGAAACTACACAAAGGATAATAATACTATTTTCTACTTAGGCAAAAGCACTGGAGATCACAGCCACACTGCTTTTTTAGCTAAAAGCCAAACCTCTAAGTATAAAGTGTATGCTTCAACATCTGATAGCGATGATGCTGAGGTCAAAAAATTCTACGCGGACTTAGAGCTGTTAACAAAAAACATAAAGAGGTAGGAGGTAAAAATAATTATGGGCGACTTTAATGCTCGACTTAGTTATAACAAATACATACTACGACCTGCCCTTACGAAGACTATACACGTGGACTTCTCCAAGAAATAATATTAATAATGTAATCAGAATTCAAATAGATTTTATAACGATCAACAAAAGGTTTCGTAATAGAGTACAAAGTGCAAAAACCTATCCAAGCGTAGATGCAGATACGGACCATAATTTATTTCTAGCAAACGTCAACATTAAACTCAGAAAACCGGGGAAAAAAGCTAAAACCACCAAAATGGATTTTATAACGATCAACAAAAGGTTTCGTAATAGAGTACAAAGTGCAAAAACCTATGCAAGCGTAGATGCAGATACGGACCATAATTTATTTCTAGCAAACGTCAACATTAAACTCAGAAAACCGGGGAAAAAAGCTAAAACTACCTAAATAATCATCAAAAGCATAAAAGACGACAACAGCCAACAGCAACTAAACGCAGAAATAAATAAATTAACTGAAGGAAGCGTGGAATGGGCAGATATGAAAAAAGCCATAATAAACGCAGGAAAAGAGGTCCTTGACGAAGAAGGGAAAACCAATAAAACTAGATGACACCAGAAATAGTTAAGCTAGTAACTTAAAAAAGAAAATACAAAAATAAACATGGAAACAAATATATAACCATCAAGAATAAAATCAAATATAAAATCAGAAAGGCTAAGGAGGAATGGATGAACAAGGAATGCCAGGAACTGGAAGAACACAGCAAAAAACATGACACCTTAAACTTACATAAAAAAATAAAAGAACTTACAGGCAACACCAGAAAAAAAGTATACTCATAACAAGATATAATAATGGAGAAATACTTACTGAAGAAGCAAAATAAAGGAAGTATGGAAACAATATTATAATCCATCTGTTCCATGACGAGAGGGAAAATGAACAAGATATAGGTGAAGAAGAACAATACCTACAAATTTTACCCTCAGAAATAAGGAAAAACCACTTCGTAGACACTGGCTTCATATTATCCATATTTTATGGCATCTTAAATATACTCAACAAGATAGTTGAACTCACCAGTAATTTAATTATCTCGTAACAGAGTTAATTTTGATATTCTACGATCTCGGTTGGTCATATCTAAAAATAATATAAAACTTTATTTTAAACGTTTGATACAACTGTGCTAAAGCCTCAGATATGTGTAGAAATCAAATTCAATATATTGCATATGACGAATTAGACATACCAAATTAACACAGGCCAAATTAACACAGGCCAAATTAACACAGGCCAAATTAACACAGGCCACAGAATACTTCGGCCATATAATTCTTCTTCTTTAAGTGCCGTCTCCTTTAAGAAGGTTGGCTATCATCACGGCTATCTTCACCTTTGACACTGCTGCTCTAAACAGCTCAACAGAGTTACAATTGTACCACTGCCTCAAATTGTTTAGCCAGGATACACGTCGTCGGCCTATGCTTCTTCTGCCCAGTATCTTTCCCTGTATAATGATCTGCAGCAACTCATATCTCTCACCTCTCATGACATGACCCAGATACTGCAATTTTCTTATTTTAATTGTATTAATTGTAATATATGGCCATATAATTAGAGGACTTAAATACCATCTACTTCGCCTTATAATACAAGGAGAAGTGGAAGGAAAGATATGAATTGGTCAAAAGAAACTTTCAAGGCTGCGTAATATTAGGCAATGGTGTGGTTCCACAGTAGAAGAATTATTTCGCGCAGCAGCCGACAGAGAAAGGTTTCAGGAAATTGTAAATATGATGTCTGAATACGGACATGGCACCCAAAGAAGAAGAAATTAACACACATTAACTCTCGTCTAATGACATCTGTAGATTACCAAAAAGCGTTTGAGCGTTTGATCGTGTCCAACACCACAAGTTAATGCAGATTCTCAAGAAAGTTGATATAGACCAAAAAGACAGAAGATGCATTGAAAACTTGTACTGGCATCAAACGGCACAGCTAAAAATAGACAATTCTATATCCAAGCCCATACATATAAGAAGAGGCGTTCGACAGGGATGTGTGCTTTCCCCTCTTTTATTTAATATTTATTCGGAAGCCATATTTCAAGAGTCTTTGGAGGATGCAGAGATGGGAATCAAGGTGAATGGAGTATTGATCCACAACATACGATATGCTGATGATGGTGTCTTAATTTGTGACAACATAGTCGATCTTCAACAACTTGTCACTATAATCGGAGAATACAGTGAGCAAATGGGACTAGAGATTAATACCAAAAAGACCAAATTCATGATCATCTCCAGAAACTTGGATGCACTTGAAAACTCCACCATAACACTGAATAGTAAATCCATAGAAAGAGTGAGTAAATTTAAATACCTGGGATCGTGGCTTTTTGAAGACTGGGCATCGGACAGGGAAGTAAAATGTCGCATTGAGCAAGCTCGACAAGCTTTCGTAAAATTCAAGAAGGTACTGACTTGTTCTGAGTTCGATCTTCAACTGAGACTAAGGTTTACTAAGTGCTACGTATGGTCAGTGCTGCTATATGGCGTAGAGGGCTGGACACTCAAAACGAGGGATATAAACAGATTGGAAGCTTTCGAAATGTGGCTTTATCGCCGTATCCTAAAAATACCATGGACAGCGAAAATCACAAATATAGATGTCCTTAAAAGAATAAACTAAGAACGCCAACTTTTCGAAATCATCAAGAAAAGAAAAACGGCGTATCTAGGTCACACCATGCGAAATGAAAAATACCAGTTCCTCCAACTTATAATCGAGGGTAAAATTGAAGGCAAGAGAGGAATGGGACGCAAGAAAATGTCCTGGCTCCGAAACATAAGGCAATGGACAGGGATTAACGACATACAATCTCTGATACATATTGCAAGAAATAGAGAATTAATGGAAAATGTGATCGCTAACATCCATTAGTGGATTTGCATCTGAAGAAGAAGAAGAATGACATCTGAAATCCCATTAATTTGGTGTCAATACAGCAAATGGAAGATCGGTGTAAAACATATTGTCTTTAGAGTTTTCTGAATATCAGAATGTAAAACACAGGCAAAATTATAACATAAATGCTACTAAATTATTCTATTGATAAGTAACATCCTTAGCTAACTCCTAATTAAGAATATGTTGAATAAAATAAAACAAAAATTAAAATATTCACATAATTTTACTCACATAATCACCAACTGCTTAATTTCATTTTGTTTTTTATTTGTTTCATATTTATTGCACCTGTGTTAATGATCTCTGTAATCAAGATGCAATATTTCAATATTGTTCAATAATCTTTACATATTTTTTTCAACCCAAACAAGCTTATATTATTTCATTTGACAAACACTGCTTTTTTCATATAAGTAGATATTTCTCGGTAGCTATATCGATATCAAAAAAGATTATTTATTCAATTTTGTAGTAATAGGTATCCTCTTCTATCAAATTTCACTCAGTATGGTTTCTTTTGATCCCGTTTGATAATTAGTTTTTAAATTAGTAACTTGATATTCAAAGACTTATTGGCTGAAATATAAAATATGACTTCGTTTTAATTGGTCTGTAAAATTATTATCGTAATTTATAATGGATGAAATACAACTTCAACAAATATTAAATAATTATAAACCGTAATGAAATGATATTGATATGTCAATAAATACCAAACGTAACGTTGTTGAATTAGTGATTTTACAGTCATTGAAAAAAGTCGTAATTAGAGCAGGCTATTGAATAAAATCTTTTCTTCGGATAAAAAGGTAGTTACTCCCATAAAAGTAAATAAAAAAATATAACAATACTAACTTTTGTAATAAGTATTTATCTTTTCGCTTTCTTTAAAAAAAAATTAAAGAAAATTACATCTCAAACACTTTAAAGCACTTTTGGCTGCTTTTGTCGCATACAGAGTTATTGTCAGTAATGTAATAAAAATCATAAAATCTCAGTTGTAAAAATAATTAAGATACAGAAAAATATATTAATGAGTTTAATACATACTATTCTTCATTTACTAACATTCAGTAGAATGTAGCAGGCTCTGGATACCAAAACTGAACGAAGCAATTAGTCATACGAAAATACCAACCTACTCCTGAAGCAGCTGTCATCTTTTGATTTTCCAATTAATGTAAACCCTGCCAATCGTAGATTCCCTGGTCCTTCGTTTCAATTTGCGATAATGCACATATAATAATGTTTTTTTTTCTTCTGCTTCTTCTTTTTTATGTTGACATGACTCCGTCTCTTTTTTAATTGTCGTTTCATCGTTTTTGTGGTATTCTTAGATTAAAGTAATCTAAGGTGGTCTTCCTACTGATCGTCTTCTCCTTAGTTTGTCTTATAATTTTTGTGCAGTTTTCTGATTCTTGATTCCATCTCTTTAGATGATTATGTGTTTTCGCATGTTTCTGCTATTCTTTTTTGGTATAAATACCTTGTTGTGTCTTGCAGATTTTTAACTGTGTGGTTTATTTTGCAATTTTATTTTTATGATATAATGTGTTTTCATTCGAATTTTGCACAATACTAGCTTTTAATCTCTGCCTATCTCTGCCGACGTTACGTCCTGACATCCGAAATTTGGGAAGGAGTAGCTCTCTATTTAAAAGAATATAGTTGATCATGAATCTTTGTCCTCTGGTATTTTTAAAGGTATATTTGTGTTATTTTTGGTAAGAGTATAGAGTATTATTAATAATAATTATTCATTTGTGCAGCAGAAGTCCGTCAAAAGATCTCTGTTTTGATATTTGCCATCCACGTTATATCGTTGTTTTATCCCTGGTATTGTGTTATTAACTGTAATTAAAGTCGATCGGATAGACAAGCGGGTTGGGCGGCTGGCTTCTCCTTCGCTTCAATGCGAGAGACGTCAATTCAATCCCCAGCTCGGTGTACAGAAAAACAAAAGGCTAACGCAGCAGTTTAAAATTCCAAATGAATTTGCGGCTTAGTCTAGAATATGCTGGTATCTGATTGGCCTATGGTGGAGGAGTACGGCAAGAGATAAGTGCTTGCGGTTCGGTGATACTCCTCCATAGATCCCTACCGGAAGGGCGTGTGCTATGTTATTAACAACATGAGCGTTATTAGAATTTTTCTGTAAAATTTCGTTTACTGTGCTTTGTAGATATTCGTAAAAGCTTTGTTATGCACATACTTCTTTGATATTCTCTTATGCATTGACGTTAAATTTTTATGAAAAATATTCTTCCTGAGACAAATTAGCAGTTTTTTACTTAGTATTCAAGTTTCTGGTTAGCTAATAGGGCTACTTCTTTGTCTCTGGTTTCTTTCGCAATAACACATAGAGCATTAAGTAGTTTGTAGTTTTTTTCTCTTGTAGTACACAGATTTTCTTAATCGTGTTTCTTTTTCTCACATTGGTCACCATCGTTGAATTAATTTTGTTCGGAGGGATAACCATAACTATGTCTCTATAAGCAACATATTCATAGTCCATCAGTAGGGTATTAAGTTTAGCTTAGTCGGTCCACCCAACAGCACTGCTGGTGGGATTTAAATTTTAGATTAGAATGGCAAATAATAAGCTAAATTACATTTCCCTATTTTATCACCTGTATAAATGTACTTTTATGTGTACATTGTAAATAAATAGACATTTATAATAACTGCATAATTTATTGTTAGAAAATGTACTTTTATTTGTTTTTGTCAGAGAATAATCTGTCATTGTAAATATCTACGATATATTGAGTAGGATTATTAAAATTGTCATCTATTGTACGCAAATAAAAACGTAGGTCTGAATAGAAAAGTTCAAAATATTTCAGTTGCGTTGGATTTCAACACATAAATAAATCGTTGAAAGGCCAACCATCCATTGGACTATTTTATTGAAAAACAATGTGACGAGTTCTATATTTGGCATCGCCTACTCTTCAAAGTCGCATTCTTTTCAAGAACAATGTCACGTTACATAATTTCTCAATAGTCACACTACATGTTAGGTTCCTTATAAAACGGTAGGCAGTTGTTTTCTACATTTACTGTTTTAATAGTACCAAGACCAGATCTCACATCCTCTTTTCTTATTCTCGATAGATGAGGAAATGGTTTCCATATAAGCCATTAAGAAAAAATATAAAATGTAGTTAATTCCTCATGTGGGTCACAGAAATTTATTGGCTTCCGATATCTGCGGATTCTAGAGTTTATAAGAAATGAAAAGCTAAAGATAGTAATGAAAATCATTGTAGTTAATGTCTTATCAATCAAGTATATTATTCTAAATTTGTGAAAGTTATAATGGTTTATAAAATCTTATTAACTCGTTTAGTATTGTTTTCTTACATCAGAGTAATACGAACTCATAATTTAATAGTTAAATTGAGGCATCTCATATCAAAACTTGTCTTATCCACGTTATGAAGTTTCCTGTAAAATCGAAAAAACCTTTACAGAAGTTATTTTTTACGAGTGAAAAGGTACACCAAGTATCAATATACAACAAAATGTAAGAAAACTTAAACATTAATTTATTTAAACGTACAATATCATCATTTTGTTAAAAAAATAAACAAAAAGATAAGGCAAGTTTTGATCCGTCAATTTGGATTTGGCAAATTATGCTACAAAAAAAATAAGAATTCCACTGGGTTTATGGAGGAAGTTTTTTATTGTTGTTTAAATACATTATTTCAAGCAAAATGTAATATATTGTAAAACTAAATTCTTATGTCTTTATCGTCTTCTGTTCTCACTGGCTCACAAAAATGGTCTTCGTCAAGAAATTCTTCAGAATTATATTATATCAATGGTTCCGCTATTCCCTCTAAAACATCTTTAAAGAACTGTAAATTATTCCCCTTTGTTGTCCATTCCCTTCCAAAATGCTTCTCCAATAAATTGTTTACATCCGCTAACTTGGCAGGCTTTACTGGTACACCCATTGGAATAACTTCTGGAGACATATGCTCCAACTTTTTGCCTTTTCTTTAAATTGAATTGAATATTCCAGCAATAGAAAGGTTCTCCCTGAATCATAACATTTCCACTACGATTGTTTGCTAGTATAAATCTCTTGACATCGGAAAACTTAAAATGCCAGGAGCCCACGGGTTTTAGAAAATCACCAACAGCAGATTTCCAGTCCATAACCAGACAATCTTGCCCTAAATTTCTTACAGTGCTGTGTTCCTTAAATAGATCCAAATATGTTTTATGATCAATGATGCTTGAAATTTTTTTAAATTCTTTATCAATTCATACGAACACCCTATCAGGTGGTAAATATGAATGTCAAGGAACATTGACATTGACATTAAAAGACATTGGCTTGGACGGCAGAGATGTTCGAATAATTGCAAATTTATATTGGAATCAAACAACATCAGTTTCAGTAGATGGTGTGGAATCACAAGCTCTCAATATTAAAAGAGGAGTACGGCAGGGATGCCTCTTGCCACCCCTGCTTTTTAACGTTAACTCCGAAAAAATTTTCAGAAAAGCACTTTCTGAAAAACAAGAAGGAATACTTGTGAACGTCGAAGTCATCAATAATTTGCGATATGCGGACGATACAGTACTCCTAGCTTCTAATCAAGAAGATCTGCAAACACTACTTGATAGTGTCGTTGAGAGTTGTAGGGAGGCAGGTCTGGATCTTAACATAAGGAAAACCAAAATACATGTAATAAGTAAACAACAGAAAATAAAACCGTCTATATATGTAAATAATACCAAACTTGAGCAAGTTGATAAAATCGTCTACCTTGGACAGCAATTAAATTGTAATGCAGAAAATCACGGCGAAATTAGATCCAGAATAGAGCAGGCTAGAGCTGCTTTTAGAAGGATGTCCAAGGTGTTATGTAACAGAGACCTAAAATTGGCATTAAGGATCCGCCTACTTCGCTGCTACGTGTTCTCGGTCTTACTTTATGCTGTCGAGTCCTGGACTGTGAATAAAATCGATCTAAATCGCCTTGATGCTTTTGAAATGTGGTGCTATAGAAGAATTTTAATAGTTTCCTGGGTGGAGAAGATTCGTAACTCCACAATACTTGAACGTCTCAGCAAGACTACTGAGATAATAAAAAGCATCAAGCAGAGAAGGCTGGAATATTTCGGACATGTAATGACAGGTCCCAAATATAGATTGCTACAAAATATCATGCGAGGAAAAATAGCAGGCAAACGCAGTCCAGGACGAAGAAGAACCTCATGGTTGAAGAACTTGCGAGATTGGTATGGTGTAGATACAAGCATGCTATTTAGGGTGGCAGTGAATAAAATTAAAATAGCTATGATGGTAACAAATGTTCTGAAAGGACATGGTACATGAAAAAGAAGAAGGAACAGGAAAAATGATTTCTATTGTTTTAATGTCAGGTGGTGCAACCTTTTTAATAATCATATATTTTAAACGAACGCCTAAAATAGGTACTCAAATAATAAATTTATTATAATTCGCCGCAGGTGTATAACATTGCCTTGGGTATTATCAGCTTTGTCGTAAAAACTGTCCTCTTAATAATTTTCAAACAAAGTACAGGAGCTTTTATTACATTACAGTTTCCATTGATTTTTTTTTTATTTTTTAAAAATGTCTATAATACATTTACTTTTAAATTTTTAATTTATTAATGCATATTTTAACACCACTTTACCCCACTTCAACGTTAGCTTGTATGCGTGTGTGGCACACCTGTCTCATAAATATTGATACTTTTTTATCAATAAGCAGGCGACCAAGAACAATAAAATTTGGACCTTTCCCGGCGGCATCTTTGCTCTCAAACTAATCCGATCCAATCTAAAACTATCTTTATTGTTCGTATTACTTTAGAAGGCATTCCTGCGTATGTCAAATACGTTAATGTCTTCAGTGGACAGTGAGTAGATTAATATAATGGACTTTTCGATTGAAAATGTGATTTTTGTTTTGATTTTTTCTAGTTTGATTGTTGCTAGCTCTAATGGGGTATTAAGATAAATTATTTAATCCATTCAATTCTGTGAAGCGCTTATGTATAATTTACTCCTACGCTAGAGGCATCGCTCAAAGAATTCTGGGCCGTTAATGCGGTTTTTATCAATAGCCAATAACTTTTTAAATAAGTTATCAATAAAAAGTAATAAAGATACCCATGGCATGCATCAAACGTCTTTAATAAAAATTAAAATTTTATTACTTAATTATGTAGGTGAGTTAGTTACGAAAAATTAATAAGAGTTAATGACAGACGCCAGACCTCAACATATTATAGTGTTTTTATGTACATTTTTTTATTATATGATTTTTATAATTTGTAATAATCAATTACTAGTGATGTAACAGAATAAGCGTATTTATTAATAGATCGCATGGTAGCCATAGTCACAAATACCAGAAATGTTTTGATTTCCTATCCCTGAGCCGCCACCGTGTTTCGTAGGGCACGTAAAACCATTGTAGTCCATTAAATGTAGACCTCCTTAACTCTTTTGTCTCGAATTTTTAAGTGTTACGAACTTGGAACTTTGTGTATTATTATCAGACAAACATTTATCAAGTGTCATATATGACACTTGTATACTACCAGTTGCAATTTATGGGTTGGAAATTATGGCAATAACAAGAAAAAACGGCAGAACAATTAAGACTAACTCAACGGGCCATGGAGAGGGCCATGTTAAATATAAGCCTCAGAGACAAAATTCCTAACACCGAAATACGTCGAAGATCAATTCTATGAGAAAGTAGAGACCATCTACGATAGACGTCCCAGAAACGACATCAAGATCATAATTGGAGATCTTAATGCAAAAATAGGGAAAGAAAATATATATAGTCCATACATCGGAAAATGCAGCGCTCATGACGTCACCAACGACAATGAAAATAGAATAATAGGATTTGCAGCATCCAAGGGCATGGTCGTTGGAAGTACCTACTTCCCCCATAAGAATATCCATAAAGTAACATGGACGTCGCCTGATGGTACAACCAAAAATCAAATAGATCACATCCTAATAGAAAGCAGGCACTTCTCTAATCCAATGGATGTACGTACTTATCGTGGAGCTATTATAGATTCAGACCACTTCTTAGTAGGCGCAAAAATAAGAGCAAGAATCTCAAATGCAAAAAAAAAGGGCAAGAAAAGTACTCGCTACAATTTAAAACTCTTGAAAGAGCCCCGTGCACTAGAAAGGTATCAAAATTACCTTGAACATGAAAGCACAACAGATGAGAATTTAACAGCTAGCGAGCAATGGGATATATGTAGAAGAACAATTAAGGAAGCGGCAAACAACGTCCTAGGACCAGAAGAATCGACTCCACGCAACAGTTGGTTCGACGATGAATGTGAAGATATCACTAAAAGAAAAAAATATGCATATAAACTTATGCAACAAAGAAGAACACGGGATAAGGAGCAAATGTACAAAGATCTTAGAAAGGAGGAAAAAAGCATACATCGAAGGAAAAAGCGGACCTTCGAAAACCAGATTATGCAAGAGCTTCAATCATTAAAGGGGCAAAATGAAACTAGAAAGTTCTATAATATCCTAAATAAGACAAGAAAAGAATTTAAACCACGGCTGACGATGTGTCGAGACAAAAATGGACATATAGTCAGTACCGCTGACGCAGTCCAAAGCAGATGGGTTGAGCACTTCAAAGAACTACTTGGTACCGAAGTGGAGAATGATGCGTCACCCCAAAGACCAAGAAATAACACTCACGTAGAACCTCCTTCAATATTTAAAGTGAAAGACGCAATCACACGACTCAAAAATAGCAAGTCCCCAGGAGTGGATTGTATCCCCGCAGAGCTCATCAAACATGGAGGTAACAGCATTATGCACCAAATTCACAACATAATAGTCAAAGTCTGGAAAGAAGAACAAATGCCAGAGGAATGGTGCACTGGAATCATATGTCCACTACACAAAAAGGGAGATTTGTCGGAATGTAAAAATTATAGAGGTATAACTCTTCTGAATACAATGTACAAAATATTCTCCAACACCCTGTACAGCCGTTTAAGTACATACGTGGAAGAAATCCTTGGTGAGTATCAAAGCGGTTTTAGGCCCGGTAGGTCAACAATTGACCAGATTTTTGTGCTACGTCAAATCTTAGAAAAAACCAATGAATTTAATATTGACACGTTCCATCTCTTTGTGGACTTTAAGTCAGCGTATGATAGCGTCCTAAGAGGTAAATTATACGAAGCCATGAATGAACTTAACATTCCCCATAAATTAATAAGGCTCGTAAAAACAACTATGAGTAAAGTGATCTGCAGAGTGCAAATACAAGGCGATATGTCACAAGCGTTTGAAACATATGCAGGGTTACGGCAGGGAGACGCGCTGGCGTGCCTTCTCTTTAATATAGCGTTAGAAAAGACTATAAGAGATGCCGAGTTACACAATAGGGGAACAATCTTTAATAAATCAACGCAGATTATGGCTTACGCTGACGATCTGGATTTGATTGCACATACTACACGAGGACTTAAAGAGATGACTTCCACCTTCTTGACAGCCGCACAAAATATGGGCCTTAAAATAAACGAGGAAAAAACCAAAATATTAGCATCTATTCCAAATAACAGAGATAGAGCTAGAAACGCCGAACAAAACTTCAGTATAGACCAATATAATTTTGAGGTAGTGAATAAATTTACATATTTGGGTTCTCTCATAACAAACGATAATGACACATCTGAAGAAGTTAAACGGAGGGTGCTGCTAGCAAACAAATGTTATTTTGGACTAAGCAAGCAGCTAAAAAACAGAAATTTAAGCCAGAAACCCAAACTAATAATATATCGAACACTCATCCTACCAGTGCTGACATATGGGTCAGAAACATGGACCATCTCCAAAACAGACGCAAATCTTCTGCTCGTCTTCGAAAGGAAGATACTAAGAAGAATAATGGGCGCATTCTGTGAGAATGGTATTTGGAGAAGGCGATATAATTTCGAATTGTACGAGAAGTATAAAAAAATAGTAAATGGTAGAGATGTAATATCCTTCATAAAAATAGGTAGGCTTAGATGGGCTGGAACTTGTCAAGAGCAAATGAAAATTACCCACCCAGACGAACTCTGTTATCGGTCCAGTGGGAAATAGGAGTAGAGGCAGACCATAACTGAGATGGAGGGACGGTGTGGACGAGGACGCAAGGAAAATCGGCGCGGCAAATTGGCAACGGTTGGCGATGAACAGAAACGACTGGTGAAATAGACTGGGGAAGGTCAAGGCTCAACCAGAGCTGTAGCACCACTGATGATGATGATGAAATACGTCGAAGAACTAAAGTAACCGACATCATAGGAAAAATAGCGACATTGAGATGGCAATGGGTAGCACATGTAGCAAGACAAGACACCAACAGATGATCTCATAAAGTGACATTCTGGAGACATCGAGAAACAAAAAGAAGCGTAGGTAGACCCAAAAAGACATGGATAGACGATATAACAGCTAGAGCTGGAAAACAGTGGATGAGAATTGCAAAAGATAGGGAAGCGTGGAAGCAATTGGAGGAGGCCTATGTCTAACAATGGATAAATGAAGGCTGGGGAAGAAGAAGAAGAAGAAACATTTATCATTCAAATTAAAGTTAGAAGAATTGCCAGAGGATGGTGCGTGTTTTAAACCGCTATCCTGAAAGAGCTCTTCTTCATCATCCGAGTCTTACCATAAATTATACGCTAAATATTTTAATTATGTTCTTCAATTCAATTTTCTTTTTTTGTAACAAAATAGAGAGTATGATTCGAGAGGAATAAATACGTCCCATATTAAAATTCTAATGGGACTCATATGTCCTAACGTACATTTTTTAACAATAATTACTATCTAGATTAAATTATTGGTAAAACAATATAATACAGTATTTTATTGACTTACCTATCCATTCTAAAAATCAACCTTATGAAGAAATAACTGCAACTTATACAAAAATAATAAAATACAATTCTCCTATGCAGACAACCAGTTCATTTCAATTCCGAGAAGCAACTAAATGTTTGCACGTGTATGCATAATGCATATACTTCAGATGATTGCTTTTCCCTCTAGATCGGAAACATTTAACATGGATTAATATAATGAAAACTCTATGTACGCCCTACACTTCGTAGGTATTGTTTCAGATGGATGAAGGAGCATCGAAAGACTTGCGAAATAAAAAAGTAGAAAGAAAAGTGGAATATATAACAATTTCACAAACCTTTTATGGATGCAATTCCAAAAACTAGAAAGTTATGAATTTTTATTCCAAAGTGCAAAATTTCAATACACGTTAAGACATCACTCTAAAAGAGTTTGTGTAAAAATAAATTTTTCGCGCTACTTATCCAACACGCCTACTTCAATGTGTAAATATTAGTTTTTAACACTTTGTTTAAACATTGAAAAATTAAGTACTTATTTATACATAAATCTAAACGATTAGGTCAGACATACAAAGAGTGTCTTTGTCAGGCTCGATTGGCAATGCGGATGGTAATTGCACTTAGATTAGTAAATATTTACACACTTCTGTTCTGGTAATTATTATTAACTGAAAACATTTAATTGGAAGCATTAACAAGTCTATGAGAAAGCAAATACTCGGTGATAATTACCGCAATCAATTCTTATGGGATTCTATAGTTTTTATTAATTTTTGCCATATAAGAACGCTACTGTGTATAATAAAACGGATAGATAAGCGATATGGATCTTGTAAATAGGTTTATAATAAAATAGTATGAATATTGCTTAACATTAAATTCTCGTAAAGTTTTGTAATTTCAATATAAAAATCAGTTTTAGACATAAACATGGATTTAATTTAATCTAGACGACTGGGATCTCTTATTATGGTTTATATTATATATATTTATATATATATATATATTATATATATATATATATATATATATATATATAACTTTCCGAGGTCAGATGAATGAAAATTACTTAGTTCTCAGGAAGAACCGCGTTGAGAATTTATTACTAGACGTTTCGGCTCCCATTTTGGAGCCATTATCAAGAGTGATACGGTTCGGTTCGAATTCGGGGTTTCAATCTGTCTACTCCCTCACTCGAGACGTACCAGTATCGTGTTCTGTATAAATACAAGAACTGTCTCTCGGCACTGAGGTCTCAATCTGCCTACTTCTCAGTGTCGAGTGACAACTGGTCTATAAAAAATAAAAAATAAAAATAAAAACATTTATTGCCCTAATAATATTTACAATATATTTTATTCATTTTAGCCTTCTTTCTTCTTGATGTCCCGCTCTTGCACCATCTGCTTCTGATAATTTCTCCCTCTCGGCATCCTGGACTTCTCTAGGTGGTTTCCTCGTCTTTTTTGTAGGTACTTTTTACGACATCGTACCTACTTCCCTGCATAGCTGTTTTCCGGCAACCATCCTACTAGACCCTGATCAGATGGTCGATCAGTCTGTGGGTGTTTCTATACATCCTCTGGATCCTGTTCTTCGAGAGGATGTCCCTGGTCTTAAGGAGTCTTCTTGTGGCCTGGTGGAAGAAGTATATGGTCCTGTTCTCGGCCACCCCCTCAGTGGTGTATACTGGAGCCTTTCTCTGATGGTTGCATTCGTTGTTCTATCTTCCCATGATGCTCCGTCGATGATCCGGTAGCATGCCGTTTCTGTGGCTTCTAACTTCTTCCAGTGGCTCTCTGCTATTGAACTCCAAACTGGGACTGCATACAACATCACTGATCTAATGTAGGCCTGATATAACTGGATCTTTTTGGCCTTCGTTAGAGGGCTGGTCCTGAAGATATAAGGAAGTATTAGTTTTTTAGCTAAATTGGCTTTTACCTTAGTTCTTTCTGTATGCATCCGGAAATTAAGTTTTCTGTCGAGGTGGACTCCTAGGTATTTGACTGATTCTGTGGCCTGGATCCTGTTTCCTCCTACTGTGATCTCGTTTACTGGCGGTGTATACTCCTGGGTAAACATGATGAATTGTGTCTTCTCTGCGTTGATTTTTCATATCTTGATTCTTATTATCTTGATATCTTGATTTTCCATTTTTCTCGTAAACTCCGTGATTTTTTCTAAGTGATTTTCCATGTTTCTGATGACTCGTCTGTCGTCTTTTCCGGATGCATACACTGCTGTAACGTCTGCATAGAGGGCTGTTGAAGTTCTTGGATCTGTTGGAAGATCTGAAACAAAAATATTGTAAAGTATTGGAGATAAAATGCTGCCCTGCGGCATTCCTTCTTGAATTTCATGAAGTGTTGACATCTTTTGGTCAGCTGAAACTTGAAATGTTCTATTAGATAAATACTTATCACATATGTTGATTAAGTAATGCAAAAGTCTAGCTTTGTCCATCTTGAAGATTGGTGCCTTTTTCCAAACCGTGTCGTACGCCTTTTCTATGTCCAGTATGGCTAGTCCTGAAAGGAAGGAATATCAATACATCTTTTTCGACCACCTGGAAAAAATTGTTGATAAGAATAATATTAATGCAACTCACATATTATATAACGTTGACGAAACAGGTGTCAATACTGTGGAGAACAAATGCAAAAAGGTTCTTGCACAAAAAAGTAAAAGACAAGTTGGTCAGTGTCCAGTGAAGAACGTGGAGTTAACACGACAATTGTTTGCTGTGCGAGTGCTTCAGGAGTTTACATTCCACCTAGGTTTATATTTAAGCGTATACAAATGAACAATGATTTGAGGGTTGGTGCTTCACTAGGGAGTATGGTTGAGATATCAGAATTAGGCTGCATGACTAGTGATCTATTTGTAAAATGACTTCAACATTTTATTTACTTTGTAAACCCAACAGTAGATAAAAAAAAGTTATTTTAGTACTGGATGGGCATACAATGCACTTCAACAATCTGAAGCAATTTTACGTGCTAAAGAGCACGGTGTAATAATGCTACAATTGCCTAGACATACGACTAATCGCGTGCAGGATTATGTGTTACACAACTTCACTTAGCTGGTTTGATTTTTGCAGTTTATGGGAGAGCAGCAAGTATTGAAATTGCAGTCAATAATTTCCAAACTAGTGAAGTATGGTCTGTTAATCGGTTAATCGCATGGTCTTTAAAGATCATGATTTTTGTGCGGCTGAAAATTTAAATGACCATTAAGGCAATGAAACTCGGAAAGATGGTGAAAATGTAGAGTCTAATGAGATAAACAAGGAACCATTTAGTCTTCCAGAAGACTACTACTTTCCTTAGAAAGTCCAAATCTTAACATTTTAATTGATTAAATTTTCCCGATACTGATGCCTAATGCTATGTATTCAGTACTTTGCTTTACGGAGTTGAGGCATTGACTCTTAAATAGAGGAATATTAAAAATCTTGAAGGCTTTGAGATGTGGTGCTACCGCCGTATACTAAGAATAAGTTGGGTGGATAGAATTACAAATAAAGAGGTAATACGCAGAATAAATAACGATCCAGAAGTTATTAAAAATATAAAAAAGAGAAAACTTGAATACTTAGGCCACCTGATGAGAGGACAAAAGTACACGTTCCTACGAAATATAATGCAAGGAAAGATCCAAGGAGGCAGAAATCCAGGCCGTTGAAGAATGTACTGGATGAGAAATTTAAGAGTGTGTTTGGCTCTACAACTAACGAATTATTCAAAACAGCAGTTAATAAAATTAGAATCGCCATAATGATATGCAATCTTCGATAGAAGGGGCACTCAAAGAAGAAGAAAGAAACCTAAATCATCCAAGAATCTTGTAAGTGTTCCAAAAATAAAACTAGAAGGTAAAACTAGTCTTAAAAGGAACAAAGAATTGTCGAAAAAGTGTCGAAAAAAACTTAGCAAAAAAGAAATATAAATATCCTACAGATTCTGTTTTTCTAAATGCCCCGTCAAGCTTAAATCAACCTGACCTTGTTATCGAGAGGTGTGCTGATGAGTGGTTCTGTTCAATTTGCGAGGAAAAGAGAATTGAAGACATAATCCAATACACCAAATGCCGTTCATGGAGCCATTAACTTTGTGCAGGGCCCCAATCTGGAACCCAAACTTTTTCTTGCTTTGAATGTAAATAAAAATATTATATAATATGTACGTTTAAAGTGAATAACTTCTGATATTGGAAAATAAATTGTTTTAAACAAAACAAGATTAATGGCATTTATACTACAACTTATTTTACTATACACTGATCCCTCTATTTAGGTTACTACCGTTACAATTAAGGAAACCATGGTACAATAAAGACAACTAGTTTTCTAAATTGTATCACATGCAACATATTACGAAAACTAACTTTTTAACAGTAAAATCAATGATACCAAATTATAAAAATTATCATGTGTGTGTAAATATTTATTTTCTTCAAATGTCAAATAATGATGACATGATGACATATCTAACTTGATACTGTCAAGTCTCCGCCGACAGCAGTTTTTTTCCCATTTCTTGTTTTGTGTGTCTTCTCCCATTTCCCAACTGTAACCAGGGAGACGCAAATCCCACCGACGACTTAATTATTTTAATTTCTAACATCTAGACGACTTTGATAGTTGTCGCAGTTAATTTCGAGTAAAAATAGCGTATGAATTGTATTATTTATACTCTATAATATCGGGCGCGTCAAGAAAAGTCATGCTTCTCTGCCTCATAAAGTAATATACAATTAAATAATTGATGGATTCGACCGTTACTTGATGGAAATTCATTTTATGTAACAATAAAACACTGAAAACTTTGTTTTCAAACTTCCACAAAATTTATTTTAACTATTATCACTACAGCTGTTTCGGCTGATAGCCTTTTTCAAGTGATCTATTTTTGGCTTGGGTTTACAAATTTATAGTCTCTAATGAAATAGGTTGAGGAGGGGAGAACTGTTTGTCTCAAGTTGGTCATTCAGAATTATATCTGTGTTTTTTAATTTGTTGATTTCCATAGATTATAACAAAGATAGCTTAAGGCATTTATTTTGAATTTGAAGAATTTTAAATTTGTCATTAAAAGAATGATTATGATCTAGAAGGTGAAGTGCGTATGTCGAATCTGTTTTTCTATTCTTGAAAGCCCTTTTATGTTCTGCTATTCGTTTTTCAAAGTTTCTACCAGTTTGACCGATGTAAGTTTTTGGGCAGTCGCCACATTGAAGTTTATACACATTACTATTTAAGTGTTTTTTATTTTGGCTCTTGTTATTTTTAATATATTTACCTAGGTTGTTATTTGTTCGGAAAGCTGGTGTTATTCCTGTCTTTTTTATGTGTTTGGCAATTTTTGTTGTTATTTTGCCTGTATATGTAATTGAGCAGAAGGTACTGGGTTTTTTCTCTGGTGGTGGAAATACTATTTTCAGGGCTTTCTTGTGTAGTTTTTGATTTAACATTTTATTAATTGTTTGTTCGTTGTATCCGTTGTTTACTGCTATTTGCTTAATTATATTTAATTCTGTCTCAAAGTTGTCTTTTGACATCGGAATTTCTGTTAATCTATGTAACATACTATGATAAGCTGCCAGTTTATGTTGTGTTGGATGGGATGATGAGTTGTGTATAGTCGTGTCAGTATGGGTAGGTTTGTGAAATATGGAGAAGTCATGTTTGTTTTGTTTGAAGTCTGCTAATTTTTAAATCTAAAAAATTTATGCATTGATTTTGTTCCGTTTCTATTGTAAATTCAATATGACTATGAAGTGAATTAATATACGATGAAAATTGGTCGAGTTGCCTGTTGGTTCCTGTGAAACATAGCAGTACGTCGTCTACGTATCTCCACCAATATAAAAACTGTTTGAATACGGGATGTTTTGAAATCTTTGTCTCTAGATGATCCATAAAAATATCTGATAGCAATGGGCTTAGAGGATTACCCATTATAAGTCCTGCACTGTTATTAGTATATATTTTATTATTAAATTCAAAGTAGTCCTGGTTTATGCAAACTTCAAGAAGATGTAATATTTCAGATGTAATTACTGGATATGTACTATTTTGGTCTAAAAGGTTTTTTACTAGAATAAAAGTTTCTGTAGGAGGGATACTAGGAAAAAGATTTTTTACGTCAAATGAAATTAATCTGGAGTTGTTAGGTAATTGAAAATGTTGTATTTTATTAACTAGTTCTATTGTATTTTTTATGGTGAATTTAGGTGAAAATTTAGTGTGTTCTAAAATAATCTCTAACAGTTTTTTGGAAAGTTTATATGACGGAGCTGTATAAAAAGAAACTACAGGTCTTATTGGGTGATCCGGTTTGTGTAGTTTAATGAAAGAGTATAATTTAGGAGGCTGTGGGTTCATGATATTGAGGTATTTTTGTTCTATTGGATTTAGTATTGAATTTTGAATTTTTTTTTTGTGCAATTGCTTGCACAGTTTTTATATTGGTGGAGATACGTAGACGACGTACTGGTATGTTTCACAGGAACTAACAGGCAACTCGACCAATTTTCATCGTATATTAATTCACTTCATAGTCATATTGAATTTACAATAGAAACAGAACAAAATCAATGCATAAATTTTTTAGATTTAAAAATTAGCAGACTTCAAAACAAACATGACTTCTCCATATTTCACAAACCTACCCATACTGACACGACTATACACAACTCATCATCCCATTCAACACAACATAAACTGGCAGCTTATCATAGTATGTTACATAGATTAACAGAAATTCCGATGTCAAAAGACAACTTTGAGACAGAATTAAATATAATTAAGCAAATAGCAGTAAACAACGGATACAACGAACAAACAATTAATAAAATGTTTAAATCAAAAACTACACAAGAAAGCCCTGAAAATAGTATTTCCACCACCAGAGAAAAAACCCAGTACCTTCTGCTCAATTACATATACAGGCAAAATAACAACAAAAATTGCCAAACACATAAAAAAGACAGGAATAACACCAGCTTTCCGAACAAATAACAACCTAGGTAAATATATTAAAAATAACAAGAGCCAAAATAAAAAACACTTAAATAGTGATGTGTATAAACTTCAATGTGGCGACTGCCCAAAAACTTACATCGGTCAAACTGGTAGAAACTTTGAAAAACGAATAGCAGAACATAAAAGGGCTTTCAAGAATAGAAAAACAGATTCGACATACGCACTTCACCTTCTAGATCATAATCATTCTTTTAATGACAAATTTAAAATTCTTCACATTCAAAATAAAGGCCTTAAGCTATCTTTGTTAGAACAATGGAAATCAACAAATTAAAAAACACAGATATAATTCTGAATGACCAACTTGAGACAAACAGTTCTCCCCTCCTCAACCTATTTCATTAGAGACTATAAATTTGTAAACCCAAGCCAAAAATAGATCACTTGAGAAAGGCAATTAGCCGAAACAGTTGTAGTGATAATAGTTAAAATAAATTTTGTGGAAGTTTGAAAACAAAGTTTTCAGTGTTTTATTGTTACATAATATACTATTATTTATCCTAATATATCGTTCAGTTAAATAAGACGTACGTTATTCTAATTAAAATTCGAAATAGGTTAAGTGGTACAATATTGCCAATTCTCCAACAATATTTTCATCAAGTTCAGTATCAACGGTATTTTTAATTTATACTTCCAAGTGCTTATACAAGTGCTTATACAAGTAGCAACATGAAAATCAATTTCTGCGTTCTAGATTCCAAATAATATATTAAACAAACTAAATATTATTCGTTGGAACTAAATCGTACTTCTGATTTTCGAGAAATCAGTAGAGGATAAAGAAATAGTTCATCGTGAGTGCCATTATGTCTTTAACGACACGCCGTATTTTCTTACCACTAATTGGTACAACAGAAGCCATACTGAGAGAAACTAGATAAAAAGATGTCGTTCATTAGCAGCTCAAATAAATAAGGTTGTTTATTATTAATTTATCTCCTGACAGAAACTCGATATCAGACAAATTTGTTTCATTGACAGATCAAATAAATTAGGTCCCTCGATAAAATTCCTCGATTTTTTTCGTCTGTGATCTATTAAACTCTACTTTTTAGTTGATAAAATTACAGACTTTGATTAACTAAGTGTAATTAATACGGGGCTAGTTGTGCCACTTTGGACAAAATAATTTTTAACATTTTTTTCGTAATTTTTAGGGCTGTTAGATTACTTTAATGAGGTACTATTTTTAATTGGGAATCATTATTTGGGAACATCAGCAATTTTTAAGCAATACCTTACAGTATGTAAATAGTTTTACAAAATGCACAAATTGTCACAATTTGCCCAGTATGGGGTAAGTTGTGACGAACTTGGGGCAGGTTGTGACAGTAAATATTTTTAAATATAATAAACTTTAGTTGGAGAATAATAACAAAGTTTCCATAATAAACTTATTTTATAGTTAAGTATAGATACATAAATGTTTGATAAATGTTTATGTAAGAAACAAATGTGTAGAAAAACATCTAGTGAATTTAAAGTAAAATAAAAAACTTAATCGCTATCGTCAATTTGTGCTGATTCTACTTGTAGTTCTGAAGAGTGGCAGTTTATACAAACATAATAAAGATCATCTTTTGTGCACTTTACATGAGCCCACCTCTTGCATTCCATACATTGCACCCAGTCTTCTCCTAACCTAGACTTTTTATATGGCCCCATACAAACTAAGCAAAAGTAATCTTCTTCCTCTTCTTCTGAGCTGTCTTCTCTTTTTCTTGTTGCGGTCTCTTTCTTTGGCGCTGCTTTTTTCTTAGGCAACAGTTGTTTTGAGTCAAATAATTTTTTCTTTATTTTATCCTCTTTGCACTTTATTGTTTCCTTCCTCTTTAACTCTTCACTGCGAATTGTCTCCTTGACAGGTGTGCTAGTCAAAATTGCAGATGTTAAGCTCTTGCGTTTTTTATTTTTTCGAGGACCAGCTTTTGGCAGAGGTCTTATATCCATAGGGCTGACAGGCAGAACTTCGGCATGGAATGATCCTGGTAGGTTGGCCTGCGATGATCCTTGTTGATATGGTCCTGGTTGATAGGTATGGGAGGGTCCTGGCTGGTTAGCATAATATGACGACGGTTCAGGTTCATCGAGATGCTGAAACTCTTTAAGCTGCCCAGCACTGGCTTCCTCATTACCATCTACGATGTCAATAGGCCTATTCAAAGGTCGGTCGGTCACCGAAGAACACAGAAAGTCTTCTTCATTAAAAATGTTTCTATTGAATTCCCATATTCCTGTAGAACGAAATCCTGCCTGAACATTTGTTGGTGTTACAGCTTTAGGTAATGCTGTTTTCACTATACTTGGGATGTCATAAATTGAGACTGTGTTTCCAGGATGAGATTTCATCCATCCACACATGGCGTCGTTTAAAAACTTCTTAAATGGACCAAAAACGGAAACATCCAGTGGTTGAAGTCTATTTGTTGTATGGGGAGGGAACGATAAGAGAGTAATACCGTGCTCTGTACAATAGTCAAGGACTTCGATATATAGGTGAGCACTGTGGTTGTCTAACAGAACTAAAACCGGTGATTTCTTTGAGCACCTTACTTTTTTTACAAAATGCTTCATAAAAAACAAAAAGTCCGGGCCTGTTATCCAGCCACTTGGGTTAGCAGTACCACAACAACCTACTGGCCCATCACGTACAAAATGCTCCTTGTAAAACTTACGTGGAAAAACGAACATAGGAGGAACTGAGTTACCCTCTGCGTTAATAGCAAGAACCATAGTAACATTGGTCCCCCTCTCAGCTGAAGTGACACCACCAACTCTTTTCTCGCCTTTCTTCGCTATGATTTTTACCGGTTTTTGGACAGTCCCAGTCCCTGTCTCGTCTATATTCCAAATATCATTAGCTGTAAAATGGTTTTGACTTAATACTAATTCGAGGTTATCAAAAAAGAGTCCGACATTGTGCTTGTTGAAACTTGTACTCCGACTTAAGCTGGTAGCCTCAGGAACACGAATAGACACATTATTGTTACGTTGCATGAACTTTGTAAACCAATCATTACTGGCGTGTTTTGTTGCTACCCAATTCTCAGGCACAAGAACTTTGTTCGCTATAGCAAATTCAAAAGCTAAACTTTTCATTTCTTTTGGGCTAATACCATAAAATATTTTCGCTGCCTGAACAGCATATTCACAGAGCTGTTCTTCTTGTTGTTGTGAAAATATCATTCGAGGTCTTTTGTAACCCATTTCTACCACTCCATCTGGATTGGTTTGTTGTTTTTTTATATATCTAAGTAAGGACATCCGGTTAACGCCATATTTTTCAGCTGCTTGCCTTAAACTACACGATCCAGACTTAACATCTAACGAAGCCGACTCGTAACTGTTTATATTACTCCGACCACGTTCCGTTTTCCTTTTATAATTTCTCACCAATATCTGTAACAAACCCATAAACATGCATTAAAATTAGTAGGGGCATGTTGTGACACTGTCACAATCTGCCCCAAGCCTTTCGTCACAACTAGCTCCACCGTACGCCATTTTACATAAAGCCACTTGCACAGACCTTGACACGTCGTATAGAAACCAAACTGTGTCTTACTAGAGAGAAATAAACAAACTATCTACTACAACTAGAATAAGTTTCTTACCTTGTGGTTTGAAAGTGAAATAACAATTCAAAGACAACAGCAAAATTTTACTTCGTTACAACGAAATGACATATAATTTTATAAAGCGGCAGAAACGCATAGCATCACAACCAAACTACACAAACAGACTGAGGACATGCGGACGTGGAATTCTGGGTAACCGGGCGACGCTGCTACCTATGGTTAGTCTATAAAACTATTTGTCACAACATGCCCCTGTCACAACTAGCCCCGATCTACCCTACTAAATACTAAAACTTACGTACGGGCATATAAAAGTTGCAGATAACATATGTAATTTTTGTTTTTAAGGATCCCAAAAAGTTTTTATGCTTTTAGTCACCGAAATTACTATTCTGCTATCTCTTCAAAACGAAATTTTTAAGTAATATGACATGTCTGTGTGACTAGGAACCTCAAATTATTGTAGTGATTACAAGTTTGGCATGGTTCTGATTAATAATCGTTAGATAAGATTTAAAACAGATAAATTATTTTTGTTTCTAGAGGAATTAGGGTTTCTCCCGATAGTTGCAATTACCGAGCACTAATTCTTTCCACAAATAATGATTTCTATCCTATAACAAAATATAACTTTCTGTTAAATGAAACCTTTATTGAGTTTTCATTGGTTTATAACAAGAATCTTAATCTATACATTATTTGCATTTATAGATCATCTCATTCTTTTAAAGAACTATTTTTTCAGAACCTGCTTAAGTTGTTAGACGACCTTATCCAATAAAAGCAGATACATTCTATGCAGTGACTTGAATATTACTTACGCAGTTGCTTCTGCTACCCAATTAACCTTGGTCAATATATTCAAATCGTATGGTTTTATAATGCACTTTAATTCTCCTACAAAAATTACTAAAATAACATCTAGCATAGTTGATTATAAATATTGTCTCAAATTTCTTTATTTTGTTTAAATTTGAAAAATACCCACATGGCTCGTTTTCTAAGAAGCAGAGCCTCAAATTTGTGTGTCCTAAAAAGCCGTTTCAGAATATAATTCGCAGTGTGAGATGCAGTTTTTGCGTAGCGGTAAGTCCAATTACAATCTTGGAAATTTAAAGTAAAGAAATTTTAGTGAAATGCAGGTAACTCTTTTGTGTTGATTTTTATAGATAAATATTTTCTAATAATAATTGCTTTCATAACAATTTAAGAAATTGTAATAATTAAAATTGTAGATTTTAGGGGCTGTTTTTGATATTTTGTAATTTTTTGTATTATCTATATTTGTAACTGTTTGTGGAGAGACAACAATAAATGTGTAATTTTTTTTCTAAACCATTTTAATTATTTATTTAAAAAAAGTCTTTAAACCATTTTTTGTGTTTTTAGGAAGGAAAAACCTTTTCTTTCATCCAGCAGGAAGATACCTCAAAGCGGCGTCCCTATTTAAAAAAGCTAAAGGACCTTGTAGTATTTTGTTTGCCCAAGAGACTCATGTAAGTACCCCTTTATTTTATTTTTGTAGTTGTCTCAATCCAATTACATTGTTTCATTCAATTATCTACGACCCAGTTCTCCAAATAAACCCTAAGAGCTGTTCGCAACAGTTTCGTTTATTTTACTTGTTCTATCTACACCCCAATAATTTCTGTCTCCAATTCTCAACCCCCCATAATAATAGCCTATGTGGTAGGCAAAATAATCGTTACAAGCTGCCCAATCTGATGTTATTTTTAAATTACAGAAAAAAGCAATACCGTATCTTTTTGGCTTCAGTAGAATAACACATTGCGAAGCTATTTCAAAAATCCCGGGATTTTAACTCTTCCCTTTTTATCTATTTTTGAAACTGTTTGCTTAATTCGTAAACACCTACATGTTTTCCCAGCAAGAGCTAATCATAACTACTACACCAGAAATTTAACCTTTGTTGTGTACATATTTACCGATATCGCGAACTGAGTTAATAAAGAAATCTATAATATTATATTAAAGGTTTTATTATACAATTTGTGTATTTTATTTTGTGATATTCACAATTTATGTAATTTTAATAAATTTTATTATTATTATTTTTCTGACTTTTATTATAGTTTATTTTTATGAACGAGAGAGTAATTAGCATAATTTTAACTGGTATCTCCGACCACTCCATGGGCGTGCTCAAGATTAATTAAAAATTACTTTGAATAATTGTAAAAAATAAATGAATTAGTTCAGTGTTATAAAGTGTTATGTGTATGTAAACAAAAGTGACCTCTTTTATCACACACTATATTAGAACTAACTGGCCCACATTAAAAAGGGTTTTAAAAAATTCACATTTTTTTTAATTTTTAAAAATTACAAAAGAGAAAAAGAGTTTTTAAAACCGTTTAAGGTATGTTAAATAGATGAATAAAAATATTAATATAAAACTTCCAGCTACTTGTTACAAATCCAAATCAGATTCAGAAGATGAACTTTCAAAACCATGATTTATAATAACTGGCTCGATCATTTTATCAGTAATATTGTCCAGCTTCCACATTTTTTCCTCTTCTTTAATAGTGTGATTTACTGCCTTTTCCAGTTTTTAGGTTTTACATTATTTACGGCCTCCAAAAACAACTGTTTAACATCATGAATTTTAAAAGTGGTATTTTTTCTTGAAACTTCACTCTTTATCTGTGCCCATACCAGTTTAATCGGGTTTAATTCACAATGATATGGTGGGGATCTAAGTACTGTCATTCCACGATTTTTGGCAATTTCATAAATTTCGTATTTTTAAAATTTTTCTTTATGAAGGGCACACAACGAATAAAGTTCCTTTCTTATAGATCCGGGATGGTACGTAATATTTTTTGAACTCAGCCAATTCTGCAAGTCTTTTTTTAACCACTTGGTTGTGGACAGTCCTTCTATAAGTCTGGAGTGATAACTTGCATTATCCATTACTATTACACAGTTCTTAGGAAGAAGATCTATTATTTGTTCGAACCATTCTTGAAAGACATCAGCGTTCATGTCTTCATGGTAGTCACCGGTACGAGTTGATTCAAAAGTCAATAAACCACCTTCAACAAAACCGTCTGAACTGCCAATGTGTACTATTATCAGCCTGCGTCCCTTTTCTGATGGTGGGTTTAAACCAGTAGATAAGTTATTTACAAAAGCGTGCCTTTGACTTGTAACAGTTTCATCCTGCCAAAATTTATTTGGTGTATGACCCTCGTTGATCCATGTTTCATCAAGATAAAATATTTTTCTTTTTTGGTTTCTCATTTCCTTTATGGTTCTTAGAAAATATCTTCTCCATATGACAACATCGCTTCTTTCTAATAAAATAGACTTTCTGGGATGCTTTTTCCAGCGGAAGCCTATTTCTTTTAAAAGTTTCCATAACGTACTTCGACTCATTTCTGGGTAATCCTTATGATCTCGAACTGAGACAAGAACTTTATCCAATGTTGAAAATTCTGGTCTAAAGAAGAATTCATACACTTTCCGTCGAAGTCCTTCTTTAAAATGATTATTTTACGTGGCATTTGAAAACTACCACATTTCTCTTCTTTAATAACTCTGTAAATCGTAGATTTCCCAACACCAAGTGTACTGCTAACTAACTCAACGATCTCATCAACATTTTTACATAAACGTTTGTCTGTAAATGATTTAAAACAATTAAATATTAATGTTTTTTCATTAACTGTTAAAGGACCAATTTTTCAGCGTTTACACGGCACTTCCAAATTTTCCATAATATCTTCCATATTTCCAAGATTTTCCAAGTGGCGTAATTTTCAAATAAGCCACTTGGACCTTCCTACAAAATGGGAAAAACCCACTATCACATTTTCTGTGGAATAAGTTTAGAAGGTAATTATCTAGTCAATTACTGTCGTAGATTCCTGGAATTAAAGAATTTAATGTTTGATTGTTGAAACCCTTACTTCGTGGAATGCACTCATTTCAGATAAAATAAAACGTTTTATTTTATCTAAAGAATTAAACTTTATTTTGCAAATAGGCAGGTACTTATTAAACTTTTATTGGTTATATATAACCAATAAAATAAACATCTTACATTTCTTGCAAATTCATTAGTACCTGTTAACCTCCATTACCCCGACACTGGCAACCTTATTTAGGGATTAGTAACCCTCACAACTATTGTATTCTATTCTGCTCCAACCTTTATACCTGGTGGTCATACTCAATTTAAAATTGTTTTCCTATAAACTTCTGTAAACTTGTTGGTAAATATCTGTTTTTCAATGAGTCAGCCGTATCAACAGTTTAGGGAATTGCATACATAATTTATTGTTTTATTACTCTCTCATACATAAAAATACACTATAAGATAATGAAATAGATGCTAGTGATAATGACAAAGAACAGAAACATAAACTTAACAGTAAATTCTGGTCCTCCAGTCCAGAATGGTGGTTAAGGTGATGGGCGTACTACACTCAAAAAAAAATTAAACTTGCAAAGAAGCCTAGCAGTAAGCTTCGGGCAACGGGCGACACTAACAAACAACGAACTAAACAAAGAAAAAGGATTATTATGCTAAACGAGATAAGTTGCAATCTCTACCAAAATGATAGTGAAACATGATCCTGAAAGCTGGGGTACCCAGTAGGTGAACCACCTCACGACCGTGTTCCTAGGTGATTAGTCATCCTGAGGGGCTAGCTAACCCCTTACACGTCCCCATCAGCTACGTCCATACTAGTAAAATCTATCAAATAAATATTTATTACTAAAAATAGTTGCAAAGGACATAAAATAAATACAAACGCATTTCGAAAATATTAACACTTTTATCGTTAGGACATAAAACGCTGGCGTCTAGTTAATAAATCCTCTATTAAAATACTATATACAATACAAATTAATGACCCTTGTTTTACTCGGAACTTCGTCAAAAACAAAAATGCCGAATTAACTAATAATAAAATAAACTCGTAACATTAATTTTTATATTCCGACTACATCCCGTTTTTTTGTGTAAATAACTTTATTACATACTTTAAATTTATTATTTAAAATTACCTATAACTATGCTTTACAACTCCATTCGTTTGGGTTTTGTTTTAGTTTTGTGGGTGTCGGAACTCTAAAAAATCTTGTTAGAGGTTGGAGCGTTACTTAGAATATTTAACTTATACTGAAAGTTTCATACTGTAAAATTTAAAAGCTCAATTTATTAATATTTAAGCTCACAGTTAAATGAAAAACTTTCAGTGTAAAATGGTTTTCTATTTAAAATTTCAATAAAAAATAAATTTATCCAAACAGATTAAACGTTTCGGTCTTATCATATCATCATCAGACAAAATCTAGAAGTTAGTATCTCCAGTTAATATATTGAATAACAAGGATTTTTTGGCTGTTAGTTTGTTTAATCCTTACATAGTTAGCAATTAAAACCAACCACTAAGAAGGGTGTAATAACCTTTCGATTAAATTTAAATATCTTAAAAATTAAAATTGAAACAACGATGATGATTCAACTTTAAAGGACCATTTGAACGCTACTCGAAATGTAGACTACATTTGACTTTTGCCAAAGATATCAGCCAACTCAAATGGTAAATCAAGAAATGAAATATATTTAACCCTCTCTTAGTGGCGTGGGTGACATATGTCATCCACTCCATTATTTCTACTTTCAGATTTAAATTGGTAGGTGTTAGCGCTATCTAAACTTTAGTACCTTCCAAACAGTGTATGAATAAATATATAACGTGGTTGTATACAGCAATATGCGCTTAATTGGTCAACATTTCCATAAGTCTTTTAGTGGTTGACGACTGTTCCCCACGCCACTAACCGTGTTCTTAAGTTTGTCAAAGTAAGTTTTAAATTTTGGTCAACTATAGTCCATTTCCATCATATTGATAGCACATTCTGTATCCAAATCCCTAAACTGTTGATACGGGTGACTCAATGAAAAATAGATATTTGTCAACAAGTTTACAGAAGTATATAGGAAAACAATTTTAAATTGAGTATGACCACCAGGTATAAAGGTTGGAGCAGAATAGAATACAATAGTTGTGAGGGTTACTAATCCCTAAATAAAGTTGCTAGTGTCGGAGTGATTGAGATTAACAGGTACTAATGAATTTGCAAGAAATGTAAGATGTTTATTTTATTGGTTATATATTAAATAATTTGTGGCCGTAACAGGGGCCGATTTGTAAAAAAATGAATATTATTTTAATCAAATTTCATTTCAGATTCACTGCTTTCTTTAGAATCTAATTAATCTTTAACTCCAATGTTAATTATTACCGGTTTCAGCATTGCATCAGTCATATTATCCAAATTCCACATTTTATATTCTTCCTTGTGAGCATGACTAACAGCATTTTTCCAATTTTCTGGAGTTACTTTTGATAAGGAATGTTCTAATAATTGGTGTAATTCTTCTAATTTAAAAGTTTTGTTGTTGCGTTTGACTTCACCCTTTACTTGGGACCATATATTTTCTATCGGATTCAGATCACAGTGGTATGGGGGTAAACGTAAAATAATTACATCACGGTTAAATGCCATTTCATCAATTATATATTTTTTATAAGTTGCCTTATGTTGCCTTACAATAGGTAATAATTATTTTTTTGTCGATTTCTCCTTGTACTCAATTGCGTGTTTATCCAACCATTCGATTATCTCTCCTTTTTTCCATGCCGTTGTTGGCAATTTTTCTGCTAGTCTTGAATAGTAACTAGCATTATCCATGACTATGACAGAATTTTTTGGAATTAAATCCAACATTTGCTCAAAATATTCTTTAAAAACGTCAGCAGTCATTTCCTCGTGGTAATCTTTGGTTGATTTTGAGACACAACATAATAATCCACCATTGACAAAACCGTATTCGTTTCCAATATGGATTATTACATGGACGTATAAACATAGATGGACACAGCAATAAGATACCTTTAACACACAATGTTTTGAAGCTTTGATAGAATGTGATGCTTCCGCAATGAGCATAAGCGTGCTTGAATTTTTACTCGCGGGTAATTATTCAGATTTTAAAAATTGGAAGTAGTAATAATGTATAAAAACACGTTCAAAGAATTAAAAAACTAAACGAGAGTTTAACTATTAAGAAATCACGTCTTTATAGAAAAATTAAAATACAATTTTATTTGCTTTAAAATTAATACAATTAAATATAGTTGAATTCAAGTTAATTTTTTAATAGTATCAAAATAATGCTACAATAAAAAATCTTTATGTTTTCTCCTTAATTTGCTACCCAAATAGTTCGATCGTCAATATTATTTGGAAACCTACATAGAAAAATAAATGAGTTTTATTCATTTCACTAATTTATTTGTATCCATGAGAAATTAAATTAAAAAGGTACTAAATAGATCTTTTTTAATCAGTTGATGTCTACTTACAATTTATAAATGTCTACTAATTTCATGAACTCATATCTTATTCAATACATTAATGAACATGAATAAACCCAATGGTACGCCTATTAAAATGTAAACAAACATGCTTCCTCATTTCCTCATCTTAAATAATGTAAATTGTATGTACTTACAAATGAAATGAGAGATCGGGATGTAAATATTTCGTTTATTTTATTTCACTTTTCACAAATATCACTCAAAATACAGCCAAAATATCGACAAATAACTTTTTCCTCATTTACTGTTAAAAGTAAACAAACATGGAACAGCATTTGAAGTTTGACGTAGATCCATCAGACAGAGAAATGTAAACAACCGTTGCCATTTATAAGTAGTTTTCAGTGCTTCTACATATAAAATAATTGATTGATATCTATTATACGCTATTATTAAATGATAATGCACACTATGTGCATACATGATATTTTGATTACAATTAAATATATTAATATAACCAATAAATTATTATTTTGGTTTGATAGCACCTGTAGAGTATAAAATAAGGAGTAATATTTTCAGCGACTCGCGAATAAGAAATTTTAAAACAAAACGTGACAACAGTTGAAGGTGCTCAGATTGTGACCTATTCAAATAATTTTGACTTCACAATTTTATGTAAATAACTGAGTCCATCTGTGTTTATACGTCCATGGATTATTATGAGTCTGCGTCCTTTTCCAACGGGAATATTGTTTATTCCAGTAGATACACCTTCGATGAATGCCTGAACTTTTCACATTTGTATCAATCCATAGATATGGTACAGTATGACCTTCATTTAGCCAAGTCTCGTCCAAATAAAAAATTGTTTTCCCTTCTTTTCGACACTTTTTAATAGTTCTTAGATAATCTCGTCTGCAAGATACAATGTAATCTTTTTCAATTAAAACGGATTTACTTCTATTCTTTTGCCAACGAAATCCCATCTCTCCCAATAGTCCCCATAATTTCTTGTTGCTTATGATTGGTAACTCTTCGTTTTCTCTAATTAATGTTTGGATTTTGTCCAATGTTGGAAATTCTTTGTTAAAAAAAATGAGTGGACGCTGCGTCTTATCATGTTTTTATGTCTTTCTTTAATTTCCAAGGGTTTACTCCCTCCACTCTTCTTGGGAGATGAAACAGTTCCTCCTTTTCTTTCTTTTAGGAATCTATAAATTGTTGCTTCTCCAACCCCTGTCATATTTGAACACATGTTAACGATTTCACGAATATTACTAAAAGGGCTTTGATATACAAGTGCATTGTGTAGATTAATTAGTATATTTTTCTCTTTTAGACTGAAGGCACCATTAAAACTACACATAACCGGGATAAAACCTTAAATGGTTCAAAATCCGCGGTCGGCCACTTTTACACAAGTTAACACATGGTATCCCTTCTTCACATTCTTTGATTGTGCGATAAATTGTCGATTTACGTATGTTTTGATCTCGATAAATATTAACAATATCTCGTTTTAACATTCGCCCAACCATATTATAAACACCTCGACGAATATCAATTTTATAAGACATTTTGCAGAGCACAAATCAAAATATTCTGCTTTGTTTATTAAATGTCAATAACTGATGACATCTCAATTCCATGGCCTTCTTTGTTAAATGCATTTTGCTTCTTAATCAGACCAGGTGAAATTTTTCCCAAAACTTTAGGACCATACGTTATTATTGTAAGATTTGAAAAACGAAAAAATTTTAGTAGGAGTTTTTTGGCTAATAGAATATTAGTTGAAATGAAATGATCCCAAAGATGTTAAAACATGTTGTAAATAAACGTCTGTAATAGTCAACAATGGCAATAACTGCGTAGATAGGTTTGGAGAGGATGTGGACCTAAAGTATATAAAATGTTTATGTGGTTATTAATATGATGTGTACTAAATATATTTATTAGTATCAGTTTCGAAAGTGTAACTAAAATATAATAACTTGAATCCGCAGACTACTTCCATCTTTAATCGCGGTGTATAGAATTCTAATTAGATATCTAAACGGTTATGAGTCGTTTTAAAAAGAATTTTTATTGTTTCTAAAGCTTTAATCTCCCGTTGCACAGGAGGCGGTAGAAAGCCGGAAAAATTTGTACACGCTTCGCTCAAAGATATGAATATAGAAATGTTTAATAAATCAGTAGTAACATTCATAGATTCTTTTATTGCTTTTTTAATTTGATTCTAAAGTGTACTTTTGTATAAATAATTGCTTTGATAATGATTTTTAAACGATTATAATAAATTTAGAGAGAAATTTTGATTATTATCCTTTCTCAAGACTGATGAGTTAAATCACAAGAATTAAGTTATCGAACGGACGTCATACAGAAGATGAAATGGTAAATTTAGCCGAATAACATGGTAGTTAGAATTTGATATTTTGGTAATAAGCAAACGTTATTTTCGAACGGATTATTTTGCAAATAAAGAAAATTTAACTTAAAATCGGTATCCACATAACAAGTACAACTTAAGTACAAGTACAAATTTCTGTACAAATATTTTTTTTGTATAACACCTGTACGCTGTTTGTGTAGTGCTATCTGGTCACAAATGACCAATTATCAGCTATTTTCTGAAATAACAATCAATAGTAAGTAAATACTTAAATATCTAAGGACTTACCCTACGGCTTAATCTTATTTTATCTATCAAATAATGCACTACAACTAACATGCAATAACATCACAGTACTATACTCTGCTTTTTACAGTAAACTATGACTTCTTCTTCTTTAAGTGCCGTCTCCTTTAAGAAGGTTGGCTATCATCACGGCTATCTTCACCTTTGACACTGCTGCTCTAAACAGCTCAACAGAGTTACAATTGTACCACTGCCTCAAATTGTTTAGCCAGGATACACGTCGTCGGCCTATGCTTCTTCTGCCAGTATCTTTCCCTGTATAATGATCTGCAGCAACTCATATCTCTCACCTCTCATGACATGACCCAGATACTGCAATTTTCTTATTTTAATTGTATTTAATATCTCCTTTTCCTTGTTCATTCTTTTTAAAACGTCGTTGTTCGTAACCTTATCGATCCAACTTATTTTTAAAATTCTTCTATAAGCCCACATCTCAAACGCTTCTATTCTGTTACTTATATCTTTTTTAAGCGTCCAAGCCTCCATTCCATATAATAACACAGAAAATACATAACATCTAAGCATTCGTACTTTAAGTTGCAGACTCAGATCATTGCTGCAAAGTACTTTTCTCATAGTATTGAATGTTGATCGGGCTTTTCCTATACGTGATTTGATTTCCTGTGTGTAATCGTTGTTTTCGGTTATGATTGTTCCCAAGTATGTATATCTGTTCACCTTTTGAACGAGTTCGTCCCTAATCCATAACGTGTCCTGTTGTTGTGTCTTTGCGATGGTCATGAATTTCGTCTTTTTGATATTTAAAGTAAGTCCAGCCTCTTCGCTACTGTCTACAATCTTATTTATCAGAACCTGCAATTCTTCAACTGACTCTGCGATTACTAAAGTATCATCGGCGTATCTGATGTTATTTATAAGTTCTCCGTTGACTTTAATTCCACTTGATGTTTCCTTTAGTGCCTTCTGAACTACCTCTTCTGAATAGAGGTTAAAAAGCAGCGGAGACAATATGCATCCCTGCCTTACCCCTCGTTGTATTTCTATTTCTTCTGATAGTTCGTTGCCAACCTTTACAGATGCAACTTGATTAAAGTAAAGGTTTGATATTATTCTAATATCTTTCATATCCAGATTTTTATCTTGAA
Organism: Diabrotica balteata; assembly: GCA_918026665.1. NCBI lineage: Eukaryota > Metazoa > Arthropoda > Insecta > Coleoptera > Chrysomelidae > Diabrotica > Diabrotica balteata. The sequence goes on from OU898278.1 coordinate 156,758,521, forward strand.
GTAGCTGTAGGAGGCGATTATGTCTGACTTTGTCAAATGCCTTATTGTAATCAAGGAAACAGACATAAAGAGGTTGGTTAACATCCATACATCTTTGGGCCAATACATTCAGGGCAAACAAGGCCTCTCTTGTACCATTGCGTTTCTGAAGCCAAACTGCGTGTTACTAATATCTTGCTCCAGTTTTCTGAAAATTCTTTGATGTATAATTTTCAAGAATATCTTTAGAGTGTGGCTCATTAAGCTGATGGTTCGATGGTCACAGCATTCTCTAGCGTTAGCTTTTTTCGGTAGAGTCACGAACGTCGACTTAAGCCATTCTTTTGGAATGACGCCTGTATCATATATGGTGTTGTACAAGTCTTTTAGTATATCTATTTGATCTTCTGCGATTAATTTTATAATTTCCGCTGGTATCTCATCAGGACCTGTAGCTTTGTTATCTTTTGCCAATTTTACTGCATGCATGACTTCTTCTTTTGTTATACTGGGCCCGTTTCTCTACTGTTGTATAGTTCTATGTTTTCTGGTTGTCTCTCATCTTTAAATAATTCCTGTATGTATTGTTTCCATCTTTCTATTTTCTTGTTGTTATCAAGGATAATTTTACCTTTTTCATCTAATAGAACACTACTGTGGTTTGTTTTTCTGATGCCGGCCAGTTCTTTTACCTTCCTATGTAGATTAAAGTCATCATGCCTTTCCAATAGTACTTCTATTTCCTCACACTTGTTTGAGTACCATTTTTCCTTGGCTTCTCTTATTTTCTTTCTAATTACACCATATATGTCTTTATATTTTTCGATGTCTACGTTCTTGTACAATCTTCTCTTTTCCATCAATTGCAGTATCTCATCATTAATCCATGACTTTGTTGTGTTATTATTTTTCTTTCCTTTTAGAATCTCCTTCGTTGGATTCAGCATTATGTTTTTAAATGTTTCCCATTTTCTGTTCGAATCTTCGTCTGGATCGATTATATTTATCTTTATTTCCTCGTTAATTTTTTTGGATAGCTGATCTCTTACAAATGAATTTTTCAAAAATGAACGTTGTATTTGATTCTTATTGCAACGTGCAGTTAGTTTTTTAAATCGGAGATCGAATGATACAACAACGGGATTGTGGTCTGTGGCTGCATCAGCCCCAGGGTATGTTTTTGCTGATTTAATGGAGTTCCGAAACCTTTTTCTTATTAAAACATAGTCTATCTGGTTTCTAATAACTTTCCTATCATTATCCGCAGGCGATCTCCAGGTGTAGAGTCGACGATTAGGTAACTTAAAATAAGTGTTTGTAACTACCAGACTGTTCTCTTGACAGAACTCCACCAATCTTTCCCCCCTCTCATTTCTTAAACCAAGTCCATATTTCCCTACAATATCTTCTACTTCTCCTTTTCCTACTTTTGAGTTAAAATCGCCATAACAATCGTGATATCTCTATGCTTTGTATTATCCAGGGCTTGTTGTATATCTTTATAGAATTGTTCTATTTCATCGTCTGTCTTGTCGGAAGTTGGAGCATATACTTGGATTATATTTAACTTTCGTTGGATCATTGTTAAAGAAACCATAACTACTCTATCTGAGATAGGACTGAAAGAAGTGACTGATTGACATAAGTTCTTATCAACAATGATTGCTACTCCATTTCGATGGTTTGGATCATTATTTCCCGAATAGTATATTTTGGAATTTAAAATCTGTTGTTCACCCGAGTCTGGCCATCTGGTTTCACTTAGTCCCAATATTTTGACAGACATGCGTTGCATTTCTTGTATGACGTTGTGTATCTTTCCGGCTTCATAAATTGTTTTAATATTCCAGGTAGCGATCTTTGCACCTTTATTCTTTTTGTAGGGTTTTCGTAGATTAACGACCGGGGGAGCCCTACAGTCTTTTGGTTGTCTACCCTGCCGGATCTTGACGACCGAAAATCATGATCAGTAACTTGTTGTAACCATCTTGTACTAGCCATAATGATTAACTAGGGATATCCATTAAGGATCTTTAATGTAGTGGTTTCCCCTTGCCTTCTACATCCTTACGCCGTTGACCTATTTTTTCGGTTCGTCCGCCTTTAGGGTCAGTTTCCCAACCCCAGGACAAAAGGGTGCCCTACCACTTACCAACTCATCCGCCCGAAGCCGTTGGTCAGTAAGTGGGGGATTGCTTATACCGGCAAACGTTCGGTAGAATTTTCGCCATATCTGGCTACCCTCACTTAGTTTAGCCTGCAGACCAATGCAGTTGCCCGGGGTGTGGCACGTGGAGCCATAAGTGAGAGTTAGTTGTCTTATGAGGACCAGTTATCAAGAACCATCTCCCGTCTATGACGCTCGATGTGGTCGTTCCGATAAAAGGTGCTACCTCTATAACACAACTCTACACCCCTATGACTACAAACTATGACTAGATAATAGTTAAAATATATAAAAATAATTTGCAATATCGTAAACTGTAACGTCACCTACGTCACAAGTTCTGTCTCATTGATTTACCATGACGCCACACGTTTTCTCTCAAACTCATTGATTTTCCTATCCTTCAGGCAAGCGGCACTATTTATCTACTGTAGAAGGTTATACCTCTCTGGATGTCTCATTACATGACCGAAATATTGTAACTTCCAAATTTTTATCGTTTTTGTTATTGCTGTGCTCTTTTTCAGTCGATGTAAAACTATTTCATTTCTTATTCGATCAACCCAACTTATCCGCAATACTCGTCGATAAAGCCACATCTCAAAGGCCTGTATACCAAAGGGTATACAGACAATAGCAAATTAAGTTTATACAAAGTCTTACCAATATTGCTTTTTCACACTCTCGCGGTTTTTCTGGCTTTCACTCGTGGTTATTCTTCATCCGCAAAAACTGTCCGAGCACCGGTTTCTGAACACATGTTTAAGATCACGATATAGATCACACTTTGCATCTGTACACGATTCAAAATAGTATATGATAAGTATATGATATATAGTTCAAAAACAGGCAAGAGAGATGTTGTTCTTCTTGATAAGCGAAGAGAGAGAGAGTGACTGTCTTTAGCGGTAGCCGACAATCAAAAGGGCACGACTCGCCCTAGCGGTAGTCAAATCAAGAGAGCGTCTTTCTTCCTTGCTATTTTAAAACTATCTGTATTTGTAATGGAGTGGGGTTAAAATGTGAGTGGGAAGGGTTATGAAGGGTTAGACTAAGATAATTATTGTAAAATTGTGATAGAAGGATATTTAATAATGCAGCGAAAAAATGACATGATTTTTCGCATGTGGAAAAATTGAACAAGACGGATATTGTCGTTGTTACCAAATGTGCTTAAACATTTGCAGTAGATGTTTTTTTGCTAAGATTGATAAGTGGTTAAAGAATACAACAGAAAAATTTAGCTCTATATTAGTAGGAATTTAAGATAGGGGATTTTCGTGGAATTCTTCTAGAGACAAGATGGTGCGTTCTTCCTTTAGCTTGTAGTCCCTAAAATTATTGTCGTAGTTTTCGCTAGAGGAATGTTGTTCAAAGGTGGAAGCAAGAGGTTTAGCAATGTCTTGTGAAGAATAAAATGTGGTATTATTTATTTTAAAGGTATGTATTAATTAATGCAGAATACTTTAAACCGGAAATTTTATTTACCCTTTACCAAACTTCGCTCATTGGAGTAGTACTGTCTATTTCAGAGACGTATTTTGACCATGAGGCTTTTTTTTAATTTTTTATGATTAATTGGACTTTAGCTTTTAACCGTTTGAATTCTATTTTGATTTCTTGGGTTTTGTGCTCTTTAAACCTACTTAGAGCTTTTTTCTTTGCTGTATTGCTTCTTCGCAATCCTTGTTCTACCATGGTACAGGATGATGATTGTGCATTTTTTTTTGTTTGTTTTGCACTCTTTAGTAATAAGTCCTATATATTCTTTATTTACCGACTATTTTATATTAATTTCCATTTTTACCTTTTTTAATAATATTTTTTTGTAACAAATATAAATATGTAGTAGTCTTTTATCAATTGCTTAAATGTGACAGTTTATTACAATTGGTTATAGTATGCTCTTTATAATACCCTTCTCTCCTCTATTTACCGTTACCTAATGAATTATCCTGTAAAAAATCTAAATGCACTTAATTTTTTATAAAACAAGTAAAACAAGAATCGTTTGCTTTGTTTGTTTACATTATCATAATACCGTTTTCTCCAAGCTAAATTGTCCACGCTGAAGGAGTCACGTGTGTGCAATATTTGAAGGTTAAAAGCTAATAAATTACGTAGAGACCTGACATTACCATAAAATTGTGGGCGTACCGGTCACTTTTTACCTGATCTCCTACACGAATTACAGTACTTTACGTTAGATAATGGGATTTTATTTCTTTTGGTTTCTACCATGGCGCCATACACGCAGCTTAAGTTATGAATATTTTGAATTAATTTGTGCAGTTTGTTGTTAGTAATACAATCGTCAACAAAGGTTTTGTAACAGAAGTCTTCTTCCGAATCGATAGTCACAATTCAGTATACTAATTCTTCATATATTCTACATAGTATTATAAAATTTATTCTAACTGAAAATAATATAAAAAAATATGCAAGTGTAATGAATTACTTAAAATGCTGTTCTAGTTTTTTCATTTTTGTTTAAATTACTACTTCGTGGGTCAGGACGATTTGTGGAATATGATGGCATACACTCTTCTTCTGAAAATATATCTCTATTAAAAGGATACATTTCTGTCACCATAAAGCTGACTGTAATATTTATTCCTAGAGGCAATAAAGTTGAGACAATACCAGAGATGTCATTTATTTAACACAATGGCTTATGGTCTGTCTAGATTCTCCGCAATCGCACTGTGGACTTTCTGCACGACCTCACCTGAACAGCGAATCAGCACATTTACCATGTCCGGTACGTATACGATTAAGCCTTGCCCAAATGGACCGGGGCAGATTTGATCCGATGAAACCCTGAGTTGGGGTGGATATCTTAATATAGTCCGATTCTACTGTTGGCATCCATCTTGTTGTCCATTGTTATGGAATACTATGCGTTTATTTCTTCTCCGGACTAACTCTTTGTTTTGGAATTAAACAGAATATATTGACATGTATAAATTTATTATATTAGAGGATGAAAATTACACTCTGCTGTTATTTCTTAAAACTATGAATTTATAAGTTCTGTTATCTACAATTATTTAACGATGTTTCTGGATGGATTTGAGTACAAGAGATTGGACTCAAATATTAATATTAAAATAGCAAATACGGATAGCTTATCGAACAAAGAAATAAGAGAAATAAATTATTATTATTCCATAGATACGAAGTATTAGGCGAATAAACTAGCGAAACTTATTTATTCTAAATAGGAAAATATTTATGAAGAGTATTGATTCTGATTTCTAACAGCAAATAATTATTAGTGATTATACATGAGAACTTTTCATAATTGTAAATAACATATACCAGGTGACTAAAAACTATATAGAAATACATAGATACTTTAATTATCTTACATGTGAGTAGGTAGGTACATTACACCTCCTTTTGTAAGAATGAAAATAATTGTAAAATGAATTTTCATTTAAATGGTATAAAACATTTGTGTACATTATTATTTTATTTTAACACATTTAAATAGTTTCTTTTAGTCTCGATAGTCTTTCACTTCGTCTTATCGGTGTAGTCTCTGTGAAACTAGTCTCTTCACACTTTTTGGATTCACTATAATTATTGTCTTTATTATGTTTACAATCTATACTTAAATCTGTCTCATGTACATGTTTTCGTTTACTTTGACATATATTTAGTGTTAAACAATTTGTAATTTGTTGACAACTATGTGACGGATTTCTACGAAATCGTCGGTAAAAATATTTAATTATCCTGTATAAAATATAAAGTAACATACATTTATCAAAAATAAGATTGCATAAGTGAAATAAGAACTATTTTTTATTGTGTCTGAAAAATTAATATTTGTTTCTGAGGTCATTTTCTCTAAATTATCTAGTTTATGGCTTGCTAAATTTAATGCATCTCGATCGAGATTATTTAATTGTAAGGGAACAAGGTGTAATTTGGATTCATTATTTATCTTAATATCATCACAACAGACTTCTGGAAGGGATAAATCTGGAATGATAGATTGAAAATTACTTTCTTTTGGATTTGAGACAGATATCAAAATAGTTGATCCGGTGTAAGTTTTGCAATTATTCGAAGTAGAAAAAATACCTGTGTTTGAAAGAACAATAGATATTGGCGTACTAGTCTGACAGCTTAAAGTTAAATCTGTTGGTTTGGGTAAAACATATATCCAAGAATTTGGTTTGTTTAATTTATGCCAAATTTCATATTCTGTTTGAATTATACGAGTATCGCAACTAGATGGTATGTTTGTTATTGAAGTTAACAATTCAGTTTCACAAATTGGATTAGTGTGTGTAAATCGGAAAGTATCAGGATTTTTGCAAATAAGTTTTTTCTTCATCTAATGAATAACAGTCTTCTAATGTATCAATAGTAACATAAATGTTTCTATTTTCTGAAAGAACAAGATATTTGACAGATGGAAGAATAAAGGTAAGTCTCTTTAATGTTGGATGAATTATAGGAAGAGATATTAGTTTAAAAAGAGAATAAGGAGTATTACTAACCAAAGGTATACTAACCGTAATTAAAATCTTGTTATCAAAATATATATTTAAGTAAAATGATATCGAAATATTTATGAGCATAATCGATAGTCAATGGAAATGGATAAGTCGATGTACTAGGTAAATGCGTTACCGTTTTAGATAATTCTTGAATTAGTTGCTCAGGTGTTATAACAGAAGGATGAAGGTTATTATTTCTTGCAAATAGAATAACGTTTATTAAAGTAGAATATTCTTGTTGTAATTCTGTTATAAAGAAAGTTAGTAAAGTAAAATGTTCTTCAATTTTTTGTTTTAAATCTAAATTAAAATATTTATTATTCATTTTATCTGTGTAATTGGTAATTGATTCAAAATTTTTATCAAAAATCACTTTGTTTCGGTCTAGATTTGTAATAGAGTTATTAAAATTTGCAATCGTGGCTTTTACTACATGAATTTGTTGTTTTAGTAAATCAAGAAGATGATTTTCGTTACTTTCAGCTTTGTTAATAGCATTATTGAAATTTTCAGCATCATCACTGTCTAAGGTACCGAATAAGGTCCTGAAAACAGATCCAATTGCATTAAATAGAGCGCGTTTTGGTCTAAAATGTTCATGCAGAATTATGTTTTTTAAAGTTTGTTCATCTTGAAAGAGTCTAGGTATGATTTGTCCTAAGAGTTTTAGTGAAGTATCACATAATCGTAATTCAATAAGAACTGGTTTGTTTTGACACAGTCTTAATGTTTTTTGATAGGTGAGATCTATAAAATTTAATTTGTCTGTAAAAGGTTGTAAAGGAATATGACTTAATATGTTCCAATGAGTTTCAATAAATTGAACATTTTTTATGTGTTCGTAATAGATTCCAGGTGATTTGTTGATAGGAGTATTGGTATATTTCTTGTGAATTTGTTCACTATTTGTCAGCCATATTATTGCATACCTGAAACAAAAGCATGTTTCAATCTATTCATGTGAACTTTTATTGGTTTTTTATTTACTAAAATTGTGCAATTGACAGGAGAATTTATCTCTAGAATTTTATAAGGTCCATTATAATTTTGTGTAAGTTTTTTGGTTTGACCCTTCTTTGTTTGCTCATTTTGGAGATATACTAATTGTCCTTCTAAGAAAACGGTGTCATTAATCTTTTGGTCATAATATTTTTTACTGACTACTTTAGATTCTAATAGATTCGTTTTTGCTAACTCATGAGATTTTCTAAGTTTAAGTGTTAAATTATCTAAATAATCTTCATATGTATATTTGAGTTCTACTGGTCGTATTATACTGCTAGGTAGATTAGGTGTATATCCAAATATTAGTTCATATGGTGTGAATTTGGTTGAAGTATGATTAGTTGTATTATATGAAAACATAGCAAAATCTAGCCATTCGTCCCAATCGGATTGATCAGCTTTAATATAATGTTTAAGGTAGTCTGCTAAAGTAGCGTGACTCCTTTCTAATGCAGCATTTGATTCTGGATGATAAGCAGTACAATTTATATGTCTGATTTTAAAAAGCTTGGCGATTTGAGAAAATAATTTGGAAGTAAAATCTCGGCCTTGATCAGTAACTATTATATCGGGTTTTCCAAACTTGCAAATAAATCCACGAACCAGATTTTCAGCGATAGTCTTGGTTTCATGATTCGGAATTGCATAAGCTTGAGAAAATTTTGTTAAGTCATCTTGTAATGTTAATATGAACTTATTACCTGACTCGGTTAAAGGTAAAGGACCTACTATATCTAAAAATATTTTTTCTAATGGATTTGAGCTTGTTGTTGTTATCTCCATGGGCTTTACGAATTTTTTTCTAACGAGTTTATTTTTCTGACAAGATTCACAGGTTTTTATAAAGTTTTTAATATCATTTTTCATATTATTCCATTTGAAATGTTTTTTTATACGATTGTATGTCCGATGAAAACCAGAGTGTCCAGCCGTAGGACTAGTGTGATTCTCTTGTAATATTGTAGTTATTTCCTCAGGTTCAGGATTTGTTAGTATATCATGATAAATGATAATAGATATATCAGTTTTTCTAAAAATAAATCTAATCATAGATCTAATTTTTCCCCAACTTAATTTATCGTAGCTAAAAGTTATTCTGGGTAGGCAAATTTTTAATATTTTATCGTTTAATAACCAGTCTCTTAATTTTATTAGGGAATTAAATATATCTTCATAAGAGGTATTGTCCCAATAATTATTTTTTATAAATATGTAATAAAAGTTTTTATTTTGATCAGAAATATATATAATGTCATTTAGTCTTGGATTTTTGGCTTTCAATTTTTCTATATGACTGAATTGTTTATTTATTTGTTTCTGAACGATCTCATTAAAATTTAAATCTACGGAAACAAACAATGCTAAATTTTGTGAAAATGATGTAATCTTTTCATTTGTTTCTTTTATATTATCATTTGTTATTAATATAGTTTCGGATTTAGATAAGAACTGTGAATAAGTGTCATTATTTTCTTTACTCATTTTGTTTATTTGTAAGGTGATTGTTGCCGGGTTTTTGTTTTCTTCGCAAATATTTGTTTCAGATATGGTTAAAGGAGGACGACTTAAACAATCAGCATTTTGATTTAATTTACCTGGTTTATAAATAATTTCATAGCTATATTCTTCTAATGCTAATCTCCACCTAACGAGTCTTGATCCGGGATCTTTTACATTAAATAGCCATGTGAGTGGTTTATGATCCGTATAAATGAAAAATTTATTTCCGTACAAATATGGTCTAAAGTGTTTAACACTCCATACAATTGCAAGTAATTCTTTTTCTGTTGTGCTATAGTTTGATTCCGCTTTGTTCAAGGTACGACTAGCATAAGCAATAGGTAAATCATCTGGTACTTTACCTTGAGAAAGTATGGACCCTATTGCATAATTACTAGCATCCGTTGTTAAGACAAAGGGTTTGGTAAAATCTGGATACTGAAGTATTGGTTCTGAACAAAGTATTGATTTCAGGTTCTCAAATGACTGTTGTTGAATGCTTGTCCAATTAAATTCAACATTTTTCCTCAGCAGTTTTGTTAAAGGTTGTGTTAAAGCACTGAAATTTTTTATAAAGCGTCTATAATAACCAGTGAGACCCAAAAAGCTCTTAATATCTTTTTGTGTTCTGGGTATAGGAAAATCTGTAACAGCACATACCTTTTTTTCGTCCGGTTTGACACCAAATTCAGTTATTAAATGTCCTAAATACATTACTTCGCGACGAAAAAATTCGCACTTATCTGGTTGTATTTTTAAGTTGAATGTAGACAATTTTTCGAATACTTCTTTTAATCTTTTATTATGATTTTCTAATGTATCGGCATGAATGACTATATCGTCGAGATAGACAAAACATCTGTAATTTTGTATTCCTGAGAGGACAGTATTCATTAGCCTTTGAAAAATACTGGGAGCATTTTTTAATCCAAATGGCATTCGTGAATATTGATAATGTCCAGACGGAGTTGAGAAAGCAGTCTTTGGAGAATCCTCAGGATCCATTTTGATCTGGTGAAATCCTGATGTTAAATCTATTGTTGAAAAATATTTTGAATGACCCAATTGGTCTAATATATCGACTATATTCGGAAGTGGAAATGAATCTCCTATAGTAATATCATTTAGTCGTCGATAGTCTATAACAATTCGCCATTTCTTCTTTGCCGAAGCATCGGCCTTTTTTGGCACAACCCAAAGGGGCGAATTCCATGGCGAAGTTGATTCTTCGATAATACCTTGATCTAGCATACCTTTTATTTGAGTTTCGACTTCATGTTTGTGTACTTCAGGATACCTGTATGATGTAGTGCTAATAGGTACATTAGAATTTAAAGGAATTTTGCAAGTTATGGCATTTGTACTGGTAAGTTGATCTCCTTCCAGATAAAAGATATGATTGTACTCCTTGCAAATAGAAATTAAAGATGATTTTTCTTCACTATTTAAATGATCTGTTCTCAAGGCATTTTTTAATTTAGCAATTCTGTTAGAATTCGTATTATCTTTATAAGAAGACATTTTTCGTATATTTGCATTGTTTTGTAAATTTGGAATTTTTTCTATTGCTACTTGAATATCGTTTAATTCAACATCCGTTTCAGTAGTGTTTACGATTGAGGTTAAAAAGAAATCATTTTTTACTTTAACAACACTAGGACATAAAAATACACCTTTAAAGATTTCGCGTTCGGGACATAATCCTTCGCTTAATTCATTATTTATTACTTTAATTTGAACAATTGTTTCAGTTCTTGCGGATAGAATAGTTTTATTACTTCTTGAGTTAGAATTAGAGTTTTGATTTAGTATAAGATCGTCTGAACAGGATTTTTCTTCTGAACAGGATTTTGATTTATGATTTCGTGAAGAGTTACAAGTTTTATTTGTGCATATCTCAGTGGATTTTACACATTTTGGACTTGAATTTTCTTTGGATTTAGAGTTAGATTTAGATTGAATTGGATTGGATAGTAGTTCTTCACTACTTAAGGTTATTTGGATATCATTGGTTTCTAAATAAGAATGATCCTCTATGGATTTAGCATCATAAGGAAATATTTCATCGATATTAGAACTTGTCTCGATATTTTGATCTCTCAGAAATTCGTCATTGTCATTGTTTAATGGAAATTTTATATATTCAATTGGAATAGAACAATTTTTAAAGTTTAATTTATTTTCTTTATAATCAATTTGGCATTTATTTATTTCAAAAAAATCGCTACCTAATATACCGTCGAAATGAAGAGGAAAATCGTCTTCTACGACATAGAAAACATGAGTTTGGACAAAATCTTTTATCTTGAAATTTACGTTACAACTACATATAGTTTTATTTGGATTTAAGACATTTTTATCAATGCCTCGTAGAGTAATAGACTTAGAATAAATTTTTGGAATGTTTAGTATTTTTGAATATTTAATTAAAGAAATATCTGCGCCTGTATCGATTAGAAACTTGCAAGAGGATGGATTAGAATTATTTACTAAGGGTAAATCTACATAGGAAGTGACTGAGAAGTTGATGGTTGTGATACGGCCTGAACTGAACGAACTCCTCGAGAATCGACCGTTGGTTGTCGAGGATTCTGGAAGTTTAAAGAATTTGTTGGATTTTTGTTTTTATTGTTAAATTCGCGTTTTCTACATTCTTCTATAACGTGACCTGGTTTTTTGCAGTATCTGCAAAAACGTTGGGAAGTGTTGGTATTTTCTTTTCTTAAGTTTGGAGGAAAATCAGAATTGGAATTTGAATTTGAAGGTTTATAATTTTGATTTTGAGAATTTGACCTTTGAAGATTTGAATTAGGATATTTTGGGTTTTGAAAACTAGAATTTTGAAGATGTCTAACATTTCTATCTGAATTGTTTTTATATCGACAGTTATTTGAGGAATGGTTATTTCGTTTGCAAATATTACAGAATGGTCTGAAAATTTCTTGTCTTGATAACTGTTCTTGTTCTTCGGCAATTGCTATAGCAACAGCTCTTTCTAAGGAATCTGGATTTCGGGCTTTGATTAAAATAGAGAGGTCTTTGTTTAATCCTCTAATAAAGACATTTAGTGCTTGAGTTTTTAAGAGTTTAGTACATGCATTTCTTGCATCTGGAGATAAGTCTGGATCAAGTGTATTTATTAATTTTATATAGCAATTTTCAACTTTATTTGCAAATGACATTACATTTTCACTGGGCATCTGACGTAAGGAATGTAATTCCAATTGCCACTGACCTTCAGTTCGGCGTTCAGAATAAGCATCTAATAAGAAGTCTTTTAAATCTTTCCATTCGTCAAATGTTCTGTTTCTAGTTATGGCCCTAGCTTTATCGGTTAATTTAGTTTCTATAATGGCTAATAAGATGGGTTTGGATTGCGGATTTACTAAATTGTATGCTTTATCACAATTGTCTATGAATTCGTATAATTTTGATTTTGTACCATCAAATCTAATGAGAAGTTTTTCAGCTATTTCAATTGATACTGACATTTTATTTGAATTAGAAGTAGAAGAATTTGAAAGAGAATTTGAGTCGGGAGAAGGTATTTGTTCGTCAAATAAGTTACTTATATCAGGATATAAAGTAGACATACGTTTACAAGATTTTTAAAATATGAGACAGAATTTAAGATAGAATGTACTTACAAGTAGAATATTGTTGTTGGTCGCATAGTCTATTATTCCACGGGTTCACCTCTACTTCCGATGGAACTACAATTGGGTTATGACTGGAACTGGATTTCGAACTGGATGTACTGGACCCCAATGTAATTAGTTGTAGTGGCGATTTTTCCACACTGACAGTTTTTTTTGAATGATTCCTCGAAGGAAACAAGTCAATTCAAAAATTCCTCAGCTCTCCTTCTATCAGCAATCAGAGGAACTCTGCTACTAATATCCCACGTTCTGACACCAAATTTTGTTATGGAATACTATGCGTTTATTTCTTCTCCGGACTAACTCTTTGTTTTGGAATTAAACAGAATATATTGACATGTATAAATTTATTATATTAGAGGATGAAAATTACACTCTGCTTGTTATTTCTTAAAACTATGAATTTATAAGTTCTGTTATCTACAATTATTTAACGATGTTTCTGGATGGATTTGAGTACAAGAGATTGGACTCAAATATTAATATTAAAATAGCAAATACGGATAGCTTATCGAACAAAGAAATAAGAGAAATAAATTATTATTATTCCATAGATACGAAGTATTAGGCGAATAAACTAGCGAAACTTATTTATTCTAAATAGGAAAATATTTATGAAGAGTATTGATTCTGATTTCTAACAGCAAATAATTATTAGTGATTATACATGAGAACTTTTCATAATTGTAAATAACATATACCAGGTGACTAAAAACTATATAGAAATACATAGATACTTTAATTATCTTACATGTGAGTAGGTAGGTACATTACACCATTGCCTATGTATATCATAGGAATTACCAATTTTTCGGGCAGATCGTATTGGAGGATTTCTAGATCTCAATCGTTGGTGCTCTTTTGAGATGTCCGGGATATCTTGATGTATTGGTAATTGTACGTTGGCTACAATTTTCTGGTACTCTCTCACTAATGCTGCTGTACAGCGTAGATCTAGTGGAGCAATATTGCTCAGAGTAGGCAGCCATCTCACTGGCGTTGATTTTATTGTTCCAGTGATTATTCTCATGGTTTGGTTAAGTTAGATATCGATTTTGCTTGTATGTGCACTATTTAGCCATACTGGTGCACAATATTCTGCCACTGAAAAAACCAAAGCTAGAGCAGGGGTCCGAAGAGTATCTGCAGAAGCACACAAGTTGTTCCAGCAAGTTTTGATATTAAGGAAGGTGAGTGTTCTATCAAGTGTGACCCCTAGATATTTGGGGTTGTTGTTATGTTTGATAGCTGTGTCATTTAGAGTTATATTGAGAGTATCGCCCGCAAGTTGATTCGACAGGTGAAAGAGACAGGTTTCAGTTTTGCTTGTGTTAGGACGTAAGCGCCAGTTCTTAAAATAGTTACTTAGTGTAGATAAGTCCTCGTTTAGAGCTCTTTCTCCTGCTTCTTTACTATTATCTTGGAAGCCAGGTCGTCAGCATAAGCAAATTTTCTCGATTTTGTTTCAAGTATATCTGCTGTATAAAGGTTAAATAATAAAGGAGCTAGCACTGAGCCGTGAGGTAAGCCGTTGTTAAGTTTTCTAACGTTACTCTGTGCATCATTCATATATGCCTGAAACAGTCTGTTAGTCAGTAGATTGTTTATCAGCTGACAAGTTTTGAGGCAAGGTATGATTTTCATCAGCTTATAAATAAGGCCCTCTCTCCACACCGTGTCATAGGCAGCCGTAAGATCTATAAATGTTATGGCAGATTTTTCGCGTCTTTCAAAGCCAGCTTCAATAAATGTAGTTAAGGACAGCACTTGGCCACAGCAACTTGTCCTCTTCTAAATCCAGCTTGTTCAATTGGTACAGCATCCTCAATGGTGTTACATATTCGGTTATACAAAAGTCGTTCTAGTAATTTATAGCAGCAACTGAGTAAGGCAATAGGCCGGTAACTTTCAGGCAGCTTGTTGTCTTTGCCAGGCTTCTGGATTGCGATAATTTTTGTTCTTTTTAATTCTAGGGGTAGCACAGTTGTATTCACAATGTCGCTAAAGAATTTTTTGAGCCACTGTCGTGTTTTTGTACCAGTGTGGACAGAGATGTCATAAATTAACATGATTGGGCCAGGATGATTTGCAATCCAGGAATCCTAAACCATGTTGACATACTTTTTAAAAGGTCCAAAAGTAAAAATCAATTTGTCCAATAGCTGCAATTTATGTTTCTCAAAAGAGAAACTAAAAAAACCTAAATCCCTAAGAGTTGCTGTTAATTAAGATCATAATTATATAAAAAAATATTTTGTACATTTTTTAAATTTGGTTTAAAAAAAAATGGTGTACTCAAGCAGGTACACTAGGACAATCAGTGCAAAATATATAAAATATAATTAAATATAACCAGTAGAAACTCTTCTTCTTCTTCTTGATGTGCCCATCCGTTACGAATGTTGGCGATCATCATGACAATATTTATCTTATCTGCAGCAGCGTGTAAAAGCTGGACAGATGTTGTATTGAACCAGATTCTGAGGTTCTTCAACCAAGATGTTCTTCTTCTTCCTGGATCTCGCTTTCCAAATATTTTCCTTGCAGGATGGCTTGAAGGAGAGCATATCTGGATTCATTTCGCATAATACGAAACCATACTCATAACGCATAATACCAGTAGAAATAATGAACATAAAAGTGCATACAGACCAAGGAAACCTTTATTAAAAATACATACATATACATAAAAAACACATAATTTGTTATAAGTGAAATATTCTAAAACACTTTCTGTGGTCAGTGCAAATTGCATTTTTCACACATCCAACTTACTCTCATGTGACATTGGCGACATCTTCGAGGATTCGTGGTTCTTTTAGGAAACTGGCCATCAGGAGTATCCAGTATACTCTTTGGCAGCGAACCAGATTGTTTGATAGATGTGGATCGTCTTTGTATGGCTTTGCTGAAAACTTTGTGGTAGTGGCGGACAATATTTCTTTAAAATAGTAGCAAATCTAAAAAAAAAGAGAGGTTAGTCTTCGTAAATGGGTATATTTATTTAAAAACCCTTAAAAGGGCTACATCAAAAAAACAAACGTTTTCGGACAAAACAGTCCATCATCAGGTTTAAAATTGCCTAAAATAAGTATAAACCATTTAGTTCAAGCAAAAGTGGTTTTTTTTAAATTTTGACTACGGTTAATCTATGGAAATCAACAAACTAAAAAACACAGTTATAATTCTGAATGACCAACTTAAGACAAACAGTTCTCCCCTCCTAAACCTATTTCATTAGAGACTATAAAGTGTAAACGCATGCCAAAAATAGATCACTTGAGAAAGGCAATTAGCCTAAACAGCTGTAGTGATAAGAGTTAAAATAAATTTTTGTAGAAGTTTGAAAACAAAGTTTTCAGTGTTTTATTGTTACATAAAATTAATTTCCATCAAGTAACGGTAGAATCCATCAATTATTTAAAAGTATTTATCGTTTAGTTGGACATGTAGCAACAGGTGATATTGTAAGAATTTTTAGTGCTCAAAATATTGTTGTATCAACGATTTACCAGACAATTAAAGAGTGCATTTTTGCACTCTTCTTCTTCTTCTTCTTCTGCTTCTTCTTAACGTGCCCTATCAAGTCCCCCAGACGTTGACGATTAACATGGCGAAACTGTCTCTGTCTCGAGCTATTCTGAAGAAAATGGTTACCATGCCTAAATTCGCCCAAAAGTGGAGTTCCAAGAGTTTTAACTCCTGCTGAGAAACAGAGATTAATTCAGAGTATGGAGAACCAAGTAGGAATGTCTTTGCGAAATGTTGGCCGAAGAATAATGTTCCACGAATGGCTATAAGTAAAACTTCTTCTTCTTTATGTGCTGTCTTCTAGCGAAGGTTGGAGACCATCATACGATAGGTTTCTCTGTTTTGTGCCGCATGAATTATGTTCGCAGCTTCTGGTATTTGAAACCATTCTCTCAAGTTTCTCAGCCAGGATTTCTAAATAAGTATAAATAAGATAAGTAAAACAATTTCTAAAAATAATTCAAAACGATATAAAAGAAAAAAAGCTCCTAAGTACACACCAGCCAAGTTCAAAAAAATTTCTAGATGTTGAAATGCATTGAGAAGTATTCATTTTTTTGGTAAGATTCTCATTATTGATAATAAAAAGTATTTCATTTTATCCAATTCCCAAATCTAGGCCAACGACGGATTTTATACACTCAATTTACAGGATACATCGGACGAAGTTAGGTTTAAGGGAAAAGTGAAATTTGCCGATAAAATTGTGGTATGGTGTGCTATCTCAGAGGGTGGTGTTTCACATCTGTTTGATGGGCGTGTTCGTGGTGAAACTCTCAATGCTGACAATTATGTTAACAAGTGTCTTACAAAGGTTGTTTAAATGAAATCGTAGGCTTCCACGGCCAGAGTCAGAATTATAGTTTATTCGTCTTCCGGGTTTGGACCGTGTCATTTGTGAGTGACCCAAAAGTAGGTTCATCTCGACGTTTCGCTACAATTGTATGTAGCTTCTTCAGGAGAACAAAAAAGAAAAAAGAAAGAAAGAAGTAAACAATTCTTTGTTTTCTTCTTTCTTTCTTTTTTCTTTTTTGTTCTCCTGAAGAAGCTACATACAATTGTAGCGAAACGTCGAGATAAACCTACTTTTGGGTCACTCACAAATGACACGGTCCAAACCCGGAAGACGAATAAACTATAAAAAGGTTGTTTAGTTTATAAATATTTATCATCCCAATGATGAAATCATATTTTGGCCCGACCTAGCGTCATGCCATTACGCCAGGAGAATGACAGATTAGTTAACTGCTCAAACTATAAATTTTGTTCCCAAGCGCGATAACCCTTCAAACGTGCTTCAGGCGAGGTCAATAGAAGAGTTTTGGGCTGTTCTAAGTCGACTTAGATCGCCTTAGAAACAGCTTAAAGGCTTATTGCACATGCAAGACCAAATTTACGTGCTATCGAAGATCACGGACATCTTTCTGTTCTATAAAAATGCATATCTAGATTTAATTTCCTGTATTTAGTTTATAAAATAAACTAAATTTACAATTAGAAAATACATATTTATTTTTTTAGAAAACTTTAGGGACATGCGTTATTTTAAATTTTTTATCCGCTTGTTATATTTTGACTTCAGAAGTAGAAAATTACGTCTTGTAACATTAATGGCAATCGCTTAGTGATTTCCAAGTAGTTAATCGCCTGCTTGATTATCATTCTTATCAAATGCAATCTGATCTCTAAATTATCTACTACATTTAAACTTAAATTTCTCTACAAGCTTTTAATAAACATGCTCCTCATGTGTATAATTTTAATCGAGTTAAATTATTCAAACTTCAGTAAAAAAATGTTTCTCAGTCTTTAAATATAGACCACAAGAGTGTGTACACCATGTAGTCATCACCAGCTTGACTTTATCTTAATGTCTGTGTCCGTTGATTTTTAAGGGCAGTTTCACACGTTGATTTAAACTAAATGGTTTTTTATTATTAAACGTCCCATATCGAATTGTAACTTTATTTAGCTTTAAGTTAATATCTCCTTTTAATATTGATTTCACATTAACGAATCAAGTAGAGAAGTAATACATATGGGCAACTTTTTAGAGTTACCCTTACAAAATATTTTTGTTTGTTCTAGACTTTATCATTTTGTATTATTGTTTTGAAACTATTTTCTTGTGACATTTTAAATTAATTACTATTCACATGGGAATACTATTTATTTATTTAGCGTATGGCTACATCACAGGTTCATATATATACATATAATACAAATTATATAAATTACAAACAACAGTAAATACAAAAATATTATTCTACAAACAAACATCTAGATTATAAATATATTCGATTGACACTTTTGTAGCAGACAGGAAATCTGAAGGGTTGCCGTTATAGGATCTAATCGGGCATTCCTCTACCATGTGTTTTACTATTTGCCTTTCGGCGCCGCAGTCTCAATTTGGTGATTGTATTTTTCCCCATCTATAGTGTATTTTTATGTATGAGAGAGTAATAAAACAATAAATTATGTATGCAAATCCCCATAGGTTGAAGCAGAATAGAATACAATAGTTGTGAGGGTTACTAATCCCTAAATAAGGTTGCCAGTGTCGGAGTGATGGAGGTTAACAGGTACTAATGAATTTGCAAGAAATGTAAGATGTTTATTTTATAGGTTATATATAACCAATAAAAGTTTAATAAGTACCTACCTATTTGCAAAATAAAGTTTAATTCTTTAGATAAAATAAAACGTTTTATTTTATCTGAAATGAGTGCATTCCACGAAGTAATGGTTTCAACAATCAAACATTTAATTCTTTAATTCCAGGAATCTACAACAGTAATTGACTATATAATTACCTTCTAAACTTATTCCACAGAAAATGGGATAGTGGGTTTTTCCATTTTGTAGGAAGGTCCAAGTGGCGTATTCAAAATTCTTAACAGTTCACTAAAAGTACTTCAGTTGCAAGGTGCAGTTTATTGTGTATACTAGTGTTATGGAAAATTTAGAAGTGCCGTGTAAACGCAGAAAAATTCGTCCTTTAACAGTTAATGAAAAAACATTAATATTTAATTGTTTTAAATCATTTACAGACAAACGTTTATGTGAAAGTGTTGATGAGACCGTTGAGTTAGTTAGCAGTACACTTGGTGTTGGGAAATCTACGATTTACAGAGTTATTAAAGAAGAGAAATGTGGTAGTTTTCAAATGCCACGTAATGCTCCAGGGAAACCAAAATTTCAAATAGAATATCATTTTAAAGAAGGACTTCGACGGAAAGTGCATGAATTCTTCTTTAGACAAGAATTTCCAACATTGGATAAAGTTCTTGTCTCAGTTCGAGATGATAAGGATTACCCAGAAATGAGTCGAAGTACGTTATGGAAACTTTTAAAAGAAATAGGCTTCCGCTGGAAAAAGAATCCCAGAAAGTCTATTTGATTAGAAAGAAGCGATATTGTCATATGGAGAAGACATTTTCTAAGAACCATAAAGGAAATGAGAAATCAAAAAAGAAAAATATTTTAACTTGATGAAACATGGATCAACGAGGGTCATACACCAAATAAATTTTGGCAGGATGAAACTGTTACAAGTCAAAGGCACGCTTTTGTAAATAACTTATTTACTGGTTTAAACCCACCATCAGGAAAGGGACGCAGGCTGATAATAGTACACATTGGCAGTTCAGACGGTTTTGTTGAAGGTGGTTTATTAACTTTTGAATCAACTCGTACTGGTGACTACCATGAAGACATGAACGCTGATGTCTTTCAAGAATGGTTCGAACAAATGATAGATCTTCTTCCTAAGAACTGTGTAATAGTAATGGATAATGCAAGTTATCACTCCAGACTTATAGAAGGACTGCCCACAACCAAGTGGTTAAAAAAAGACTTGCAGAATTGGCTGAGTTCAAAAAATATTACGTACCATCTCGGATCTACAAGAAAGGAACTTTATTCGTTGTGTGCCAAAATTGCCAAAAATCGTGGAATGACAGTACTTAGATCCCTACCATATCATTGTGAATTAAACCCGATTGAACTGGTATGGGCACAGATAAAGAGTGAAGTTTCAAGAAAAAATACCACTTTTAAAATTCATGATGTTAAACAGTTGTTTTTGGAGGCCGTAAATAATGTAAAACCTGAAAACTGGGAAAAGGCAGTAAATCACACTGTTAAAGAAGAGGAAAAAATGTGGAAGCTAGACAATATTACTGATAAAATGAACGAGCCAGTTATTATAAATCTTGGTTCTGAAAGTTCATATTCTGAATCTGATTTGGATTTGTAACAAGTAGTTGTAAGTTTTATATTAATATTTTTATTCATCTATTTAACATACCTTAGACGGTTTTAAAAACTCTTTTTCTCTTTTGTAATTTTTAAAAATTAAAAAAAATGTGAATTTTTTAAAACCCTTTTTAATGTAGGCCAGTCAGTTCTAATATAGTGTGTGATAAAAGAGGTCACTTTTGTTTACATACACATAACACTTTATAACACTGAAATAATTCATTTATTTTTTACAATTATTCAAACTAATTTTTAAATTAATCTTGAGCACGCCCATGGAGTGGTCGGAGATACCAGTTAAAATTATGCTAATTACTCTCTCGTTTATAAAAATAAACTATAGTAAATTGATAATTATTATATTATATTATTAGTAAATTAACAATTTACTAATGTTTGTATTTTGAGAACGATTTCCAAAGTGGAAATTGAAACGTCAATAAACGTACTTTAACCTTAATTGTGGCTTATTCCCAGTTAAATAGTAATTATCATTTGGTATGTTTAAAATTTATTTAATAACCATAGCTGTTTTGTAGAAAACGGTATAGTCAGAACACAATAGTACCGGAGAAATAAAGAACGGCATTATGGTTCCTATCTTTAAAATATTCAAGAAAAATAAACCCAATAATTACAAAAGAATATAAGTGTTACAATAACTATTCTGGGTCTCTTTTAACCAGATAAAAATAAAGATACTATAAATACAATAATTTATAATATATATTACAAACATCAGTATTTATTATATTGCTTAGATTGTTGTTTTCTGTGATTTTAATTTGAGTTACAGCTAATATAGGTATTGTTTTTTTTAATCATCAAGTCCTTAAACTGCATGTATAAGTATATCGTATCATACCCCACAACTATTTAAAAAATAATTATAATAGATAGGGAAAAATTATCCAGCAATGGGTTGCCACACATCTTTGAGTGACAAACAAGTCCGTGTGAATTCTACCTTAGTATACTACTTATAGCATAAACCGTTTCACGAAGCAGTGCCGTAGTAATTGTATAAATGTTTTTATATTTTTTGAATTTTTAGATCTCTACAGGCCAATGAGCTTACTTCCAGCAATCAGCAAAATTGTGACGAGTTATCTTCAGCAGACTCCAAGCCAAAGGTGACGGCCTCGAAATAATTCCAGAAGCACAGTTTGGCTTCAGAGCTGACGTACATTGCACCTGGATTCAAGGACAAGCAATACACTTCCGAAGTGGAATTTTGTTCCATTTGGAAATGTTGCGATGTCACCATAAGGAGTTCAGACATCCTACAATTTTACGTCTCTGAGTAATTCGGTGTTTAATTTCGGTTTCTTCCAGGATGTTCTTATCAATGAGTGTACCTAAAAATTTTTCCACTTGTTTCATTTCCACGTCATCTTTTATCAACATTTCAAACTTTGCATCTGAATTGGTAACTAAATATTTTGTTTTCTTCGTGCTGACTTGTAACCCCCATTTTACATATTCCCTGTATAGTTACTTTATTATAGATTCTAAATCATAAGAATCTTGAGCTAGGACGACTTGGTCATCCTAGAGGTCATCCTAGAAGTCATCAACCTTGAGGTCATGAAATTACGACAGAGCAGCAAGGTGAGATACCAACCCTAATAATAGAGCGGTATATTTAAAGAGTAAGATGAGTTTGGGTGATAACCCGTCCGTAAGAAACCAAAACAATGAAAGGAAAATGTTGTTAAAAGCACCAATTTCTCCCCAGTGATCGGTAAAGAAAAAACGAACAAACAAGTGAGGTCAATCCAAATTTCATATATAAATCGTCAACGTTGTGGCTGGATAATCAGTCACAGGTGAAGATTGATTATAATTTCCAACAGTCCAAGGTTCATACACTTGGAGCAGCAAATGATACAAATTAAATTGATTCATAGAATTTGTATCATTTGCAGCTCCAAGTGTATGAACCTTGGACTGTTGGAAATTATAACCAATCTTTATCTGTGACTGATTATCCAGCCACAACGTTGACGATTTATATCCAGCCTCAACGTTGAGATTTGGATTGACCTCACTTGTTTCTTCGTTTTTTCTTAACCGATCACTGGGGGGAAATTAGTGTTTTTAACAACATTTTCCTTTCATTGTTCGGGTTTCTTACAGACAGGTTATCACCCAAACTCATCTTACTCTTTAAATATACCGCTCTATTATTAGGGCTGGTATCTCACCTTGCTGCTCTGTCATAATTGCATGACCTCAAGGTTACTGTCTTTTCACGTTGTTTGGCGCCTTTGTTCTAATCTAACGCCATTTAACCGGCGACAGTCTAAAAGCCTGGAGTGGTAATGTCATTAGACATCACATTATTAAATTTCAATATTAATCACTTTAATAATGCTACTAAAGTTAAAATTAAATAATAAGTATTGATATATCATTCGAAGTGCATCTTTGATTTTCTTAATTCTTCAATCTCATATTAATGTTTCTTTACTTATACATGTATAATAGACCACATGTTCTTTTGCTGTGCTAAGTTTGAACAAATTGTTAATTGTAGTTAGTTCAATTTATTGTTTATATATCATAATCGTATAATGTCCATTTAGTCAAGCTTCTTTACATTTTTTAATATCACTGAAATTGTTCTTTTTAGATGAACTGATGATGCTTTCTGATTAAGAATGAGAAACGTCTTCAATAAATAGATGAAGTAGCCATCATCTTTGTCTTTTTTCTCCACCTTTTGACCGAAAAAAACCCACTACTCATCTGAGTGATCCTTAATATATATTAGATTGACGGTCGTACTTCTTTTTTCGATAAATATATATATATAATATATATATATATATATATATATATATATATATATATATATACTATAAAGCCTTTTTGGTGTTCCCAATGACACGTCTGTGTTCAAAAAATATATTTTTCAGTTAGCTTCTTTTCTGATGGGTCTCCAATAAATAAACTCATCGTCATTATATTGATGGACGGTAATAAACTTGGACATAATTAAATATTTACTTGACTGGATCTTGATTTCGACTGGGAAATTGAAATAATTAACCAAGGGATCATGTGCCAATTAAAATCATTGACTGATCTTCTTATCTTGGAATCTTGTCGATGATATCTCAATTTCTGTTGGGATATTAGAGAGATTTGCATAAATCGAGTTAGTGATAAGGATCTCTCCTTTCAGTTTTATCGATTGTATATTTTTGTTTAAGTGAGCTTGGGTGTAGCAGAGGACTATGTAGGAGTGATACAAAGTTTACAACAGATAATATTATAATTGTCGGAGATAGAGTAGATACTTTATGCATATTTCTTGTGTTTAGAGGAAAAGGCGTATATTTAGTGCCAATTTGATTTTTAAATAAAAAAACATTTAAGCAAAAACATTATTATTAAATTTTTTCAATGGTTCTCGTTGTATTTAGATTTTTAGTTAACACTTAGTCTTGATTATAGGTATTTTAGTTATTAATACATGGAACTGCAAAAGCTATACTAATACTTACAACACAAGTTATTATGCTGGACAACGAAATAAGAAGTAAAACTTTTTTTTTTATTTAATAAAACTCCAACAGGAATATTATGATTATTGCTATCTGATCATTCACTATGATCAATAAGCTAGTTCGATATGCAAAATATTACAAAAAAACTTATCTAAGGTTACATTGGGCAATATTCCTTAAGCTCTAATATATTATAGTGCTCTTAGCTAACGTGTACACTTTAGCCGCGCTTTGCTCTGCATTTTCACTTTCACTCACTTATAGCACTAACTCAAAGTTTTCTTATCTGGTTGGCGTTGTCTAGGATATGTTCATATCGATTTAAGGACTTTCTTTTACAATAACAATTTGTTATAAGCAGAAATTGGAAATAAATGTAGAAAAAACTAAATACCTACCCATAGGAGCTGAGTTATCCAATATCGAACTAGAGAATAATGAAGAAATCACATCCTGTAGTGAATATACGTACCTGGGAGTAATCTTCGATAGAACGGGAAAAAACGATGAGGAAATAAAGAAAAGGGTTACACAAGCAAGAAGAACAATTGGCTGCCTAAATGGAATATTTGGAGCTCTGAAATAGGAATAAAGCGAAAATATAACATCTATGAGTCACTAATTAAAAGCAGTCTACTTTATGGAGCAGAAACTTGGATAATAACCGAGAACAACAGAAAAAAATTAGAAGCTGTAGAAATGGATGTGTTTAGAAGATCGTTAGGTATATCCCGCAGGGAAAGAGTTCGAAATGAGGAAGTAAGACGAAGAATTGGAATAGATGGTTACTTAACAACAGACATTGAGAGGAAACAGTTGATTTGGTATGGTCATGTTCAAATGGAAGACACAAGACTACCCAAGAAGATTATGCAGTGGGTACCACCAAACCGCAAAAAACGAGGAAGACCCAAAAAGACATGGAAAGAAGGGGTAACTAAAGCAATGAGTACAAGAGATCTTAGAGACGCCCAATGGGATGATAGAAGGACGTGGAAGTTAGGCATCGGACAACGTCGAAAGATGTTCTAAAACCAGTACATCTTTCTAAACTTAATTTCTAATTCCTCCTTTTTTTCTTAATATGTGCTTTCCAACGTAGCTTGGAATCTAATGTCATACCCAAATATTTTGCCGTATTTGCATAAGATATTTGGTTTCTATTTATACTAACTGGAATATGTTGTTCTCTTTTGTTAGTAAAATTGACATTAACAGATTTTGTTTTATTGAATTTGATACACCATCGCCTGGTCCAGATGTTAATTTGTTCAACAAAGTTATGTAGCCTGGTTGCTGCATCCTCGTAGGTTTGTACGACTGTTAGAATGCATGTGTCGTCTGCAAATGTCTCAATTGTGTTAGGTTCGAATGATGGAATATCGCTGGTATAGAGCAAGTATACCACTGACCCCAGGACACTTCCTTGTAGAACTCATATTTAACTCGGACGCATCTGTCGGATATATATGATTTTAGTAATTCAAAATATTGTTTTGGTAAATAGCATTTCATTTTCTGATATAATTCGTTATGCTACACTTTGTAAAAAGCCTGCGCCATATCGAGGAAAATTGCGGAATAGACTTTTCCTTCTTCTGGAGCTTTTTCTACTATATCTGTTATTCTATCCACCAGATATCTCGTTAAGTGGATTGGTCTAAACCCAAACTGATGATTAGGAATTACATTTCTTATTACAATTACATAATCGGTTTTAGTCCCTTTAAAAGTAATTTTTCGTATAATTTAGAATGACAGGTAACAGTGAAATAGGCCTATATGAAGAAGCTTCTTGTAGAGGTTTTCCTGGTTTTAGCGTCATTATAATTTCTGCCACCTTCCATATCTTTGGTATGTACATTAGCCCAAAGGAAACGTTTATCAGATGTGTTAATTTTATTATAGCTTTTCTTGGAAGTTGCTTTAACACTTCCCCAGTAATTCAATTAAATCCAGGAGCTTTCTTTGGATTTATATTTTCTTTTATTTTCAAATATACTTCTTTTGGAGTTACAGGACTAATCTCCATTTCATCTTGATCAGGGAGCTCCCAGTTAATTATTTCTTGTTCTTCATTTGGTTGAAAAGTATTTTCTAGGTAGTCAGCAAACCTGTTTTCCTTTTGTATATTGCTTATTGCCCAGCCACCGTTAATATTTTTAATTGGTGGATTCTGTAAGTTTGGCCTTTTTAATTCTTTGGTAGCCTTCTACAGTGAGCAATCAGTAGCGCTATCATTTAATAGTTCACTTAGGTAGTTGCTAACCGATTCGTTTTTAATTATTTGAATTTTTTTTTTAATTTTTGCGTGGAATTATTTATGTCTGTGTCTCTAATGGCTCTTGTTCCTAATAGCTTGTTGTACATTTTAATTAAGTAATTCTACTTCTGCCTCTAGTTAATTAACGGTTCTTAATGGAACTGAGAGGTTAATCTTCTCTTCAAGGTCTATCTGGAAACTTTTCCAGTCAGTATTTTTGTTAACAAGTCTAGGGGGGCTTTCTTTCTTGATAACAGTGTCATTGAGTGTGAGAATAATTGTAGAATAGTTTATATTCAATTCCTCTTCTATCTCTATTTAATTTGTTGAAATATTTCTGACTAAAAAGAAGTCCATAACGTCTAAGATTTTATTTGTGTTAGTGGGCCAGTATGTTGGCTCTCCCGTTGATACTGCGTCGCATTTTATGTCTTTCATTGCTTCTAACAATTTTTCCCTTTGGTGGTAGTCAGTTGTGACCCCCCAATGTGTATGTTTTGCATTGAAATCTCCTTCAAGGATAAATTTATGTCCTTAACTGGTCGGGAAATTTACATATTGATTTTTCTTCATGGCATGTCTTGGTGAACTGTAAACCGCTGTGACGATTAACTTATATTTTTTACATTTAATTTTCACTGATGTGGCCTGAAATTCTTTAGTTCTGTATCCAATTTCCTGATAGTGCTTAAAATTTTTTTTGATTATTACTGAACTACCTCCTTTGGCTGCAGTATCAGGGTGAGTAGTATGATAAGTTTTATAACCCCTAAATCTAATATATGACTCATTCGTAAAATGGGTTTCAGAAATAAGGCATATATTTACTTTTTTTTATATCTAGTATCGCTTTTAGTTCTTTCTGATGTTTCAAGATGCCTTTTGCATTCCATTCTACTATTCGTAAACTACTTGCCATTACCAACTCTTTTAGGTATAGTAATTCTCAGATATTTTATTTCTAATACTTGTTCAATACTGATGCTATTAATTGCTATTTTATACCTGATTAGGTATTTGCTGACTACTTCTGTTTTAGTTTTCTGAGATGAGATTGTCATATTAATTTTTTTTTGCTCTTATGTTAAATATATGAACCAGTCTTGCATCGTTTTCGTAACAGAGTATTCTTATTTCTTTGTTTCCTAATATTGATCTAAGGCTATATTCTTCTGTCATTTTAAATAAAGTAAAACTATTTTAATAGAAATAAGCCACAATTGAAGGTTAAGGTAAGTTTATTAATGTTTAAATTTCCACTTCGGAAATAGTTCTCAAAATACAAACATTAGTAAATTTTTTGTCTTTTATTTGGCTTTATTATTTGTTAAATTGTTCTGTCATTGCTACTCTACAATATTTCATTAATTCGTTTGGTATCCCATCTTTATCTGCTGCTTTTCTGTTCTTCAGGTTTTTAAGTATTTTCCGAACTTCCTGTACATTTATATTAAGTTCTTCATTTGTAGTAATTTCTGGTGTTTCTGGTTCTAGCGTTGTTTGTTCTTCCTCTGCATAGAGCTTTTTTAGGTAGTCAATCCAGGTATCCTTTTCTATGTTTTGTTCTATTTACCTTTACCTTCGTTCTTTAATCCTTTATGACGCGCCATCTTTCCTTTTGCAGATCCTAAAAGTCATGTTCCATTTTTATCGAAAACGTTCCCAGTGATCATTTTTTATTTTTCTTACAAGCCCATATGTTTTGTTTCTAATTCTAATTAATTAATTCTAATTAATTTCTAAATCTAATTGTGTGTTGGTTGACATGTATTCAAGGTAAGCTTTTTTCTTTTCTTTACATTTTAGTTCACTTATGTACAAGACCATGTAGTTGTTTGCCTTGAGAACTATTTATTTTTATTTATATTTTTTTTACCAAGAACTTCTTGGCCGAGGCTAAGATACTATGCCTAATTTTTGCCCAGCTTTTCTTGACTCCATCAGTTTCTGTGATACATGTGTTTCTGCTTTTATCGGATATTATTTTTTGGAATAGGTATCTTGTGGAAACTGGAGACCACAATCGCTAATATACCAAATAAAAAACTTACTATAATATGTGGCGACTTTAATGCAAAAGTTTGCAACACTACACAAAATGACGATTTAAAGAATGTAGTGAGAAAGTTTGGCATAGGGCAGAGAAACAAAAGAGAAGATCGTTTAATCGAATTTGCTATCACAAACAACTACTCTATCGTGAATACTCGATTTAAACACCATATACGTCGACTTTATATTTGGAAAAGTCCTGGAGATAGATTAAGAAATCAAATAGATTACGCCAATATTCTTTATTACTCCACCAATATTCGCTGGAGATCGTCCATTTAAACAGTCAGATCATATCCAGGGGCGATATGCGGATCCGATCATACTCTCCTCTTAGCTAAAGTAATGCTTAAACTTAAAGCACCCAACAAACAAAGAGAGATAAAGAGGATAAAACTAAGAAAGAAAGACGACCTTCTACAGGAAGTACAGAAAAGTATGCCCTCTATTCGTAACGGAACATCACAAGAAATATTGGAGACTGTTAAACATTGCGTAACAACACCAGTGGATCGCTCAAAGAAAAATAATCCGGGGAAACGGAAACACTGGATAACAGATGAAACTCTTAAAATAATTGAGCATAGAAGAAATCTTTGTGAAAGTGGTGTACATAGTGAAAGGGAAAAAGCTAGTTTAAGAAACCTCAATAAAGAAATAAAACGAAGATGTAAGTCCGACAAAAAACAGTACTATCAAAGTATATGCAAAGAAATTGAGAGACATGGTCAGAATAATCAGCCAAGAGATCTATTTAGAAAAATACGCTACCTAACAAGAGACTTCAGAGCCAGAACTTGGGCCATTGAAGATAACACTGGAACCCTAAGAACAAACAGACATAGAGATCGTATTGCAGGGACCTATATAAAGATGATCAACGCCAAGAGCTTGTTAGCCAAATCTCTGACGAGGTGGAAGAAGAACGTGATATACTCGAAAATGAAGTAAGACAGGCTATCAACAAGCTCAAATATAACAAAGCACCAGGTCCAGATATGATAACAGCAGAAATGCTTAAAGCCACAGAAGAAACCGGCGTCAAAATACTTCATCTACTCTGTAACCAAATATGGCATTCCAAACAATGGCTTGAAGACTGCACAAAATCTACAATAACGACCATACATAAAAAAGGCAGCTTCCATAAATGCGACAATTATAGAACTATCTCTCTTATATCCCATGCCAGCAAGATAATGCTACATATAATCAATGAGAGACTAAAAACATTCCTTCAAACAGAAATTCCACAAGAGCAAACTGGATTTACCAAAGGTTGAGGCACTCGAGAACACCTGCTGAATATAAGACAGATAATCGAGAAATCTAGGGAATTCAACATCCCACTATACATCTGTTTTATAGATTACCTTAAAGCGTTCGACAGGGTCAAGTGGAGACACTTATGGCGAATACTAAAAGAAGTAGGCGTACCACATCTAATTACGCTTATAACTGAACTATATGAACACACTACTGGATCAGTTAAAGTACTTAATACAATTTCGAATGAGTTTCATCCAGAACGGGGTGTCAGACAAGGATGTATACTATCTCCACAATTATTCAACATATATGGAGAGTATATTATGCGAAGAGTACTTGAAGGATGGGAAAGGAGCATCTCAATAAATGGTCATAAACTAAACAACCTACGTTTCGCAGATGACACAGCCCTTCTTGCAAATAGTGAAGCAAAGCTGATGCAAATAAACATATCAAAGATAAAGATCATGATAGTGGATAGACTACACAACAATCATCCACACATAACCACAATTGACCGGTTCGAGGTTGTGAGCTCATACTTATATCTGGGATCATTAATCACAAACACAGGGTCATTACAAGAAGAGATTAAACGTAGATGTGATCTAGCAAAATTTGCCACAGCAAAAATGACCAAAATATGGAAGGAATGTCAAATTTCAAGAGCGATAAAGATGAGGTTGATCAACTGCTCAATATTCCCAATACTGACCTACGGATGTGAATCTTGGACTCTGAGACAATCGAAGAGAAGAAAGATAGACGCCACTGAAATGTTTTGTTGGAGACGAATGTTACGAATTCCTTGGACCGACCGTAGAACAAATAATTTAATTTTAAGAGAGCTAAAAGTTAGCCAATGACTCTCCAGTAAAGTCCATCTCCAACAATTAAAATATTTTGGGCATGTTATGAGAGTAAATACAAAAAACATGGAAAGACTCATAATACAAGGAAAGGTAGAAGGCTGAAGATCACGAGGAAGATTCCCAACAAGATGGATAGATCAAATTACAGGAATATGCCAACGACCTATGCATGAATTAAAAGAAATGACCAGAGACAGAGATCTCTGGAGACGGACAATACACGACATCACGTCGACCACTACACTCCCCCTGGGGGGTCAGGATTGAAGAGAGGAGATCTTGTGGAGTCATACTGTAAGCTTTCGACCTTTATTTTTGTGGTGTATTCTGGTTTATTGTTATCACATATACGTATTTTTATTCGGATTTTGCACAATACCAATTTATGATCTTTTTTCCTATTTCTGCTGATTGTGACTCAGAATTTAAGTCTATTGAGGTTGAAGCTACTGATCATTAGACTGCTTGGTGTCTGTGTCTTGGTCAATATGTTCAGACGGTGCATCTTCATCTTAGTTATTAAACCCTAAAGCAGGAAACAAATTTTCTTTTTTCGAATCTTCCCAGTGGTAGTGGTAGTGGTAGAGTGGTGACAATTCTTGCTATTCCTTTTCATATAAGATTTTGTAAAAATTTAACTTTAAATGCGTTCACTAGGATTTTTTTAAGATAGATATTTTCTAAAAAATTTCCAAAAAACAGTAACAGAATATCGAATGCGTTAGATTTCTTCCAACAGTTTCCGAGCACCCATCGAAGGGCTACTAAACAAATCTTATCGACGACGACAGTAAAAACTCAATATTTTGAGAGTTCTATGATAGATAAGTACTAGGAATTCATGTCGCAGATATCCAGGCAGAAATCCAGGCCGTAGAAGAATGTCCTGGATGAGAAATTTAAGAGAGTGGTTTGGCTGTACCACTGACGAATTATTCAAAACAGCAGTTAATAAAACTAGAATCGCCATAATGATATCCAATCTCCGATATGAGAGGCACTCAAAGAAGAAGAAAGAATTCATGCACCGATGTTGCCGCACTGCTATTATTGTTCAGGAAAATGTTAAAATATTAGATAACATCTAACAATGCTAGTGATTACAGATTGACACTGACGCCACTTTTTTTATATTCAAATATTTTTTATATTCAAATTAAACTTGACCATTTATAAAATTTCAATATTCTTTTAATGCTTATAATTGTGGACTATTTTATATCTTGATAAATAGTTTATCAATAAACTATCATAATAGCTAATTCAGATCTACTACATTTTTCACCGCGGTTTAATTGTAATTGTTAGGTATAATGAGAAATCCTTTATGATCCAAGCAGTGACAACTGAATGCGAAGAATTTTAGATATTTTTGGCGACTGTCGAGCCGCTTTCCTAGAACCTGAAACAAAAAACCATCACAAGCAAACTGGCGCTTTGGGAGCTGAATATGCCATTGTTAGCATCACTGACCCGACTGATAGCCGGTGTATTTTAAACAAATTCAGGGACGGGCTCTTTTCTACACTCTTATTTAAAACAAACACAATTTACCTAAATTCTCATTTTATTAATTAAAACTGTGATCATTAATTAAAATTGTGATCAAATCTGAATTTTCCTTTTTGAACTTTTTGACGTGTATTGTTTTGTACAAAGTTTGATTCAAATTTGAATTTAAATGATTCAATGTTCTTTTCTACCGCAGGTATCAACTTATAGAATAACATCACTTATCAGTCTGTCGTAATATGTTGGTAAATTTTTTAATTGTGTAGATACCCACCGATTATTTTAGTAATATTTTTACTGTTATACAATACGAAATAAAATAAGAACAGTTGAACTGGACTTTATGAGAAGATGTCTACAAATCACAAGAGCGGGTAGCATAGGAATGAAAGAAATATGTAACAGAATGGAAGTAGAATGCTCAATTACAAAAAAGTTGGAAAACAGAGCCCTGCAGTGGTACGGACATGTACAAAGAATGCCAGAGCATAGGTGGCCGAAAAGAATATTAAGCCGGGAAGAAGACGGAGAGGCCTGCTACAAGATAGAAAACATACGTCGGAAATGCTACGATAGATAGAGACCTCAGAGAAGGTGACTGGGAGAATAGAGTGCTGTGAAGGACGAAAACAGCGAACTCATAATGGTAAAAGCCGAAGAAGAAGAAGAAGAAGAAAAGATTTTGTCTAAGGACAATGTCTTTTAAGTTATTATAAATGTTTATGAACTACATAATTTCAAAAATTTGGCATCAGGATTTTTGACTCTAATAAACCTTTTTTTTTATCTTTTTTTTTAGAACATATTGATAGTATGTCTTTTGATTTCATTTGTCATCCACAGCATTACCCCATTTTTATTATTTTCTGTCTTATGTTATTGTAAAAAAAAGGTCTCTGGGATAAACAAATACAATAATTTTTAAGCTAATTAATATATCGGTCCCAAATTTTGAGGGTTTGTTAAGTACCCCAATACCCAACTTTGGGTGGAACTCTAAAGCTTAAAGTTTAAGTTTACTAAAAGTTTTTAACAGATATCAATATTGTCACTTATTTTGCACTTTGTGAAGCAACAAATTGACTTTTCAACTTTCAAAAATCGGCATTTTAAAGCTTCCGGCTGATTGGCTAAAATTCTACGCTGTTTTCCTATTTTTCGTTATTTCAGAAGATTTACAACACATCTGTCAAATATTGTTGTTTGTAAACAGACTTACAGATTTGTGAAATAATGTCGAAAGTAGAAAAAAGAAAAGTGGTGAAATAGTTGTATAGAAAGGGTATTCAAAACGTTAAAAAATTAGTGCAATTGATTAAACTCGGAAAAAGTGCAGTGTGTGAGACAATAAAGATTATATAATATGGCATAGACCAGTTTCGAGTAGACCGCGTATGATTCACGGAAACAATTTAAATGACTTAGTCGCTTTCTTCTTCTTCTTAAGGTGCCTTCTCCATTACTGAAGGTTGGCTATAACTACAGCAAATTGCTCTATCTTAAGCTGTTCTTAGTATCGAATGTGTGTCCATACCTGCCCAATCTCTTACGTTCTTCAACCAGGAGCATTTTCTTCTTCCTGGACCTCGTCTTTTTTCTCGGACGCGACTAGTTCGCGCTCGAGACGCATCGCCCGGCCCCTCATTTTTTCTATTGGTCCCTGGCCTGGAAATCCCTATTTATCGCTACTTCAGCGTGTATAAAAATAGGCGATTTTCAGGTCAACCAAGTCAGTCCTTCACGGGCTCTCTTCCGGGAGAGCTTAGTGCTCTCGGGGCTCTGCTTCCTTTTTAGCTTTCCATACTCTGTGGCTGAGTATTTATTGAACTACAATTTGGTGTTTTATTTCAACTTAATATTGTTCATGTAAGAAATAACTTGCCTTTTTCAAGGCAAGTCACCAAAGAAGACAACCTGATGGTTTATTTCAACGGAGAATTTTCGTCATGTAAGAAATAAACTCGCCTTTCTCAAGACGAGTCATCAGATGAGAAAACTTTTACAAAAGAGAACTTTGAGAAACTTCATAACCTGTAAGTGGACTTGGGTAGAGGTGCTTCCGTTGACGTCTCCGAAGCCTTCTACAGAGCACCCGAAGGCATTAGAAGAAATCAGACCGCTATTTGTTTCCCCGCGGTGACATGACGCCCAAGAACGTGGATTATTCCGATACCACGACCCAGCTCAACTCACAGCAGAAGGCAACACACCATTGACTTCAACATAGGTTGATGTCAAGAGAAGAATGGGGAGAACCACGGAGCGTTAGAATGCTATCTAACACTCCGACATCGAGGCCTTCTGCAGGCCGGATGCCTTCGACGTGCAGGCGACTTTGACGAGCCAGCCTTCTTCGAAGTCAGAAGCCCCAGATGCCAATGGAAATCCTGGAGCAGACCCAGTTATCGCCCCCCTACCGAAAGTGGTTGGACGACCACGCAGGCTTCGGCACCCTGGTACTCTACAAAACCCCGTTGGATATGGCAGATGGGATCCGGACGACCGAGAAGAAGACGAACCCGTTAGAGGAGTCGGCACACCGATCGAGAATGGACCTGCAGGAGCTAGAGATGTCGTCAACGCCACCGACATTCCTGCAAATATGTCCTAGATAACTCGTTTTTTCTATTTTTTACAATATTTAGGAGTTCTCTTTCACTACCCATTCTTCTTAGCACCTCGTTGTTAGTCACGTGCTCTGTCCACGTCCAGGTCCACGAGATCTTCAGCATCCTCCAAAAAACCCACATCTCAAAGGCAAGATATACGTCTCATACTTCTAATTCCGAGAGTCCATGTTTCCACCCCTTATAGCAGTATGGAATGAATAAACTTGAAATACGGACCTAGCATATTCTATACGAGCACGTATTTCGACCTCGTGGTCAAGATCGTTTGTTGTCCAGCAACCAAAGTACTGGAATCTTTGTATTGGTTTTATATGTTTGTTATAGATACGAATATTAATGTCGACATTTGGTGCACGTGTAACAGCCATTATTTTTGTTTTATTTGTGTTTATATTTAGTCCCAAGCTATCTCCCTCTCTGGTTATTACATTCAAAAGTCGTTGTAAACCCTCAGCACTGTCTGCAATAATGACGGTGTCGTCTGCGTATCTTAAGTTGTTTACGTATTCTCCATTGATTTTTATTCCTTCTTCAATATTTTCGAGGGCATTTTGAAAGATCTTTTCGGAATATATATTAAATAACAGTGGCTTTAGGACGACAAAATCTGTGACTAGGATTTTGAAATTTAGCCAACAGATTTGAAAATCAACCAAGAATAAAAGTGTGCCCAGAAACTGTCCGCATGTCACTGAAAAAAGCAAGGCTACATATCAAGGAATCCAAAAAAAAATCCCTACAATGACAATTCTGCAAGGCACCGAAGAATAGTTTTGTCAACGTTTTCGAGAAGATAATTTTAAGAATGTCTTTATATCTGATGAAAGTTTCCAGCTTGGTGCAAATCATCTGAAAGTCCAATCAAGGTCAAATGTTACCGTTCAAATTTCCAAATTTCCCACTAAAATATAGGTTTGGGGAGCAATATCTTAGCGATGTGCTACACCTGTCTGTATAGGTAATGGTACTATTGATAGTGCGAAATATTGTGACATCCTAAATGGTTTTCTTCTTGAAATGGCTCATGTTGTATATCCAGAGGGGTCGCGTTTTCAGCAAGATAATGCAAGATGCCATACTTCTGCTTATACTCAAGTTTGGATGCAAGAACACGAATTGGCAACAATTCCGTGACCAGGAACATCTCTAGATCTTAGCCCCATTGAAAACATATGGGTACTGATGAAGATTAAAGTGGAACGAGCAACGCCACGAGATAAAGAAGGTTTGATTGACTCAGTTTTACAGGCCTGGAACACCATTACCGAAAATTATAGCCTTGACCTAGTTTCGGTCCTTGGTGTACCTGGACGTTTAGTTAGGTCTAAAAATGGAGGTTGTATAATTAAATGCGATAAATTATTTGTTAAAATTTTATATTTCAAATGATTGAAATAAATACCGTAAAATTATAATTCTGCTTTATTTTTCCGGATACTTTCTAGACGGATTATATTATTATAAAAACAGTATAAACATTTAGAACGAAAATGTCACAAATCAATAGAAAATATTTCTATTCATATAAATATTCCATTCATGCTTATTTATATAAAATTTCCTTAATCGTCGTCGACTTTTTCGTCCGAAACATAAATGTCTTGGTTAACTACCCATTTTAAAAACAATAAACTCACTGGTTTGTCAAAAGTCGGAATAAGTCCTAACAATGTTATTCAAAATTATTTATGAGCCTCCCTCGATAGGGTTTATACTTCTTACCTACCTGTTGGCGAGAATCCAGAAGCTATCGACGGCTATATCCAGAAGGACAGCCTGTGGTTACCGAGAGGGAGTTACATTTAGCAGAACTTTAAGATTATACCAAATAGCTGCTTTGTGTTACACTTAATGTTAAAAATAAAAACAGATTCGGAAAGTAGGTTAAATTCTGTAGTGCCTTATTTAAAAAAAATGTACTAACCAAAAATATTTGAAAAAAATATTGTTTAAACAATTTATTAATTTACAGCCAGATAGTGCACTAGAACTTTTCAAGTCCTTTTATATAAAAATAAGAATCATCTCAATATCTGCAATAGTTTTTGCGTTATTTGATATAAACTTTTACATTGGAATTTAGCTATGCCCAGAATCGCGAGGAACGGCCTTAAATAGGACAACAAAAAAATGTCATATTTTTATAAATTTTCCTTTGCCAACAAAAATCATGTCTCTGACTTCCTTTCCCTTAATACTTTGCCGTTCATAGTTTTATTTTCATTTCTCTTGCTATTTATATTTCTGTAAGTTATCATTTGTTGGCGAACATTTTAGAAAAAAAAATTCAATTCGGCTCTGTTCGTATTTGCGGCTAACTACTGGACGTGAGCGGCATTCGATGGCATTGTGAATGTTTAACGAACGTATTGTTATAATACAAATATGCCACATATTATTTTTTGTGGATCTTCTATCGTGCGCAATGCGTGAGGCCTGATATGTTTTATTCATATATTTCTTAATCCGCTCATGTTATTGCTAGCTGTGTACTTCTCTTGAGAATGTTGATTTTTACATAATAACTTGGAATCCTCATTAGGTAATGCTGCTTTGGAAAATAGATCCCGCTTAGAACATTTTTACATTTATAATGGTAAGCTGCCGCTGATCGGATAGTTTTTAGAAAGTTTTTATTTGCAGAATAAATTAAATGGAGGAAAATATCAATATTATATATCAACACTTTCTTATATTTAGAACATAGGTTGTTCGTCTTAGTTCATGAAAATTTATATTATAATACTATATTGTTTTGTTTCTACTTTTTTCTTTATGTATTTGTTTATAAATTATTTTTTTTATTGAGTTAATGCCTCGACAACTATGATCATTGGCATGGTACAGTCAGGTATCTAGTGTAGTGTGTGTGTGTATGTGTAGAGTAATTGTCTTGATACTTAGCAAAGTCGACGTCATTGTCTTTGCTAAGAGACGCTAATTGTATCCGAACGTCTGCGGTCCCTCTGGTGAGTACCGATCGCACAAGGATAGAAATTATTTTCATTCATTAATTTTTAATAAACGAAAATTTCCACCAAGGTGAGATTCGAACTCACAACCTTTAGATTTAAAGGTAGGCGCTCTTACCACTGAGCCACAGAGAGGGTTATTTTTATAAAAAATTATACTTATATTTATTTTGAATTAATAATTAATGAAACAAACATTTTTTTTTTGTCTAGCTCAAACTGGTAAATAATCTCAGGGTTTTACGTCATTCAATCACAGAAAGGTAAAACCAATACTCAGAGGAAGCTCATGGAAAAATAAAATTTAAAATATAAAAAAGGCATATAGAAAAATACCGCAAGTTATTTTAACCTCCCAGCGGTCGCGGCCTTTGTACCAACAAGAATGATCGCGCGTATTTCCTAGATACGCTAAATGCTAATTAGTTATTTTAGGATGTAGGTAATGAAATATTGTAATAATACAAAATATATTCGGTGGAAAATTGATACACTGTATTTTTAAAAATTTTTCCGAAACCCAAATATACTGACATTGTGCTCACGCTTTTTTGTAACTTTAAATTCATTGGGAATTTGAACCTTATTTCTTTTTATCGTTCCTACAAAGGCCATTTTTTTCTCATCAAAATCTTTTATCAAATCAAAATCAGAAAACCAGTTGTCAGTGGTCAGTGTTCTCCCCGTATTAAATATAGGTGTTGCCAACCTTTTTACCACGTCTCGTGGTTTGTTAGTTATGAACAATGGGCCATCTGGTTGAGTTCCTGTAAAATTTCCATGTTATAAGTGTAAAAGATGCGAGCGTCCACCATGGCATAAATTTTGATCCTATATTTATTGGGTTTTGTGGGGATGTATTAAATAAAGAAGTATCTTTCACGAAATGCATTTAGTTTCTTGTCAATTGTAACATGTTTCCGAAACGAGTAGCATTTTTGGGAAAGACACAAACTCTTCGAAAATATTTCTTATTGGGACCCATTCTTCTAGGTTCTACTATCGTAGCTATGTCATCAAAACGTAATGCTCCCATTAAAAATAGAAATCTTCTCCAACTAATCACTGTTTTGAAATCAATCATTCTCCATAGTTCTTCAAGGTTAACTTGGTTACCATGGTAAATGCCCGCCAAATAGAACAAGTTTAAAAGGGCTGTTATTTCTAGTTTGTCTGTATCCCTGGCATCCCTTCGACGACAATAATTTAATCTTACAGAACTTATGTACTTATTTGTAAAGTTCACGATGCTCTCAATAATAGGATCAGTTATAAGCACTTCCAAATATCAACGATGTCTGTGAGATTCTTAGCTAGTCCAATGACCCCAGGGAGACGAAGTAATATATTGAAAGATGGTCGCTTACTTTTTTTGTTTGGATTTTTTTGCCAAATCAATTAGTCGAAAATTTTTCCATTTTTTTTTAGATGATATAGCTCATTGGAACTGTCAGCTTTGTCTTCGGCATTACTTCCATGACTCAATTCGGATTCAGAATCGTCATCACGTTCCGAAACATGCTCCTGTTTGTAACAGCTTCTAGATTAGTGGGATCATAGAGATTGAAAATCTTCTTCTTATCCGCCACTTCCAAATAAAATCTAAAACTATAGAAGTTACTCTAACTTGACTTCGGGACTTAAGTCCCTAAACAAAAAAAAAAAAGCGTGTGTTAAGACCGTAGAGCCGTCAGCCTGAGCTAGCGACTCTACGTCCGGAAAAGAGTGTGTGCCCGGCCACGCAGCCGCCGATTTGGCAAAATAAGTTTTGTTCTCCTCGCCGGCTGAGCATCCGAGAAGGGTCATCAAGCCTATGCTTGTCGCACATGGTGTCAATGCTCGGAATTGACGAAAAGATCAGTACACTTGATCTGCCTTAAGGGCCAATCCGCAGATTGCGGTATATGGGAGGCCTGACGGGCCTTCTGTATTTATGGTTGAGAATTTAAGTTACTT
This sequence comes from Diabrotica balteata, assembly GCA_918026665.1. Taxonomy (NCBI): domain Eukaryota; kingdom Metazoa; phylum Arthropoda; class Insecta; order Coleoptera; family Chrysomelidae; genus Diabrotica; species Diabrotica balteata. The sequence continues at coordinate 156,798,180 of OU898278.1, forward strand.
TTAAACGTTTAATGAATGAATTAAAATAGAATATCCTAAGTGAAATTAATCAGTAAACACAATTTTTTTTGTACTTCAGGACTCTAACATGCCAGGCAACAATTCTTACTCTCTTTTCCGAATCCTATTGTGTGCGTGTAGTTGGGGTGTGCATTCCAGGATGTATAGGGCCTTCACACACCCCGTGTATATTGGCCTTAATTAAGTACATATGTATCTGTATCCTCTCACCAGAGTCCCAATCTAAAAACCTAAAAACCTAAAAAGCGTACCCTCTCGCCAGAGTTTTTTGGATGTGTTTACTGACTGACTGCATATCGGTAGTCCGTCATCTCTGCAACCTTTTCATTCTTTGTTTATTCATTTGGGTTCTCCCTATATCCAGCTATCTGTTGTTTTGGTGTTCTGTGTACCGTCCTTATGTTTTCGTTGTCAGCTCTCTTAGTATTCTGCTGGGGTGGTTTCTTAGTCCGTTAAATATTTCATATGCTCTCTCGTCTAGCGTGCGTAGATTCCTTGTTTGTCCTTAGTCTCTGTATACGTGTCTCAGTGGTACGTATTTGGGTATCTTGAGGGCATCTCTGACTATTTGATTTTGTGTGGTCTGTATTTTTTCCTGTTTGTCTTACAGGTGTGACCCCACGCAGCAGAGGAATACGAGAGGACTGGCAGGATGATGCTATTAGCAACCCTGATTTTAGTTTTAATACTAGAAGCACCAGATCGGTAATTTTGACTGCTTTTCATTTTTGACATTCTGTATTACCTATTCATAAGTGTTTTAGAAACTTGATAATATAGATTATCCTAGATACTTTTCCTAGATCTATTTGAAGATTATAATTTCTCTTTTACAGGTAATTAGCGTAATTACTTTTTAAGATATGGTAACGTATACCTAGAACTACCATATAGCAGTCATTTTGACTGCTTTCTATTTTCGACCCTCAAGAGTATAGAGTATTACTCATTCATAGTTATTTTACAAATTTTATGATTTGGGACTTTATTATTTACTTGAGGATTATAATTTCTCTATTACAGGTACTTAGTATAAATACATTTTGAATATATTTATGTTGATGTCTATCTAGAAAAATGCGGTCCTAATGACGAGGTAGTCTAATTTTTGTTTTACTTTTCTTTGAAGTTTTTACTTATTTTATGTATAAGATACATCGAAAATATTTGTTATTATGTAGTTTGAGTATACTCTTTGCAATGGCATGTTCAATCTGTATTTTGATTAATTTTACATTGTGATTTTTATTATTTCTGCTGTTATCATGTTTCGCCGATATTTGACTCAGCAGTAGCTATTAGAGTGTCTACAGAATTTGTCAGAAGATGAATATGTAGCAGAGTTATCTGATGAAGATGTATCTGATAATGAAGTTGACGAGTACGTGCCTAATACAGTTGATCAAGGACATTCATCGGGCAGTGAATCTGAAGGTGAAGTTGAGATTGAGGTGATGCCCAGAAACTTCTGCTTCAACTTCGAATGCAGACTTCAATACATCTTCAAAAATGATTACCAACCAGGTAAGAGGAATTCGCAGAAGCAATTTTAAGAATTCTTCCATAGATACCATAGGATGGGAGTTACTTGACAACAATGCTAGTACACCAGGTAAGCAACTATATTATATTAGTAGCTTCTGTTTATGTATTCACTTAGGTGTATAATATTTTTGAGCATATTTTTCTTGATTTCACGAATATTGGCGATAATCATGGCAATATTTACCTTATCTGCAGGATGTTCTTCTTCCTGGACTCCGTTTTCCAAATATTTTTCCTTGCAGGATGGCTTGTAGAAGGGCGCATCTAGATTCATTTCGCACAATGTTTTCGAAATATTGTAACTTTCTAGATTTGATAGTGGTCCACGGGATTTAAACTGTTCTCCGATTTAAAAAAAAGGAGGTTAGTCTTTGTAAATGGGTATATTTATTTAAAAACCCTTGAAAGGGCTACATAAAAAAAACAAACGTTTTCGGACTAAACAGTCCATCATCAGGTTTAAAATCTACTAGGTTAAAATGCCTGAGCCACCAAAAATACATGGGTAAAAACCCTTTAAATTACTTATAGTTATCAAAGATTATACATCTTGTTGTTAAAAAACTGTGATGTTCATTATTAAATTAAATATGTCTTCAGGTAACATACATTGCAAAAAGTTTTGAGTTCCAGAGCCGGGGAGAAAACCTCTACGCACGGAGAACAGCTAGAAACTCAAGTTTCCAGCTGTTCCAGCTGGAAGGATAGTGAAGGCTACCAGCATTGTTGGAACAATCAAGCGAACAAGAAAGGATATTCCACCGTCAGTAAAAAATGAAAAGATGGAATTGTACAAGACAAAAATTTTCAAAGACGAAGACTTGACGCTAACGGCGTACCAGGGAAAAGTCAACAAAAATGTTCTAGTGCTGAGTTCTTTACACTCGAATGATATTAAAATGGGCACAGATAAAGAAAAAAACCGGAAACCATCATCTTCTACAACCAGACAAAATACGGAGTAGACGTTATAGATCAGATGGCTAGACTGTATTCAACCAAATCTGCTTCAAGAAGATGGCCGTTGTAAGTTTTTTTAAATATTTTAGATATGTCAGGAATAAATGCTTGGGTTCTGTATAAGAAAGTTACGGGCAGTCAAATATCTAGGCAGGATTTCCTAAAATAAAACATTTGAAATTTGTCATATATGTAACAATTTTGTGTGTGGGTCATGTAAAAGCAAAACTGAAAAATTTTGCTACTGCATAAATTCTACTTAAATAATTAAATAATTTATTTAAATATATTAAATATGTCTTTTATTATTAGTCATTAACTCAATATAGATATTTTTATTTTATTAATTTATTATTTTATTATTAGTCATTAACTCAATATAGGTTTTTATCAAATAAAAAAGAATACAAAAACGGCTGGCAATAGAAAATTCTAATATCCGTCATTATGACTGCCGGTGGTGCTTCTAGGTATGCACAAATGCTGGTGCTTCTAGTGTTAAATCTCAGTTTGCTTCTTCTGACTATGAGCGATGAGAGCTGATTTTTCAACGATTTAGCCTTGTATATTTGTTGGTATATGTGATAAAACTAAAACAGTATTATGCAATTTTTAATTCAGTTTTTTAATTTAAATCTTTTTCTAGTTAATATTTTTATATTGAATTTAAAATTTAAGTCCCTTATTTTTTGATATCAAAATATTATAACTTAACAAATTTGTTAAAAGGTGTGTAAGTTTTTCAAAACCTTATAAAAAATATCGAATTATAACTATTGACATGGTACAAACCATCAATCATAAAAATATGTATACTTAAATATTAAAGTGTAATTTTTCTGTTTAGTACAATAGAACAAAAAATTATAAAAATCTACAAGTTGGTATCAAAGATTTCTAAATGTCAGCAGGGACAGTACAAGCGTTGAGATAGATCCGACAAGACCACCACTGCGCGTACCAAACTGAGCTAAACGTTTCAAGCGACAAAATCAAAGAGAGAATCGCCCACAACGCCTGACAGGTACAAACTCGGGACAACCTGTCACTATTATTCTCATTTCTGCAATTTGTGTTCACTGTTACTGAAGATACTTAACCGTTTTACTGAAGAATTATATCATGTCATCTTCGTTTAACATTCATCAAAAATAGTATGATACTTGCATCTAATGTGAAGTTTAATTTCCTCTGGTAATTAATCTGGTACCAGCAACAAACATCCAATAAAAGTTTTTTCAATACGATTACAGTATACTGAAAAAAAATGAACCATTAATCTTGCAGTATAATATATTTTATTTATTAATTATTTTCGAAGAAATTATCCTTTAATATAGCAATATATTTTGGACTTGGATGATATTATACGACACAGTACATTACAGAAGGATATAAAAACAATTATTCAAGATAATATCTAACATAGTATAAATGGAGAATATCTGTCTATATAAAAGGCTAGGACGATAATTCACACTGTTTTTTTAAGTAAAATAACTACGCCACCTAGGAAAGAAATCTGAACTACCAACATCTAGATGGTATATTTCAATCATATTTTGTTCTAGAAATGATACGGTTGATTTATTACTAATTCATTAAAAAGATTGGCGATTCAAATATCCTTACTCGGGAATGTTACTACTTTATCAGTAATTAATTTTTTAGCAAAATTGCTAAAAATATAGGTTACTGTAATGGTAAGATTGGAATCGGAGTAAGAAACAAAAGTGGCGAAATGCTTAGCAACTTTCTACTGCTACACAAACTGTATGCAATGAACACCTTTTTTAAGAAGAAACAGAATAGAAAATGGACGTGTGTTAGTCTAGACGGAAGAACTAAGAGAATAAAATTATATAATAACAGCCAAGAGGACAATGGAAGAAAGATGGAATACTTACAGTGAAGTATTAAAGACAACAGCAACTGAAGTGTGTGGAATAAAAAAATATAATAAACAATTGAAAAGGACAAGATGGTGGAATAAAGAAGCGAAGACAGAAATAAAAAAGAAGAAAATAGCATGGAAAAAATACATTGAAACGGGATTAGAAGAAGATAAAGAAAAATACTATAGGCAGAGACGATTGGTAAAAAAGACAGTCACACAAGCAAAAGTAAAAACATGGAAAGAATTTGGAGAAGAACTTCAGGAAGAATATCTAACAAACAATAGAAACTTTTGGACAACAATACGACACATAAGGCAAGGAGGACGAAAGGAAATAAACGCAGTAAGAGATACTTCAAACCAAATACAAATAAGCCCAGAACAAGTAGCTAGGGTATGGAAAGAATATTATGAGAAAAAATTTGATACCGAAGTAATAAATGAAGACAATATAAACAATGAAGGCGAAGAAAACACAGAGCTAGGGCAAATAAGTAGAGAAGAAGTAATAGAAGGATTATCAAATATAAAAATAGGCAAGGCAGGTGGAGACGATGAAATTGAACCGGAAATGGTAAAATACATGGGAGAAGAAGGAATAAACTGGCTATGGAAAATATATAAAGAGGCGTGGGAAAAACAAACAATACCTAAACACTGGCAGAAGAATATCATCGTGTCAATATACAAAAAAGGAGAACATGTAAACTGCGACAACTATAGAGCAATATGTCTGTCACCGGTATGTTTTAAAATATATACGAAAATAATAGAGAAGAGACTGAGACAAGAAGTAGAAATGATATTGGGAGAAGAACAAACGGCATTTAGACCGGGAAGACAGACAAATGACAACATATATATCATTAGAAACCTAACAGAAAGAAGCATAGATACGGGCGAAAAACTAGTATTAGCATTCATAGACCTAAGAGCAGCATTTGACACGATAGAAAGACATATTATAGGGAAATGCTTAAAATAAATAAATGTACCTAATGCATTGATAAAAATTATAGAAAGTACTTACAAAGAGGTAAAAGGAAGGTTACAAATAACAGAGGAAAGATCGGAAGCATTTATTTGGAAGAGAGGTATTAAACAAGGAGATAGTCTCAGCCCTTTGCTATTCATAATAGTAATGAACGAACTGTTAAGAAACACTAGAATCAGAACCAATCAACTACAGACAATAATAGGTTATCACAGATTACAACCGGTAACAATAGAGTCCTTAATGTATGCAGACGACATAGTACTAATAGCAGATTCCGAGAATAAAATGCAGAAACTAATGGATATATGGATAGAACAAATAGAAGAACTAAAAATGGAGATAAACGAGAAAAAAAGTAATATAATGATAATCAGCGGCAATGGAGATCAGGAAGATAATCAAATAAAGATAAAATGTAAAAACTCAGAATTGGAAATAGTATCAACTTACGAATTCCTGGGAAGTATAATAACTAATGATGGAAAATTAGACTGGGAAATAACAAATAGAGCAAAGAAATCAAACAAGTTATACTATGCGTTAGCCCCAATAATGGGAAAAGAGAACTTACACGAGAAACAAGAATAAAAATATATAACACAATAGTGATACCGACTGTGCTCTATGCAAGTGAAAACTGGACAATTCTGGAAAAAAATAAGAGCAGGATAAACGCAATGGAGATGAGACATCTAAGAAGGATAGTTGGAAAGACAAAATGGGATAGATTAAGCAACGAGACTATTAGGAGAATGGCGAACCAGAAACCGATAATGAACAAAATAGCAAAGAGACAAATGAACTGGTATGGGCATCTGACGGGGATGCAATCCAATAGAATAACAAAAAAAGTTTATGAAGCAAAAAATATCGGAAAAAGAAAAAGAGGCAGACCAAGAAAAAAATGGATACAGCAAGTAGTAGAGGCGGGAAAATTTAAACAAAAATCACTCGAGGAATTGAAAATAATGGCAGGAAACAAAAAAGAATGGAAGAGGTGGGTAAATGGAAATTAAAATAGCTAGCCCAAATCCGACACCCTGATAGGGTAAAAGGAAGGGGAGAAAGAAAGAAAGAAAGAATAACAGCCAAAAAGCAAATTATTTAAGATGTCACTGATAAACTATCAGTAGAAAGCAAAGATTATAAACAGTTGCAAACGCATAGTTTGGAATTCACCAAATCAGCCAGAAGCATACATAAAAAAGATAGCCGAAACTTTACAGATTAATAATCCCAAACCTCTAAGTATCGACGATCACAATAAATTAATAACAGACTCAGAAACGCACAACTCAAAGTTTTGCAAGAAAAATGACACCAAAACTGAAAATATTGGCAAATATACAAAAGCTCTCATTGAAATTCGACGAAATCTAAGCAAGAACGATAACGGATACAATATAGAAAAATAAATTAAAGAATTTGAGTGGAATTTAGAAAAGATGTAGGGAGATATAATACTAATGTAATTACTCAAACAGTAGAAGAGAACAAAGGTTTAAAGATAATGAAAAGAAAACTCACAGAAAGTAAAAAAGAAATATACAAGCTGAGAGATAAAGACGGAAAGGCAACAACAGATAGACAAATCATTCTGAAAATAACCAAAGAGTTTTATAAAGGGCTGGTATATAAAGAGTTTTATATACCAGCCAAAGACCACAAGACAATTTCCCGACACGAGTAAAGACTCTCATACATCACGGATCGGAAATACTTTTACCTATTACAGTGTCAGTGGTAAGAGCAGCTTTAAAGGAAATGACGAACCATCGATCGCCTGGTTATGATGAACTCGTATATGATGAGGCAATAAAATCAGGAGAAAAAATTCTATTAAAATCAGTAAGCGAACTGTTTTTTAAATGCTTACATGTGGGTACGATTCCAAAAGATTGGAACAATGCGGTTATGGACTTGTTAGACAAAAAAGGCGATATTACTAAATTAGAAAATTATAGACCCATCAGCTTCTTGACACATATGTACAAACTGTTTATAAAAATTTTAACAAAGAGGCTAACACTAGGTAGGATCGAAAAAAACGTTTTTTTCGAATTTGATAATGGCCCGGGTGGCAAAAGTTGCCATTCATAAAAGTAAGTTTTTTGCCAAAAAAATTTTTTTTTAAATCAACCCATTCAGGTGTCCCAACCCCCTAAAAAAAGTTTTTTTTTTTGGAAAAATTTTTCGATACGGCCCTACGTGTAAACTTTTCTTGAATGTTTAAAAAGTGTGTGTTCAAAAATTGGAGGCACTGGGAACATTTTTGGAGGTGCCCCAGTTACGTAAAGAAATATGTGTTTTTATTTATTTTGACTTTCAAATATATTTTGGTTACTTTTCACATTATTTCGTTTTATTCAGGTTAATTAAATTTCTATAGTTAAAAATATTATAATAGTTGCTTTTGTTTCAGATACCAAACAAAGTAAAATGAGCGCAAGAACACCTACCAGGAAAACCACCCTTTGTCCTATCTTTGCAATCCTTGCCGAGATGTCCCAGCTAAGACTTCCCACGAATGCGGATATAATTCGACACTACTTGTTTGTCAGGAATGAGAAAAAAGGCATCATGGCAGGCAAAGATCCACCAGCTTCAATAATAGCAACAGAAACTGCAAACACTCTAGTAAACATCTGAAAGAAGTCATCGATTCCAACAATTACATTTAAAAAAGTTATTGAGAAAGTAAAAAAATTTAATACTGCTTATAGGACTCTACACAAACCATATAAGGGCAGGCAGCAATCTGAAAGCTGCACAAAGAAGCTTACAGATTTAAAACTTAGCTGGGAGGAAACTCTCTTTGATATTGCTAGTTGTAAATGTAAAGACCTCAACGATTGCCATTGCTCCAAAGAGAAGAAGATTCAAGCACAAGAAAGGGAATTTGTAATAGATCAGCGAACTACCAGAAACCTAGTCATAGGATCAATTGATGTAGCATCATCCAGGAAATTAGCAAAAAGAAACCAAAGAATGATGGAACGATCTCAAGAACATGAAGAACAATTTGAAAAACGCCCAAAATTAAAGTCTAGGGATACTGCATCTGAGCCAGGAGACCCTGAGAATGAGACTAGGACTAATCCTGGAAAGTTGTCTGACTCTGATCCCCAGCCCTGTTGTTCTTCCACATCTGAAAACGTTACAAATGTGCAAATGAGGGCAAATCCCACAGCTTTTGCTAGGGAGTGCGATCGTTACGGTGTTTCAGACAGAAGCGCTGCATCATTTTCTTTCGCTCTGTTACAAGATTTGGGCATCATTAATGAACAGGACACTTCCAAAATAATAGATCGAAGTAAAGTTTGTCGGGAAAGGGAAAAGCACAGGAAAGAATTGCAAAATGAGAACATGGGGGAAGTAGAAGCATTATATTTTGATGGACGGAAGGATAAATCCCTGACACAAACTAAGAAGGGCGATAAGTATTACTATAGTATCATCACAGAGGAACATATATCCTTGGTAAAAGAGCCAGGTTCCATTTACCTCGGCCATTTAGCCGTATCGTCTGGATCAGCTGTCGTCATCAAAGATGCAATATTGGATTTCTTTAATAGAAAAGAAGTATCGACTGAATCGTTAATAGCAGTTGGATGTGATGGTACCAATGTCAAAACAGGGACAAACGCAGGAATAATAAGACTACTAGAAATTGCCCTAAATCGCCCTCTTCAGTGGTTTATTTGCATGTTACATCTAAACGAACTTCCGTTACGCCACCTTTTAATCCAACTTGATGGTGTTACTCAAGGTCCGAAAGCTTTTTCTGGTGCCATTGGAAAATCAATACAAGCTTGTGAAACCCTCCCTTCAGTCAGATTCTCGAAAATTGTGAGTAACACTATTCCTGTGGCTTGTGACTTGTGGCTCTACCGTAGGTTGCTATTGCAGTATGGTCTGTTTAAAGACTGAATCACGATCTGGTATCAGTTGATGTGTCTGATGTGTAGCTGGTATAAAGATAAGGCGACAACACTGCTTCCTTTAGTACTCCTATCTTCATAGTTCCGACTTCGAACAGTGTTGGTATAATCTTGGTAGTTTCTAGAATCTATTTTTTCGTTGATTTTTAGTTGACTTGATATCTATCGTCATTATTATTAATAGTACTACAACCTTGATTAAATTTTGACCGCTTCCTAATCTATTTCTTGTAACGTTTTCCCTTTATTGTCAAAATTTGCCACTTTTCCGAGCCAATCTTGCTCGTATCCTTCTTTAAACCACCCATCATTTAACCCTTGGTTGACTTCTAATAATATTTCCTACATATGTACATTGCCTATAGTGCTCATCCAGATCAATAGCTCTGAGAGGTGTCCTGTCATATCTTATTTCCACAGATTACAGAAAATGTTACTATCGATTACTTACTTTACAAATCGTTAAGTGTAAAGCTTAAAAGCTTAGTTAAATCCAACATTTAGGTAGCTAGCAGCTGGTAATGTAATGAAGTGAGAATTCCTGCAATGCAAATTATTATACATATCGATTAAGTCACACTTCCATCATTACAAATCACTAATCACTCTCTGGTTTGTTTAGTTTAGTATATTTAAATATATAAAGAAAAAACATAAGATATGATAAAAATTGCAAAGTACAAACCGGCAATAAGAAATAATGGCAAACGTAAACAATAAATAAAACACAATCAAAGGGTTGTTCGAGAGTAAGATCATACTTAAAATAAACAAGATCGTAATTTTCGTTAATGAAGTTGTCAGAATATTTCACGTTATGATGTTTGCTGTAAAAGGATAAGCATAAGATATATTTGCTATGGATTTGACAGACAATGGGGCTTTGTTTTAAAAATGTGGTATACATTATACATTTCGCTTAACATTTTTATGAAAGAATGATGAAAATGTGGCGTATTCGTTTAATGTACATAGAGTCTAGCAATACACGTAGATTTTGTTCTAAAGATAACATCTTAGTGTTACAAGAAGTTTTAAAAAAATTACCTGCCACGTGCCTTATTAAGTAGGGTAAAGATGTCACTTTTTTATCAGAAATTATTGATAATACTGAGTTGATCATAAAATCTGCAAAAACATCATCTATAACGCTTTTACCCTATAACGGTCTCTATTATGTTCATGCAATTTCGTGATAATCAATTTCCAAATTGTTTTTTTCATTTTGAGATTTATAGATTATTTTTAACCATGGATTGTTACATTTATTTTCTGAGCTCGATCTGCTACATGGGGTACAGTAGTACTCCAAATAAAATCAACTTTATATATGTATATTTAAGAACGTATGACAAAAACAATCTTAATAGATTACGTGCCGCCACATTGAAATTTTTAATGTCTTCATTGACCAATCACTTCTTTTTTACGTATTTCTATTACTTTTTTAAATTTCAAATCAAAATCTTTTGACATTTACATTTTTTTATAGTTAATATATTAAATTATTTCTAATCCCTTTACCCCGGCGGCTAAGACGCCGATGATCGGGTTTACGATTAGAAAATGCTATTGCAATCTACCGACTACCTCAAAATATAAAAGAACCTACTTGTTTTAAGAACACCCGTTTGGTTAATCCTTGGCTAATCCGTTTCCGGGTTCTTTTTCATAAATTCGGTAAATATCGTCGGAGGCACGTTGCAATGTTTTTTTTACAATAACCTAATCCAAAAGGATTTGTATTTCATCACGTTTCTAGCTAGAAGGGTACCGTTAGTTTCGATGTTCATTAGAACTTTTTACCTTCTTAGAAATGGATACAGGCTGATCTGTCGTTTTGAGGGGGAGATATCCCACCTTTCTTGGGTAGTTTTGGTAAATTTTGAGAGAAACTTTTTTTCTTCTGGCGAGACAGTCTTTGCGTAAGGACATTCTCGTTAACTTACTGTCTCTGTGCGTACGCCAGGGGGACACCATATCGCCGAAACTGTTCACTATACTTTTGGAATATATATGTAAATGGGCAAAACTGACCGACAAGGGCATAAACATAAACGGAGAGAAGCTTAGCCATCTAAGGTTTGCAGATGATATTGTACTAATAGGTGATAGGATAGATCGGCCAAAGAACTTTTAAATCAGCTCTACCTTTCCTCGCTAGAAGGGGGATTGACAATAAATATATCTAAAACTCAGATGATGACAAGTCTTGTAGTAAGCGAATATATATGCGTAGGAACAAGATCCATGGACCAGGTAATGGCCTATAAATACCTAGGTCATAAGATACGCATAGGAAAAGATAACCAAACCGTTGAGCTTCTCCGTCGTCTAAGACTGACATAGGCAGCCTTCGACAAGCTGAACTATATTTTTAAATCGTCTGATATTATAATATGCCTTAAAAGAAAAACCTTTGGTCAGTGAGTTTTGCCAATGTTGACTTACGGTGCGGAAACGTTGACCATAACAAGGAGAACAGTTCAAAATATCCGTGTGTATCAAAAGGCGATGTTATGTTGGGCATTTCACTACGAGACAAGATCCCAAATACCCAGCTACGACAAAGAACAGGAGTGGCTGATGCAGGATAGAGAGTAGCAACACTAAAATAGAACTGGGTAGGTCACGTGGCTCGAATGACAGATAATAGATGGACAAAGCAGATACTGGAATGCAGACCAAGACATGATGCCTACCAAAGCAGAGGTCGTCCACCAACACGTTGGACTGACGATCTAAAACGTTGTCATAGGAATTGGATGCAAGAGGCACAAGATCGAAATAGATGGAAAATTATGAGTGAGATCTATGTCCAGCAGTGGATAAGCGAAAATTGAATGATGATGATGATGACCAAAGTGTAGCAAAAAATATACGAAGCCAGGAAACAGGTAAAAACAAGATTGGTCGATTACGACTAGGATTGGATCAGATTTTGTCTCAAGATAGAGCAACACAAGAAAGAAAAATTAGAAGATCCACTCAAAACTGCAAGAAAAATACTCAATAGAAATCTCGTAAATTGTAAATGTATTAAAAAAGTGTAAATTAATTATGAAATGTACTTGTCAAACTAACCTTATGCCTAAAGGTACTTTGGGTTTATTGATTAAATTAAGAACAAATTAGTACATTGTAGGACTCATATTAAATAAATGTTGGAGTGCAAGCTTATTATTGACTGTATGCGCTCCGTGTGTACTAATGAATAGATATATCTTAGAAATTCCACCGCATATTTATTATTCGCTAATTGAGTGACAGTATTTTCTTATCAACGGTGTAATGGTGGTATAATTATTGCCTTCATATGAAGATATAAATCTGGTTGCAAATAAACACGTTTGGCTATGTCTTCACTATCAGACCCATTATTATGGCAAAGTAATGAATATTCATATGATGAGCGGGGGACGACTCGTTATATGTGATTTTTTTCTGATGCTATCTTTGCTTGTATGCGTTTAAGACATTTTGTAATATATGCCGCCTTCTCTTCTAGAAGTATTAGATGCGTGTGCAGAAAATGAATAAATTAACAGTTAAGAGAAAAAATATTGTATACGAGACAGTTTTTATATTAGTTGGTAAATATGGAAAATGTAAAATTTATATACGGTAACAACAAAATCGGGGATCAAAAGACGAGGCTTTGAGGTCTTGTTATGAAAAATGTAACAATATTATAATTATCCATTTCTACTGGCAATTTATAAATCAACATGTTATTTTTATATTAACAAATTGGCAATAAATTGTAATTGCTTACCAAGAATGTACATGACAATAGTTACTTTTTTCTATTTATTTTTCTCTTCAACCACAGGGTTTATTGTTTACATAAAACATGATAAAAAGTAATTAATCTTCTGAAAACTCTCTCTAATAACAGCTATGGAGCTGACTATAACTGCTTATTCCATGTTTATAAAACCCTAATTAGATCTAAAATAGATTACGGTTTCATAGTATATGCATCTGCTAAAGAATACTTATTAATAGACTTCAGCAAATATGCATATTGCATATTTTGCATATTGTGCATATTTTATGCAAATATTTCATATTTTGGCATATTTGTATAAAAGTTTGCATAAAGTGCATAAAAGTTCAGATTTTTATACTGTATTTGAAAATTTTTAAACATACCAATTTATTTCAATTCTTGTATAAAATTTTGTAGTCATTTTAATCAAGAAATGATCTAAGTACGTAATCTCTACAGGTACAAATCATTTACAATTTCAAAGAAGATCAATTTAAGTAGCCCTCAACATTCTTAGAAAGTCTCGGTCACTGAGGCATTCAGTTATTGGATAATCGCTAAGGGTTCGCTCATTTGCATTTTATGATCTAATCCCCAAATCTATCTACAATTTATTGTATCTTAACAGCAGGTAAACGGCTAATAGTTTTGTTCCTAATTTAGGGATTTTCCAAAAACTCCCAGTTTATTGAATTAGGTACCTAAACATTTCTAATTTGATGCTCAGATTTGTAAATCATTTTTGTTTTGATATTCAAAGCGTAAACACTCGTTGTGCGTAACAAAAAGGAAGATTGTGATTTTATAATGCCTAAAACAACCAGTGCTTCAACTTGGATTAAACCTTATAAAGAGCTGTTTATGGATATGGGAAAAATCTACTGTTCAGGCTGTGGCAAAATTGTAAGTATCTAATATTTTTTATTAAATATCTAATATTTCATACATACAGGGTGTTTCCAAATGACACTTACAACGTTTGTCTGTAGATACTTCTCGAAAAATTGAACAAAACGATGTAGTTAATGAGGGGTCATACTTATTTACTTTTCGACATACAGGGTGTTATAATCGGACAAACGGGAGCTGGTGGGTGAGCTGCGCGAAAATAAAAAAGGAATTATTCTAAGAGAGATAGGAGAGGTACTTAATCGCGATTATAGGTATATAGTATAGGTACTTAAACGGTTATACACGATGTGAACTCCTAGCCGACTGCAATAGAAATCCACTTTTCAATTTGTTCTACACGCAACCCGCCAGCTCTCGCTTGTTGGGTTATAGAATTAAAAAAAATTAAATTCTTTTAGTTAATAACAACAATAACTTTAAAACCAATAAACGTATTTACTTAAAATTTAGTACTCGTAGGTTGTTTTTAAATGAAAAATAGCTTCCTTTAGTGAGAAAAAATTGTCCATGGTACAATACAATGGTGTGTATTTAGAAAAATTTTTCACCTTTACTTTTTTTTATGAAGTCAGCTATTCTAAAACACAATTATTTTTACTGTAATTGAATTAACAAAAAAAAACTTTTGTTGAATTTTAAAATAAGTTATATGATGTACTAATGGTTAATAACAAAAACTAATTTGTGGATTAATACTGCATTTAAAACACTTAGCGAGTGTTTTTTTTTTCCAAACCAGTTATTTGATTAACTAAAAACACCTTGTATATTTTTGTATTTTAAAGGTTGGGTTAAAATAAAGGTTTTTATTTTTATTTATAGATAGCATGTGAGAAGAAATTTCAGATAGACCAACATGTGAGAACTGCTTCACACATTGCAAAAAAAGAAAAAATAGGAGGAAAACATCAAACTTCAATGGCTAAATGTTTCCAATCTACTTCAAAAAAATTAGATGAGCAAGAAACTTTTAATGAAGACTTGTGTCGCGCATTAGTGTCTGCAAACATACCGCTTTCAAAATTAGCAAATGTAAATTTTAGTTCGTTTCTAAAAAAATAGTGCAAATTTAATGTTCCAAGTGATCGGTCTCTAAGAAGAAATAATGTGAACGGGCTATACTCGTCGGTGTTAATTAATATTAAGGAAGAAATTGCAGATAATTATTTTTACATATCTGTAGACGAAACCACTGATTCTTCAGGAAAGTATATTGCTCATTTATTGATTGGTGTTCTTAAAGAAGATACCTTACCAAAATCTCATCTTATTTCATGCCAGCAGCTTGAGAAAACAAATGCTTTAACAATTTCGCGTTTTATACAAGAAACATTAGCAACTTTTTTTCTTCGGACAACTATTCCTTCTAATAAATTACTGCTTATTTTATCGGATGCTGCTCCTTATATGGTGAAATCAGGACAAAATTTAAAAATATTTTTTCCAGATTTAATACATGTTACTTGTGTAGCGCATGGATTAAACAGAGTTGCAGAGGAAATACGAAAAAAGTTTCCTCTTGTAAATACCATGATATCCAGTGTCAAAAAAGTATTTCTTAAATCTCCTATAAGAATTCAACTTTATAAAGAAATGCTACCTAACATTCCTCTTCCACCACAACCTATTTTAATGCGATGGGGAACATGGTTAGAAGCAGCTAATTTTTATGCAGATCATTTTGTTAAAATAAAGAACATAATTGATACGTTAACAGATGAAAGTTCCCAATCTCTTTTGGATTCTAAACAAATTTTCAGAGTAACTTGCTTCAACAAGAACTTTCATTTATAAAATCAAATTTTAGTTTTGTTAAAAAAACAATTACTCAGTTAGAATCACCAAAACTGTCATTGTTCGAAAGTACAGCATTAATAAAAGAATTTGCGTCATGTTGTCGGAACGTTAGAGGTAATATTGGAAAAGATATTTTAAAAAAATTTGAAGCTACTATGGAAAAAAATAAAGGTTACCATATTCTTTCTGAAATAGTCATTGTTCTAGCTGGAAATATTTCGGAAACAATTAATTTAGAACCAAATGTTTTGGTTATTTTGAAAAATGCTCCCGTTACATCAGTTGATGTTGAACGAAGTTTTTCCATATATAAATATATGTACTCAGAGAGAAGCCACAAGTTTTTGTTAGAAAATTTTGAACACCACTTGGTCATTTATTGTTACCATAATTCTAAATAAGTTTATTCATACTTAAAAATGATGTAGTTACTTAAAATAAATGTAAATCTTAATGAATAGTAGGAAATATTTAGTTATGTACACTTTTTTTTTAATAAAATTGTTACTATTTTACGATTTTTTTATTTATTTGTATGCATATTTTGTAAAATATTTGCATATTTTCGGGTAAACACGTGCATATTTATGCGCATATTTTCTACATTTTTATTTGCATATTTGCCGAAGTCTACTTATTACACTATCTTAACGTAATTCAAAATACAGCATTAAGAATAGCTACAGGAGCATTTCGGACCAGCCCAATAGAAAGTTTACAAGTAGAAACTGGAGAGCCATCACTTAAATATAGATGAATGTACTTATCCCTCACATACGCATTTGCTGCTAATTCTAATCCAAACAATCCATCTAAAAGTAACATATTTACTGATCGTATTAAAAACCTATATACTGAAAATAGGAACATGAAACTGCCATTCTACGAAAGAGTTAGGGCAACCCTTGGAACTTGTAAGGTTGGACTACAATACTTGGAGACCTGTGAAATAACCAATGGACTACTACAAAGAGATGTACTCCTACTACAACTCTGCAACATAGCTCTAAAAAACATAATCAGAAGGGGAAAAACTTGCTTCCGTAATTGGAAACAATAGATTAACGATAAAAGAAATTTTGTTTTGGTTTTGAGAAGGAATCAGAGAAGATGGGGTTGCTAATTAATACTAACAAAACTAAATAATAAGTCGG
Organism: Diabrotica balteata; assembly: GCA_918026665.1. NCBI lineage: Eukaryota > Metazoa > Arthropoda > Insecta > Coleoptera > Chrysomelidae > Diabrotica > Diabrotica balteata. The sequence continues at coordinate 156,815,176 of OU898278.1, forward strand.
TTTGCTATATTTACGCAGGTTTCGGATTAAAAATTTTATTGTAAGTACCCATGTTTAATTACCTGCTCTTTGGGGAAATATCAACTGGTCAAATGAAATGAAAAATAATCCATAACTTTTTTAATTAAATAATAATGGAAAATATTTTATATAATTGACAGTATAGTAAGAAAAATTACTTCATTAATGGAGTCTAATGTGGCTAATATAAACCTAATAATAATTTTATATTTCACTTCACACAGAAAATATGGTCTATGAATATTTGTTCCATAGAGAGAATTTCTAATGAAAAATAAAAAAATTTAACTTGCCAACAAAAATGAAAATCAGTCATTATCATCAAAAATATCATAATCGTCATCATCATCACTGTCATCATCATTAATTGTTATTATGATTGGACTTATTTCGTTTATTTTATTTTTACGAGTCCACCAATCTTCTATTAGTTTCTGGCACTTGAATATACAGTTGCACCACACTTCTGGAGTTACAATTGAAAGTGCCTTTCGCCAAGTTTCCCGAACTGGTCGTAGCGTCGTCGCTATAACCGTTGGGCCCAATATGGTTGTCATAATATTGTTTTGCTATTCCCCATATATATTTGATGGGAATAAACTGGCAATGATACGGTGGCAGACGTAAAACTTGATGACCGTAACTTTTAATAATCTGATCCACAACAAAGGTTTTTGGTTTTGCGTGGATTTGCCAAGCGTAATAATTCTGATTTTAAAATATGTTGTGTAAATGGTGTACGTTCCTTTGTCAACCAATCTTTAATTTTATTAACAGTCCAAGAATTCGTTGGACTTTTGTTTAATACTTCAGAATGGTAAGGTGCATTGTCTAAAATAATTACGCTGGGCTCACTTAAACCTGGGAGAAGTTTTTCATGTAACCATTTTACAAACATTTCTGTGTTCATATTATCGTGATAGTCACTTGATTCTGATTTAGATGAAAATATTAAATCAGCACCTTCTATAAAACCAGATTTCCCTCCTGCGTGTAAAATTATGTGTCGCTTCCCTTCTCCATCAGTATGTTTGATAGACTTTACGTTATCATCTTGCCATATTCTCTTGGTTGCACCCCTAGAAAATATCCATGTTTCGTCTAAATATATAAAATTTGCCCTTTCTTCTTTTAATTTAGAATATTTTCTTAGAAAAATAATTCTTTTATGCACAACAGAACTTCTTTCACAAAGGGCTTTTTTGTTATCCTCCTTTTGAAATTTGAAACCCAAATTATGTATCACTTGCCATAGATTTGTTCTGCCGATTTCGTCAAATTTTCTATCTTTTAATTTCGAGAGAATTGTATTTAAGGTCACATGTTCCTTGTTGGCTCGCTTTCGATAAATGGTATCACGAATTTCAAATTTTTTTCCATCTGGAATAACTTTCGTTTTTAATGATAGGCGAGTTTTTCGGTGCTCTTCTTTCGGCCGTTCATTATTGCGATTTTGTAATACTCCCCTTAGTTTGGTTTCACTAATTCCTAGAGCATCACATACGCGTTGTTGAACAGACATTACCGATTTTAAAGGACCGCCATTTTCTTTTTCATCCATAAAATACTTATGTACACTACAAATTAGACTGTCTACATCTAACACACGTCTAGGCATTTTTAAATATTTCCACCAAACATACAATGTCAACACTGGCGAAGAATCAATTCAACTGCAATATTGTAACAAATTTATACCTACCCTAATGTTATTTTAATGGATTTTAAAATATGACCATTAATGCAGTTTTTACCTAATTTTCTTGGAAGTCCTTTACTGCAACTGGTTATCAATGAGTCATTAGCATAATTTTGTTAATCCGAAACCCGCGTAAATATAGCGAACCGACTATACGTATGTTAATGAGATACAATAAACTAACCAGAGAAAGAATTGGACAGAACATTATCCTCGCCAACTTTAAATTTCAGCTCATAAGAGTATTTCAGTGTCTTCAACAATAATGGTGGATCACAAGAAATAAAAAATAGGATACAAGCTGGCAACATTATGTCTTTGCGGTCTTCAGGATCCTACATAATCAAAATAACAAGAGGCACAAAGATAAATCTATATGAAACAATTATAATAATAGTAGTAATGTATAGTTGCAAGCAAGACCTGTATAATAACAAAGTCAACCGAAGTGTCTAAATATTTGAAAAAGAAAAATATTAAGGAAGAATTAACATAATGTGGAGAAGAAACCAGTGGACAGGACACCTCAGAAGACATTCTTAGGAAATATAGTTAGAGTAGTATGGGACAGCGGCGGCTCGTGCCCTAAAAAAGTGGTGAAGATGAGGAAAGCTTGCCGGAGCCAAAAGGAGTTTTGGTACCTACGTGGCGCCCAAACTCATTAAAAATTCGTTAAAAAAATGTATAGTTATATAAAAACTAAATTAATAAATACTATACTATACACTATACCATATGAAAAATGTCTATATAATAGACTAAATTTTAAAATATTGTCGCTGCGAATACTAAATAAGTACCCATGCAACTAGTGGCCAGTGGGTGAAGACAAATAATATATTTTATAACGGAACTGCATATAGCTAGTTTTCTCAACATCACTAGCGACAGACTGACGTCACGTTGCCATGGCAACCGTGAACGCTGGTGCAGATGGATTTCGCATTTCAATAATGATATTCACCTATTCCTGAATCATACACAGCAAGTGACACTGGTCAGGACTTGACCGTCAAGTACCTATCACACCGCTAATGAGGCTAGCTGTCTTTGTAAATTTTTAGATTAATTAAAAGAGAATAAATAATTGATTTTAGAATTTAGATATAATAATGTTGCTTTTATTTTTTATTTATTTGTCTCAATTTAATTATATTTTTTTGGTGAACCTCACCTTCACCTACTTCACCTGGCCGGCCGCCGCTGGTATGGGAAGAAGTCCCAGCTGAAAAACCACATCGACGACGTCAGCTCTGGTGGCAAGATAATATAGCAGAAGAACTTAAAGCTCTGGTTGTGGAGATTTAGATGGAGATTGCACACGATAGAAAGGAACGAAGGCATGTTATCAATTCGGATAAAACATTCTCACAAAGTAAGTAAGTAAGAGTATTTTTTTAACCTATTCTCTATCCTTCCATTGTTGGATATAGGTCTCCCCCAATTCTCTCCATCTTTCCCTATCTTGAGCTGTTGTCTGCCATGTGGGACTTCCTTGTTTCCTGATGTCATCTTTCCACCTCATCTGTGGTCTACCTCTTGATCTCTTTGCATTGTATGGACGCCACTTTCCGATGGCATTGTTCCATCGTCCGTCTTGGAGACGTTCATTGTGTCCAGCCCATTTCCATTTCAGTTTTGCTGCTTGTTCTATCGCGTCAACTGTCTTTGTTCTGGTCCTGATCCACTGGTTACGTTTTCTATCTTTAAGTGATATACCCAACATTTGTCTCTCCATCGCTCTTTGTGCCTTCCTTATCCTATCCAAATTGGACTGTGTAAATATCCATGTCTGTGCTCCGTAGGTGAGCACCGGTATTACACAGGAGTTATATACCTTGCTTCGTAAGTATAGAGGGATTGTTTAGAACGTAAAAAAGTTTGCCGAACGCTGCCCATCCCATTCTTACTCGTCTCGATATTTCGGCTGTTTGATTTTCTCTGTTAGCTCTGATTGCTTGTCCTAGATAGATTTAGACTCATTTACCTGTTCTATTTTTTCTGTTTGTATTTTTATTGCCTCTTGGTCTTCTGTGTTTGTCATTACTTTTGTTTTGTTGAAGTTAATTTTTAGGCCTTTTTGCAGTGATTTTTTATGAAGTTCATTCAGCATTTATTCCAGTTCTTGTCGTTCCGAGGAGATCAGGAGTATATCATCCGCAGATCTAAGGTGGTTTAGGTACTTTCCGTTAATACATATTCCTCTGTTTTCCCAATTTGTTGATTTTATTATATCTTCAAGGGTCAAGGTAAACAGTTTAGGTGAAATTATATCGCCTTGTCGGACTCCTCGTTTAACTTTTGTATTATCCGTTATTAATTTGTCGTCCAGAATTACGGTCATGGTTGCGTTTTGGTAAATATCATGTATCGATTGTCGGTATCTTAAATCTATGTTACTATTGACCAGAGCTTCTTCAACCGCCCAGTGTTCAATGCTGTCGAAAGCTTTCTAATCTACGAGCTAAGTACAGCGGAAGGTTGTATTCATTGGTTTTCTCAATTAAGATTTTAAGCGCATGTAGATGGTCGATTGTGCTGTATCGTTTCCTGAATCCGGCCTGTTCAACTGGTTGGTAGTTATCAAGTTTATAGGTTAGTCGGTTGTTTATTATTCTTGTGAAGGTATTATATAGTTGTGACAAAAGGGAAGTAGGACGGTAGTTGTTTAGGTCTGTTCGGTCTCCTTTCTTATGTATTAAGATTGTGTTGGCATTTCTTTATTGTTTAGGTATTTTACCTTCAAACAGACATTTGTTGAACAGTATTTTTAGCATTTTTTTTTATCGTGTCTCCTCCTTCTTTTAGCAGTTCCGCCAGTATTTTGTCCTAACCGGCCGCTTTATTTCTTTTCATGTCGTTTATGGATTTTTCGATTTCATCTTCAGTTATTTCTGGTAATACCTCTGAGCCAACATTTTGTATTTTCCTCAAGAGATTCTGTTTAGATGATAGTGGTGGGTCATTTTTAGAACTGTATAGGTCTGTGTAAGTCTAGTATCTTACTGTGATTTTTTACTACCCCCCCTCTTATGACAGTAAGAGTATAACAAAGCCAAATATTATTAAACGACCATAAATGATTATATTTTAAATGTCTCCCCTAAAGACAATTTTTAACTTTGGATATGTTTCGAGTAACTAATATTAACTGAGTTCATGAGAAAATCCGTAAAATTGTTGCGTAAGAAAATCATACGTAACATTTAGGCGATTTTTTGCCTGACACTTATACTGTTATATTATGGACTTTCTTATTAAGATGTGAACGGATAAAATATTATTAAGTACATAATAAAATATTCATTTATTACGTTTTCATAACACATCAAGTTTTACATTAATGTTACTGGTATAATATGGTAAAGTGCCATAATGCAACATAGTTATTAATTAGTGACAACACAGTCGTTAGTTGTATCAATATAAAATAGTTACATTGGACTTTTTTGAACGAAACAGTAAATGTACCTAATAGACACATTTATTATTTCGTTACATTTTTAACAGGTTACACAATCTCCGTAATTGTTTAATGCGTTCGAAACCTGTTGAATTCGTTTATGGTAAAGTCCGTCGAAAAAAATCACCAATCTACTGACCAGCAAAATATTACTTCCATAAAAAACATTAGTTACCTTTGACGAATACGTTGCCCTCTTAAGGACTCTATGTGACCGCTAAGGAAAGTTTCCCAGCTTTGTATATTCTGCATTTCAGGTCCGGATTTACCGAGATTAAAATTAGAATAATAAGAAAATCTCTTTATTTTAAAATCTCTAATTTTATAATAAATTATTATAAAATGATTATAGTAATTTATACATATATAGAGAGTTTTGGACATAACTTTCACCAAAAACTATTCTACCACTAGTCTTTCGAGTTACCCTTTAATTAATTCCTTCTTCTTCTAGTTCCATGACCGTTATCGATCGTTGGATATCATGTTGGCTACCATATTCGCTATCGTGACTTTATTGACAGCAGCTCTAAATAACGATGTAGTTGATTTTCCATACCATTGCCTTAGATTTTTCAGCCATGATGTTCTTCTTCTACCAGGACCACGATTACCTTGGATCTTTCCCTGAATCTTCTTCTTCATGTACCATGTCCTTTCAGAACGTTGGTTACCATCATAGCTATTTTAATTCTATTCACTGCCACCCTAAATAGCATGCTTGTATCTACACCATACCAGTCTCTCAAGTTCTTCAACCATGAGGTTCTTCTTCGTCCTGGACTGCGTTTGCCTGCTATTTTTCCTTGCATGATGTTTTGTAGCAATCTATATTTGGGACCTCTCATTACATGTCCGAAATATTCCAGCTTTCTCTGCTTGATGCTTTTTATGATCTCAGTAGTCTTGCTGAGACGTTCTAGTATTGTGGAGTTACGAATCTTCTCCACCCAGGAAACTTTTAAAATTCTTCTATAGCACCACATTTCGAAAGCCTCAAGGCGATTTAGATCGATTTTATTCACAGTCCAGGACTCGACCGCATAAAGTAAGACCGAGAACACGTAGCAGCGAAGTAGGCGGATCCTTAATGCCAATTTTAGGTCTCTGTTACATAACACCTTGGACATCCTTCTAAAAGCAGCCTGAAATGATCAGATGTAAGAGATCATATTTTTCAGGGTGTCTCATAATATGACCGAAGTATTCCAGCTTGCGTTTCTTTATTATATTGACAGTTGTGTTGTTTGGTTCAGCCGTCAAAGGACCTCCTCATTTCTAACTCTGCTCATTTAATAATTCCTACATGGCGATGTTTATCCCATGATTTTTAGATTACCAAAAAGCGTTTGATCGTGTCCAACACCACAAGTTAATGCAGATTCTCAAAAAAGTTGATATAGACCAAAAAGACATAAGATGCATTAAAAACTTGTACTGGCATGAAACGGCACAGTTAAAAATAGACAATTCTATATCCAAACCCATACATATAAGAAGAGGCGTCCGACAGGGATGTGTGCTTTCCCCTCTTTTATTTAACATTTATTCGGAAGCCATATTTCAAGAGTCTTTGGAGGATGCAGAGATGGAATCAAGGTGAATGGAGTATTGATCAACAACATCGATATGCTGATGATGGTGTCTTAATTTGTGACAACATAGTCGATCTTCAACAACTTGTCACTATAATCGGAGAATACAGTAAGCGAATGGGATTAGAGATTAATACCAAAAAGACCAAATTTATGATCATCTCCAGAAACTTAGATGCACTTGAAAACTCCACCATAACACTGAATACTAAGTCCATTGAAAGAGTGAGTAAATTTAAATACCTGGATCGTGGCTTTTTGAAGACTGGGCATCGGACAGGGAAGTAAAATGTCGCATTGAGCAAGCTCGACAAGCTTTCGTAAAATTCAAGAAAGTACTGACTTATTCAGAGTTTGATCTTCAACTGAGACTAAGGTTTACTAAGTGCTACGTATGGTCTGTGCTGCTATATGGCGTAGAGGGCTGGACACTCAAAACGAAGGATATAAACAGATTAGAAGCTTTCGAAATGTGGCTTTATCGCCGTATCCTAAAAATACCATGGACAGCGAAAATCACAAATATAGACGTTCTTAAAAGAATAAACCAAGAACGCCAACTTTTCGAAACCATCAAGAAAAACAAAACGGCGTATCTAGGTCACATCATGCGAAATGAAAAATACCAGTTCCTCCAACTTATAATCGAGGGTTAAAATTGAAGGCAAGAGAGGAATGGGACGCAAGAAAATGTCCTGGCTTCGAAACATAAGGCAATGGACAGGGATTAACGACATACAATCTCTGATACATATTGCAAGAAATAGAGAATTAATGAAAAATGTGATCGCTAACATCCATTAGTGGATTTGCATCTAAAGAAGAAGAAGATTTTTATCCACAACCCGTGCTTTTACTTCTTACTATGTAGGTATATTTAACAAAAATCATATTGACAAACATTTATAATTTTGTGCTTAACCTAATAAGAATACTTAGTATTACCAACCCTTTCAATAAACGTAACCATTATTCAAACGTTGAGTTTCACGTTGTGCTAGTAACCTGAAGAAATGGGGATACCAGGAGAACGACACCTGCGACTGTGGCTCGGTTCAGAATAATCACCATCTACTATTATGCAGATTAAACTATTATGCAGAACTTAGATTAAACAATCTGACATTTGCCGATGACACCGTTCTGATCGCAGAAACACTTGAAGAACTACATACATTGGCGAATAGGATAGCAGACTGCAGCGAAGAATAAGGACTATCTTTGAACATAAAGAAAACTAAATTTATGGTAATATCGAAATCAACACAAGATGTCCAAAATTTATATTTCTTCTTCTTCTTTTTTATAAGCAAAATGCTTGTTCAATGTCGATTAATGCCTCTATTGGAGGTTATCACTCCATCTTTTACGTGGTCGCCCGATACTTCTTCTACCTTTTGGTGATTTGTCTCTCGCTATTCTGACTAATTGGGTCTCTTCCGTTCTGTTTATGTGTTCGTTCCATTCCTTTTTTCTGTTCAGTGTCCACTCATTTATTTCTGGTATATTGCATTTTCTTTTGATCTCTTCACTCCTTATTCGATCCCTCAGTGTGTTTCCTGTAATTCTCCTCAGTAAACGCATCTCCGCTATTTCTAGTAGTTGCTGAGTTTTGGAGGTATCTGGTCTTGTCTCTGAAGTGTATGTCATTATTGGTCTTATTGTTGCTTTGTAGATTCTTGATTTCACGTCGGTATTAATGTGGGGATTGCGCCATATCGTGTTATTAAGACAACCTGCTATTTTATTAGCCTTTTGTACTTGATTTTTCACTTCCTTCTCCACATCTCCGTAGCTAGACAGTTTAATTCCTAGGTAATTTGTCTCCATTACTTGCTCAATGCTAATACCGTCGATTTCCAGTTTACATCTAATTGGTTCTTTACTGATTACAATTGTTTTAGTTTTCTGTAGAACTGTGTAGAGATCACCATATTAAAGTCCTTTGCCCTTAAAATGTGTTAAATCTATGGGTTTGTCTTTGTAGATCGTCTTCATTGGATGCAATTAGGGCCGCATCATCTGCATAGCAGAGTATTCTGATTTCTTTGTTCCCCATTTTGTATCCTCTTCCTTTATTAATAGTATTGATGATTTCATCCATGATTAGATTGAATAGCGTTGGACTAAGCGAGTCTCCTTGTCTTATTCCATTGCCCATATTTATTGGATCTGTGAGCTGGTCATCTATTCTGACTTCCATATTGTTGTTCTGGTAAATGTTCTCTATTGTTTTTATAACATTTAGTGGGATTTCTCTATCGTAAAGAAGGTGAAATACATCTTTAGCTTTACTAGTAAAGCTTTACTTTATCGGACGCTTTCTTCAGGTCTATTAGACATACGAATGCTAGTCTGTTATACTCTAGTGATTTCTCGGTCATCTGTTTTATGATGAATACTGCATCTGAGCACGATCTTCCTGTGCGAAAACTCTGCTGTTCATCCGCTAAGGTAATTCTCTGATTTATTTGGCCTTGCAATATTTTGGTTGTAAGCTTCAAAGTGGTGTTTAATAAGTTGATACCTCTGTAGTTTTCAGGTTGTTTTTTATCTCCTTTTTTGTATAGTAGGATAAGCTCGCTTTTCTTCCACTCTTCAGGTATTTTATTATGTTCGATGATTTTGTTAATTAGTGCTGTTAGCTGTTCTGTTAATGCTTCTCCACCATATTTCAATAATTCATTTGGAATTCCATTTTTCCTGCAGCTTTTCTGTTCTTCAGTTTTTCTAAAGTTTGTTTTACTTCTTGTACGGTTATCTCGACTTCCTCGTTTGTAATGATTTCTGGTGTTTCTGGTTCTAACATCATTTGCTGTTCATCATTATAAAGCTTCTTTAGGTATTCAATCCATGTGTCGTCATCTATGTGTTTCGGTTCGATTAAGTCTTTCATCTCTGATCTTTGGCCTCTTATGAAACGCCATATTTCCTTTTGTAGACCGTAAAAGTCGTGTTCCATTTCTCTTGAGAAGCGTTCCCAGTGTTCGTTTTTAATTTTTCTTACTAGTGCTATTGTTTCGTTTCTTATCTTTTTGTAATTGTTGTATTCTTGTGTTGTTTTGTTAGACATGTATCTTAAGTAAGCTTTCTTTTTTTCTTTGCATTTTTCTTCCACTTCTGCGCAGAACCATGGAGTTTTCCGCTTTTTTAAATATTTATTTTTAAGAATTTTCCTTTCTTCTACAGCTTCTTTTGCTGAATCTAGGATGCTTGCTCAAAATTTATATTTACACAATGAAATTATCGACCGAGTTAGCAAATACAAATATTTAGGCACTTTTAAAATGAAGACAACGATAGCTCAACAGAAATCAAAATAAGAATAGAAAAAGCCAGATCCATATTCACTAAAATGAATGAGAGTGTTCTGCGGAAGAGATTTGACCCTTAAAATGAAACTTCGCCTGATGAGATGTTACGTACTGTCTGTGCTGTTCTACGAAATGGAGTCATGGACGTTGAAAAAGATTTCTATCAAAAAATTAGAAACATTTGAGCTGTGGATGTATCGCAGAATCCTGAGAATATCATGGACCGAGAGAGTCACAAATGTAGAGGTCTTGAGAAGAATGAATAAAGAAAATGAAGTCATATTTACGATCAAAAAACGAAAACTGAAATACTTGGGACACATTACAAGAGGCGAAAGATATGAACTGCTTCGAATAATTATGCAAGGGAAAATAGCAGGAAAGAGGTCCGCAGGAAGAAGACGGAAATTCATGGCTAAAGAATCTACGGGAATGGTATAGCTGTAGCAACAACGAATTGTTTCGGTCAGCAGTTTCGAAAATACGTATAGCCCTGATGATCGCCAACCTTCGGAACGAAGATGGCACTTAAAAAAGACTATTATGCACAGAGATGAGAGAGACGTGCGCAGACGAAGACCTATTCTTAGCGAATGGCAGGGCCATCTATGTGGCCAACCATTGGTAACACAAAATTTAAAGCTGTTGGTGTTCCGGAACGAAAAGTAAGTAAGTAAGCAAAACAATCTCACACAGTTCTTTTCGCACTAATTATGCATGCTATATGCAGTTCTCAGATTACCACAACTGTATATAATATACAATACATAAATAGTGGACGTTTGAGGCTTTATGACGATAGTATATCATTACATAATAATTTTTATTCGGTGGTTTACATAATTTATTTAGACACTTCCTCAAAATGTTTCAAATATTTAAACACGAACTTAAATGTTATGCATTGTAGTTTGAATGTACACTTGCATTTTAATTCGGCAAGTAAAATCCGTCTCTGTAATAACAACTGTATACTAACTCTAGATTGACATTAACCTTAAGTAATCAAGACCTTATTGACTGACGAATGAAGGAACACATATTTTGAGGTTAACACCATCTGATACGCTTGCGAGCACTCGTATATGCGCTCCTTCTTTTGCCGCTGTCGGCCGATAACACAGCTCTCTACTATTTTGTGTGTGACACCTATCCCCATTGATGTACAACTAGGATGAGCATACATGGAAGTCGTGAGTCCATTTGAATTCTAATCTTTTAGAAAACAGGAATTTTTACGCCTGTTCCATGGAGATTTGCAAAGGGGGAAATTAATTTTGTTGTAATTTGTGAATTTGCCCAAGCATAGTGTTCTTCGCCGATGTAACAGAGGAACACTGAGACTAAAGAATTTATAATAAATAAATAATTTTAATTAATTTCAGGAATAAGAGACTTCGTTTATGCCAAGAATACTAGAACAAATTAAGAATAGAAAATTACAAGTACAAGCTATTAGATTTTTTTTTAAAATATACTTCAATAATTAAAAAAATTAATTTATTAAGAATCAAAAACTTTAGCTTACAGTATGTGAAAAATAATGTAAAAAATATAACATAACAATATGTGGCTGATTATTATATGTTTTAATTTGGCCCTCTAGCAGTGTCAGGAAGCTATTACCAAAAGGGTTTTTGGAGGTTTGGGTTGGTGGTAAAGAGAAGAGACAAGCTAATGTTCTCGTAGCTGGCTCTTTACAGGTCTTAAAACCCAACTCTTCTACTTAAGTATAGGTTTGTTTTCTTATGATCGATACTCTCACGTTATTGTAGTCTAAGCTCTACGCAGATTAGAGATAAATATAAAGTAGTATCTATAAAATAAATTTTAAAATCGATCTTCTTACGATGCCTTATCCTTAAGGACGTTGGCCATTGCATTTGACCATTTAATCTTATTTGTAGCAGCACTGAATAGTTCTATAGAGGTCATGTTCGTCCATTGCCGTAGGTTTTTAAGCCAAGAGTTGAGTCTTCTTCCCGGTCCTCTTTTGCTATTGACTTTGCCTTCGATTATAAGTTGGAGCAGTTCATACTTTTGATTTCTTATGATGTGACCAAAATATTGTGTTTTCCGTTCTTTTATTATAAGCATAAGCTCTCTTTCCTTATTCATCCTCCGCATTTGTTGTATGGCTCATGTAGGATATTCTGAACATTATACGGTAACACCAGAGTTCGAATGCTTAGATTCTTTTTTGTGTTGCTTCTATCATTGTCCAGGCTTCAACACCATATAGCAAGGTGGAGAAAACATAGCACTTAAGTATTCTAGTTCTCAATGAGATGCCCAGCTGGCGGTTGCGTAGAACTTTTTGCATTTTGTAAAACATTGTACGTGCCTTTTCAAGGCGTATTCTTATCTCTAGTGAGTGGTCCCAAGTTTCATCAAGATTACTTCCAAGGTACGTTGTTCTTGTTACTCTTTCCAGATCTGTTCCGTCGACATTGACCTTCACCCTTCTGTTTTGGTGCTTGCTGATGGCCATCGTTTTTGTCTTCTTTGTATTCAATTTCATTCCAAATTCTCTACAGGCTCTCGTTACTCGGCCCATTAAGCGTTGCAGGGGTTCAGCATTATTTGCCAGTATGACAGTGTCATCAGCATATCGCAGGTTATTTATACATTACCCTTTTATAATTATACCATCCGAGGTGCCTTCCAAAGCTTTCTGAAATATTTTCTCAGAGTAAACATTGAACAGCAAAGGTGATAGGACACTCCCTGTCTTACTCCCTTATCGATATTGATTTTTCCAGATGTTTCGCTTTTTATTCTGATTTTAGCCTTTTGTTCTTGGTAGAGGTTTGAAATGATCCTTAAATCTTTATCGTCGATATTACATGACCTTAAAATATCTATTAGTTTATCATGTTTCACCGGGCAAACGCCTTCTGAAAGTCTATAAAACACAAGTATACATAAGAATCGACATCTCTACATCTTTCAACTAGCACATGTATTGAAAAAAGTGCTTTTCTTGTTCCGAACCCATTTTTAAAACCAAACTGAGTTTGACCAGTGTATTCGTCTAGTTTATTGTATACTCTATTGTGTATTACTCGTAGGAAAAGTTTCAATATATGATTCATCAGGCTAATAATCCTATGGTCTTCACATTTCTTGGAGTTTTTTTTCTTTGGTAGTGGTATAAACACCAATGTCAGCCAATCACTTGGTATTATGACTGTTTCGTATATTTTGTTAAATATATCTTCCATTAGTTCGATGTGTTCGTCTAGTAATATCTTTATTATTTCAATTGGGATATTATCTTCCCCAACAGCTTTTCCGTTCTTTATCTGATTTGCCGCTTTGATAAATCGATAAGAATTTTAAACTCTAAAATCGACAAGAAACAGAAATGTTCTGCTTAGCAAACTCCATTAAACGAAGAATATTATCCAGGAATCAGTTGAGTTTAAAAGTTAAAAATGGACTCAGGTGGTCATCTCAACCAAAGGCCGCTACTAAAACTCCAAAATGTTACTTCGTATATTTTTTTTAAGGCTCCTCTGATAAAACCAAGGAAGCACAAACAAAGGTGCTTTTCATTGTTTTCTGAGTAAAATTGTAGGATATATAAATGCTGAAATTATTGTTAGGGGACAAAAATATAAAGTCGAAAAACTTACAAAGTCGAAACTGAATGTTTACGAATTGCATCCACTCCTAGGACTATTTATTTTTACTGCTGCCCAAATAGACATCTGATGCAATATATAAAGCAACTATGGGCTGGGAAGGATTTGAATTTCTTTTAGAATGTTTAAGTTTGGATGATAAAATGTTTAGAGCAGAGAGAAAAAAAATACACCTATTAGTATCCATTCGTTAAATATGGGATGATCTTATACAGAATTGCAAAACGTCCTATAAGCCTGGATCATGCCTAACAATCAATAAGCAACTACTGGCTTTTAGGGAAGATGTCCTTTCCGAATGTATATCCACTGTATAACAAGCCAGCCAAATATGGACTGAAAATAGTAATGCTGTGGTACCAAACGTAGGTACCAAATATATGTTCTATGCAGAATTGTATTTAAGAAAGGGAACTAAAACCAATGGACTGCCTATAGGAACATATTATGTAAAACAATTAACTCAGGGTGTGTATGGACGTAACATAACCATAAATAATTGGTTTACTTCAGTATCGTTAGCACCAGAGCTCTTAAAACCTCCTTAAAATTTAACTATAGTTAGTACTCTATGGCAAAATAGAAAAAATGCCTCCTGAGATGATAAATCTCAAAAATCTTAAAATTGGTAATGCCCTATATTGCTTCTATGGTGAAAAAACAATGATATCTTATAAAACAAAAGTAAATAAGTACCTATGTGCTTTGTTATCGACAATACACATGGTCCAGTAGAATGTGATCTAACTAAAAACTAAATATCATTAAATTTATAATGCAACCAAGTACAGAGTAGACACATTTCACCAAATGTGCGGAAACATGAACATCTCCAGAAAAGCAAGAAGATTGCCTCTTTTCCTGATAAATATGATAATGGCATGATAAAAATATAGCTTGCATAAACTTTTGGATACTTTATAATCATAACCAACAACGACAGCAGATAAAAACCATCACCAGAAAAAATTGAATGGTCATTTTGTCTGAACAACTGACGAAACCTTGGCTGCAGCATGGTGTAAATTGACCATTTTAAACAGGTTGGTAAAGTTGCTTATTGGAAACATTTTAAATCTGGAGCCGCAGCAAGAACTAAACGCCTTATTGTGTCAAAATGTGCCATGTATCAATGTTATCCCGCTAAAAAACGTCGAATGACAACCCATCATTGCGAGCACTGCCGACGTCCATTTTGTGGTGAACATCTCGTCCAAGTGTTGTCAACAGTGTAGTTTGAAGATGTATAATTTATGATTTTTTTGTGATCTTTTAGGTTTTAGAAACATGTTAAAAATAATTTGTAAAATTAAGATACTTTTTTAGTGACTACATTTGTTTTTTTCAGCGTACGATATTTTTTACTATGATTATTGTAAATAAAGGTAAATGTAAGGTTAGTATTATATGGTTAAATAGTAAAAATATAAATGACGTATAAATTATAGGAACTTTGATCTTTTACAAATTTTTTTAGGACAGTTTTCCGATCTCTTTTAAGATAGACGTTCCCTATTAAAATTCTTCGTAAAAACTTAGTATTTATCTAAGTTTAAACAAAATTAAACAAAACTTTCCCATGCAGTCCGCTGGTGGTCCGGTGCAGTTTTTACCCAAAGAGTTCGGCTTCTGTAAGACGGACGAGTTGATTGAGTGGATTCGATGAATTATTCGATACCAGAAATAGAAACTTAAAGCATAAAACACGTGAGAATTCCCTCTGAAGATGTTCGGTAAACGTAACATAACTGGTATTTCTTAGTCTTTAAATTCCAAAGACGTAGTAATTGCAAAGACAAATATATATATATATATATTATATATATATATATAAATATATATATATATATATATATATATATATATATTGTTAAGGTTCTAAAAAAAAAGGGTTATTTGGAAAATAATCTAAAAAAATAAGTAATTTTGTTTACTTAAGAAAATGTATAAAATTATATTGTCATTAAATATAAGATATTTAAATTAGTGGGCTTATCAGAAATGAAAGCAATACATTTGAATAGAAAGTGATTAGTTACGGACATAGGGAAAATATTCTTGGAAAAATTTTGATTATTAAAATGGGAAATTTTGCTATTACGAAATAAATGGAAATTTGTTGGCTCAATGATTTCTTAGAACCAGCACCTGCAACCAAAAACAAATGATCAATATAATGAAAGACATTCAAAATGCGCTACCGAAGCGAAATTCCACCGAAGAGATGCCCTACAAGCATTTCGAGGGGACAACTAAATGAACATTAAAAAAATAAAAATTCTATAGTCCCTGTTACAACTTTCTAAAAAAATAATACCTAATAAACTCATTTTTAATGAAAAGTCTTAGTTCTAATTTGACATTGATTTTTACAACCTTAGAAACACCACTGTGTTAATACTTTATTTCATATGTTAAGTAGAGGGTAAAATTCAATCGCGTTTGTCACTTTTTCTACGATATTGCTTTTTGCTACATAGACCGCTCTAGTTTCAGGCTGACCATATTCTGTCGAATAGAAAGTTACACTCGTCTCAAATCTTGGATGTAGAACTAGCGATCATAAATTGGCATTGTGCAAAATTCAAATGAAAACACATATACATGATAACAAAACATCAAATAACACCACAAATTATAAATATAGAAAACTTACAGATGAATCCACAGAAGATACCTACTCCAAAAAAGAATATCGGAAAAATAGTAGAAACGGGCTGAAGGGGGTTAAGTGAAGCTGGGCAAAAATTAAGTCTAATATTTTAGCCTTGGCCAAGAAAGTTAAAGAAGAAAGAAATATAAATAAAAATAGATTATTCCCAAGGCAAAGAACTCCATGGTTTTGTACAGAAGTAAAGGAAAGCATAAAGATAAGAAAAAAGATTAGCCGAAGTACATGCCAACCAAAACACAAAGGCATACCATACTTACAATAAGAAACGAGACACATGTACTCGTAATAAAAATAAAAAAAATAGCACTCGGAACGATTTTTAAAAGAATGGAAACATGATTTTTATGGCCTCTAAAAGAAAATATGGTAATTTATAAGAAGATATAGTACGGAGGTCCTATATCTTCTATTACCATCTATGCCTTTAGAAACAGACCTGACATAGCCACAATACAAAGAAAAACGCAGACATGAGAGTACTGAGCAGAATTTAAAAAATAAGCTGAGAACTAGAAAGAGAAGTAAAGACATTAGAAGAAAAAGTTACCGTATAATGTATAAACGAATAAACACTAAATAAAAAAAGGATAGAATAACCACATAAGCAAAATGAAGGAGAACTGTGTCGTCAAAATAGCAAGAGATAAGTCGCCAATCGGCAGAATTATCGGACGACCGCGCAAAAGATAGAGTGACAACAATTCCAAAGAGGTAATAATCCGCCAATGAACAATCAGAATTGCCTTAAAAAGGAAGAAGAAGAACAAAAAGAAAGTCTTTTATCATCATAGGTATTACCATCTTGGCAGATGTGTTGTGGTTCATCATTAACCTTTCAGCAGCTTGGATAGTCTGATCAATGATATTCCTTCTGCTTTCACATCTTTTTTAACTGCGCTGTGTAGATCAATACACTCACCTATTTTCTCAGAAGATACATATTGTTTCGTTTCAGTTCATGGAAGATCTCCGTTTGCTTGGTTTGTAAAACATGAATATTCCATGTCGCCTGTAATATCGTTTTTTTATTGTTTGTTAGTTTATTTTCATCCTATTTCTGAGGCACTTGATCGTAACTTTTTGCATGTTGCTTTTTCTGAACAATAGGTAGCTAAAGTTTAGTTTAAACTCTATTCCTTCACCTGGACTTAAAACTACCAACAGTTTACTGAGTTATTCTGTTGCACTGAAGGACCTAATGAAATGGCTTCTTTCCTTATGGCATTAAAAGGAATGCCCGAGATTCTGTGAGCAGTTATCTGTTTGCTCGAAATATACGTATTACTTAGAAATTACTTCGACCACAAATAGACTCTCTTTTCCACATTCACACGTTTGAGGGATTTTCGAAACACGCTTGGTGCTATAGAAATAGGTGTTCAAAATTTCAGACCACGTTTTTACTATACCTAAACAAAAATCATGTTTTATTTTGTGTGTGCATATATTTGTTCTTTTGCTCAACAATTTATGTTAATCTTTACTAAGTGCTCTAAAAATTTAAATCTAATATGTAGGTGGCTATGGAAGTTCATGTTCTCAGCGCAGAACTTTTAGTTATGGTGTAATAATTACACCATAGTTCAGTGTATTCATACCTCTGATCATGATCTTAGCAGCTCTGTACAAAAGTTCATACAGTCCACTTCACACAGTTTAATCGTATATGCGTATCGAGGATACACCATTTATATTTTTTAAATACCGTAACATATAAATCAGAATTTTGATGTTTGTTGAAGGTTAAACTAAATTCACTAACAAGTACTTACTATGTCCTTTTTTCCTAGTTTTTCATGGTTTTTCCCTCATAATTTACTATGGAATGACTAACAGGAGAATTTTACTGTCATCATGTCATGTGTTTATCTTTTTAAAGACGAATTGCATGCTATGATTTTTTTTCTGACAGATATTCCCAAGTTAAAGTTGATTTCATGTAATCGAATGAACTATCTTATAAGTAAAGTCGTCTTAAAGGAGCGCAACTTAACAATATTGGAAATATCATTTTAATGTCGTCTACTTTAAAATCCATAATGTATGTCTGAATTGTCAATATAAATGTGTCAGATAAAATTAAATTATTAGAAGAATGTTTCACTATGTAACAAAAAACAAAATTTGTTTAATTTACTGTTTGTATTTTGAGTAACGATTTCCGAAGTGGGAAATTGAAACGTCAATAAACATATTTTTATCTTTAATTTGTGGCTTATTCCCAGTTAAATAGTAATTAATTTAACAATGCCACAAGAAAATAGCTTCAGAACATATTAAGAAATTGTTAAGTTTTAATGTACTACCAAAGTCTTTGCTTCCAACGATGTTAATTTTTAAGCAAAATGGCTTAAAATTATTCTATACGTAACAATTAGCAAAATATTCTGTAACTAATATCGTGTTAAGCAATTACTGCAAATCTTAAAAACTAATAATTGATACAAGTGAAGATTGTAAGATTTCTATTTCCCCTGGTATATGTTGAAATACCGAAAAATATTCTCAATCTTTTTGCGTCGCTGGGATTAATAATATAAACATTCTGGTCTGCATAGAATAATACAGATTGGTATTTTTTTATCTTGATTCCAAATAATATTGCGCGTCAAATAAATATAAAAGTTTCCACTTAGATTGGTGAGAAAGTTATGCAGGAAAGAGAATGATGAAATCGCTCTAAAATAGACCACGATAGAAGTAAAGTCATTGTTTAGTCCGGATTTTTCTTTTTTACATTCGTAATGGTTTTTCGTCACTCGTTTTTTGTAATCGGGTATTAATGTAATGTAAAGTAATGTGTAGAATCTAGTAGAGGAGTTTATATTGAGACTCGAAAAAAAAATACTGTTTAGGGTGTCACCGCAGGGGACGTGATAAAAATGTTTTAACGTCAATCATTCTGCCTCTGGGTGCTCTGTAGAGGGCTTCGAGAACGTCTACGAAAGCACCTCTACCCAAGTCTATTTTTCTGGGTACAGACTTTGTAGAAATTTCCAGCTGATGTACCCGTCTTGAAAAAAACGGGTTATTTCTTACAACGACAAAATAATATTTTAGTCGAAATAAACCATCAGGTTCTCTTCTCTCGGTGACTTGCCTTGATAAAGGCAAGTTATTTCTTACATACCAAATGAAGGTCGAAATAAAACACCAAAGTACTGTAGAATATACTCAGCCACAGAGTAAAGGTAGGGCTAAAAGAAAAGCAGAGCCCCGAGAGCACTGAGCTCTCGGAGAGCCCGTGAAGGACTGACTTATTGACCTCACCCATCCAAGTACTAACCGCACCCGACACTGCTTGACTTCGGTGATCGGACGAGAACCGGTATATTCAGTGTGGTATGGCCGTTGCCCTTATTGACCTGAAAATCGCCTATTTTTATACTTTCTGAAGTAGCGATTAGGGATTTCCAGGTCAGGGAGGGGCCAACGGGAAAAATAAGGGGCGGGGCGATGCGTCTCGAACGTGAACTAGTCGAGTCCGAGAACAAGGGCATGTAGTTCTCAAAGCCCCGTCATTTTTTTTTGTATACAAGTGAATTTGAGCTAGAGATGCTATATTTGGCAGTCTTTGACGAGTTAATTAATTACTAAATCACCGATCTGTTGTGCTGTGTCCTATGCGAGGAGTTTGTAAAGCAGCATTACAACAATTAAAATTACAACAAGTAAAATTATTTCCTTAAAAAAATTTTACACCCTTTAATATTTTTTAGGAAAGAAAAAGCCTTTCTTTTATCCAGCATTTTTTTAAACGACGTCCAATTCAAACAGTTTAGGAACATTCTTATGTTTGTAGCCCAGAAATGTGCGTAAGTATTTTTTTGATTTTTTTTTTGTAGTTACCTTTACTATATTACCTTTGCAGTCCATCAAATAAAGATACTTACTTACGACCTAACCCTTCAACCAAAACAAGGGTGGCGGTTCTCAAACGTTTTCGGTTTTTTTGCTTACCCTACTCTCCAGACCTGTAATTGCTCGGTCCTCACTTTTACCCCCTATAAGTGATACTTAATGTAGTAGCAAAGATATAAAAGTGGCATAGACCAGCGTGAAAACAGCAAAAAAAGAATTGTGTTATACAACTGGTTGAAAATAAGATCTTAACTATTTCTCTTCTGGAGATATATCGAAAATAAATACGCAACTCAACAAGCAATTACACATTTTAAAGATTGACTCGTTGTAAACTTGATAAAATCATTTTTTTTTATAAAATTTAATTTTTGATCTCTTGATTATGCTAGTATTTCATAATAAATTTCTCTTTTCTAGTCGTATATGGCTTCATATACCTGGAATAACTGCCATAATTTGCTGTACTAATTAACTCAGTAATAATTTTTTTTGATATATTTTAAAAAAATTGCTTCCCTTTTATCAAACACCTAACACGCCACTGAATGCCTCTTTCTAATGTTTTCGTGTAATTGATGCCTCCATTGGAATTTATTTTTTCCTTATTGAATCGTTTCTCGCACTGAACACTTCGATATGTGACTTTTGTGCGAATCAAAGGGAAAAAGTCATTTTTAGAAGAAACTGCTTTTTAGTAGTCGATCTATGGTTTGACGGCATTCTTGAGAAATTCTTGGAGGATAAATTGTTGCGGTAAAGCGTGTTGATTGGAATTGGTTCAGTATAGTCTTAGATATAGGCACAGGTGAACATATTATGAAACCGGTTAAAATAGATGTGTTGTTTAATTTTTCCAATACCTTTAGGATACACAAAATAATTTTCAAATATGTAGAGTGATTTATTAGACAATACAAATTGTTGTTTAAAAATTTATTATTTATTGACCTACACATATACAAATAGTTTACTTATGCCATGTTAATAACTTAGAATATTACACAGAATTAAAAATAATGAAAAAATCGACACTGTAATTTATAACTGCCTATCTGTCCTTCTGTAAATGAAAACAGTTAAAATTGTAACAAATACAGAAGAACTTCTCTGGAGGGATATGTATTATCCCTCCAGATACTGACAGAGAATGTAGCGTAGAATCTTTAAGTAATTCTAAACTGTTTAGTCCTCGTTTTAGTGTAGTGTTTTGTACAATTTTATGTTATTTTTAATGTTTCCACTATTACCAGTTCTTCTAGTGATTGTTTATTAGTGATCTTCTCGCCGTGTCCTTTGTAAAGTTGTGACAATTGACTCTCGCAACTGTTGTCTTTGTATTGTTCCCAGGTTATTCCGCCTATTGTAGAGTCGAAGCAGTAGCCGTTGATGAATGGGCATGTTACCCCTTCTCGCAGGTGGATCTCGTTGTCGTCTATGCTTACTGTAGCTAGGTAGTCGGATACTGTTATTTTTACTGTTACTAGTATTACTACGTATCTTCCATGTTCTCTACCATTTTCTTGATATACAATCCCGTTGCATTCGCCGTTTTCTTGTAGGCTTCCGTGAGTTGTAATTGACGCTGAGGTGGTTCCATTTAGTGTTATCTGTCCTATTGTTTTCTTATATAGTTGTATCGATCGGTAGCGGTGTATATTTCGGCATTCCTCTGCTCCTATCTTCTCGATGTAATTGTATAGTCCTCCATCGACTATGGACGTGTGGCTGTACATCCCACAGTGGAACATGAGTCTCTCCACCGTGATGAGGCAAGCCATTACTCTTTGTGTCTCGAATGCGTTCCTTTGTATTATCTGCACTGTGACGTTCTCTTTGTTGTAAGACGTCTCTGGTGGTGAACAGGGTTTGACTTCCCTTAAGGATATGGCGGTAATGTTCGATCTGTGGTCGTTGCAATCATAAGCTATTAGTCCTCCTGTCCGGTTTCTGGTTACTGTTGTCAGGAATATGATTGTTAGCTGCGTAATTGGTTTTGGAACTGTACCCATGTTTCTTATGTGTGTATTAGGGCTTTCAACCACGACACGTTTGGTCCTCTGGGACTCGGTCAGTTGAGGGTCTCCTCCTGAGTTACGGACTTACGAGCTGCCACAATAACCGGACTACGCGCAATACTATGCCGGGATGATAAGCACTCCCCGGAGAATTACCGACTGCCTGGCGTACGGGACTCTATCGCGTCCCAGCCGATGCCGGCAATACTGCCTGAACGGCCAGTCACGGTGGCCCGCTATTACTAACTACCCATTACTAACTACTGACTTGGCTGACCAAGTTTTCTAGTTTTTATCAACTGGTGTCCTCGTTGACCGGTTGTAGTCCAAGGTTGCGTTTTCGCTGAATTGTGGGTCCTATATTGCATTACAATAACAATTTCTGTTTGACGTGCTTTTTCTACGTTTAAACAATTATCAAACAATGCAATAACTAGGTCAAATTGTTATACTTTTGTATAATTTAAATGTATAAGTTAACTGTATTAATTATCCCTTATTTAATTTGGATATATAATAATTATCTCGAATAATTATTATCTTTTCTATGCTACTTATGCCCTTTATTCCAACTCCCCAAATGCCCCTGAAGATGCTATTTTAAGCGAAAGTACTTGGGCTAGATTTAATTAACTTGTGCTCGATAATAGCCTTATTTTCAAAGTTCATTTATTCGAGCATTCAACCTCATTTCATTTATTCTTGATTATGTTTAAATCTAGACTGTAGTTGGGCCATGTAAGATTTCGATGTTGTTATTCTGGAGCCACTACTTTATTATATTTGCAGTGTGAACAGGACTATTATCTTGTTGGAGGATGGAATTATTTTCTGGATACAACTGTTCTACACTGTAAAACATGATGTTTTCTAAAATATCAGATAAGTCTGCCCAACAAACCTGCCAGCAATACCACATTCCCATTCCTCTAGATGAAATCTATTCCCATATATTGGCGCTACAATAACCAGTTGCTCGTTATCTATCAACGTATAGAGGATTAAATCGATTATTATCTGGTCTCCTTTTAGAAAATTGGAAATTTTCTTGTCTGTAAATATTACTCTGTCTCCCAAAAATCTTGATTTTTTAGCTGATAGTTTAAATATAAGTGAGAGCGCCCACCAAACTGAGTGGCGCGTGGCAAGTAGCAAGTAGCACGCGTCTAGTATGTTACTTAAAATGTAACCAATGAAAACGAATGATTCAGCGCACACCAAAATGACAGTGACGCCATTCGAATCTAATCATTCGTTTGCATTGGTTACATTTTAAGGAGAGCGCCCACCAAACTGACGTGGCAAGTGGACAAAGTAGCAAGTAGCACGCGTCTAGCATGTTATTTAAAATGTAACCAATGGAAACGAATGATTAGAATGTATGACGTCACTATCATTTTGGTAGTTCGCTAAATCATTCGTTTCCATTGGTTACATTTTTAGTAACATGCTAGATGCGTGCTACCTGTCACTTGCCATTTGCCAGCGCCACTATTTTGCTTATGCTAAAATGGTTTGCTACGGTAGGTAGTGACCAACCATCTTCTAATTTCGTTTAAATTCTTGTCTTTTAGTTTTGTTGCTAGTATGTGGAACCATTTTTTAGGATTGAGGCAAGTTTAATTAATAATGAACTGGGAATAAGCCACAATTAAAGGTTAAAGTACGTTTATTGACGTTTTAATTTTCACTTCGGAAATCTTTCTCAAAATACAAACAGTAAATTTACTAATTGATGGGTTCGACCATTACTTGATGGAAATTCATTTTATGTAACAATAAAACACTGAAAACTTTGTTAGACGACGTACTGGTATGTTTCACAGGAACTAACAGGCAACTCGACCAATTTTTATCATATATTAATTCACTTCATAGTCATATTGAATTTACAATAGAAACAGAAACAAAATCAATCCATAAATTTTTTAGATTTAAAAATTAGCAACTTCAAAACAAACATGACTTCTCCATATTTCATAAACCTACCTATACTGACACGACTATACACAATTCGTCATCCCATCCAACACAACATAAACTGGCAGCTTATCATAGTATGTTACATAGATTAACAGAAATTCCGATGTCAAATTACAACTTTGAGACAGAATTAAATATAATTAAGCAGATAGCAGTAAACAACGGATACAACGAACAAACAATTAATAAAATGTTAATCAAAAAACTACACAAGAAAGCCCTGAAATTAGTATTTCCACCACCAGAGAAAAAACCCAGTACCTTCTGCTGGATTACATATACAGGCAAAATAACAACAAAAATTGCCAAACCATAAAAAGAAAGGAATAACACCAGCTTTCCGAACAAATAACAACCTAGGCAAATATATTAAAAATAACAAGAGCCAAAATAAAAAAACACTTAAATAGTGGTGTGTACAAACTTCAATGTGGCGACTGCCCAAAAACTTACATCGGTCAAACTGGTAGAAACTTTGATAAAACGAATAGCAGAACATAAAAGGGCTTTCAAGAATAGAAAAACAGATTCGACATACGCACTTCACCTTCTAGATCATAATCATTCTTTTAATGACAAATTTAAAATTCTTCACATTCAAAATAATGGCTTAAGCTATCTTTGTTAGAATCTATGGAAATCAACAAATTAAAAAAACACAGATATAATTCTGAATGACCAACTTGAGACAAACAGTTCTCCCCTCCTCAACCTATTTCATTAGAGACTATAAATTTGTAAACCCAAGCCAAAATAGATCACTTGAGAAAGGCAATCAGCCGAAACAGCTGTAGTGATAATATTTAAAATAAATTTTGTGGAAGTTTGAAAACAAAGTTTTCAGTGTTTTATTGTTACAGTAAATTTACTGTTTGTATATTTAAACAATAAATATTACATTGACAACTAGTAACAGTTATAGAAATAATACCGATATATTTCATAACAGACAAGCAGATTTTAAAAATAAAATTTTACGATAGCAAAACCCGATATGTCCTTTATTCTCTAAATATTTTTGGTGTCCTTGAAAATTTGACTACTATCTGTCACGAGAGATAAATGGTATTTGTTTACAAACAAATTAGAATAGTTTTGATGTTCCTATAAATCAAAACCTAATTACAACAACACCGCCAACTTTTAAACTCTGCTGCAAAATCAAGTTTTTTGACATATCGGATTTTGCCTTAGTACCACAGATTTATAAGATGTGATCCCTTATTTTTTGAGTCGTGTATTTAATAATAACTAATGGTGTAATAAATCTTTCCTTAAGCTGCTATCAGTTTAATTAGTTTTTCTAATCCGCCAAATAAATCAACTTAAAAATATGCACAAAAGGGTTCAATTTATTGTCTAATAAATCTGTCATACGCCCATTGCAACACCTATAAATCCACATTAAGTTATCAACGCCGCAATAATTGACTTCCAATAAATGTGCAAGGATGGTGAGTCACTGAAATGTCAATAACTACTTATCCATAGTAAAATGTTCAATTAGCGTGTTAACACAGCAATTGCAAGTAATTCCCTTTGCCATCAAGCACCAATCAAATATTATTTTAGCCATACAGTTCTTAACTAATAACAGGTATTTATTCTGGTCTCGTCAGTTGTAAAAGACACATTATGATGTTGAATATGTAATAAGGAGACTTGTCTGAAAGGTCTAATGATGAATCAGCGTCAATGTAATCATGCGAGTGATTGACGTCCTAGAGACTGGAACCCTTGTAACTAAAACATAAGCTCTCTAGTGTATAAGAGTCCGCAAGTTGCTTATCCGGGAAGCTGAGTTTTAGATCGTATTTAGTAACAATACGAAAATAAAGTTTTTATTATTATAGTGTATTTTTATGTATGAGAGAGTAATAAAACAATAAATTATGTATGCAAATCCCTAAACTGACGGTCAGATAGCTCAGCGGGCTGTGCGGCTGCCTCTCATTCGCTTCACACTGTCGAATGGTTTAGTGGATGTGGGTCGAGCCCAAGCTCGGTGTACAGAAAACAAAAAGTCTAACGCAACGGTTTAAAATTCTAGATGAATCTGCGGCTTAGACTAGGATATGTTGGGTTCTGATCGGCTATGGTGGAGCAGTACGGCAAGAGATAAGGGCTTGCGGCTCGGTGATACTCCTCCATAGATCCCTACCGGACGGGCGTAACGCCTAAAAAACCGGATATATATATATATATATTTAATATATATATATATATTATATATATATATATATATAATATATATATATATATTATATATATATATTTAATATATATATATCCCTAAACTGTTTGATACGGGTGACTCAATGAAAAACAGATATTTGTCAACAAGTTTACAGAAGTATATAGGAAAACAATTTTAAATTGAGTATGACCACCAGGTATAAAGGTTGGAGCAGAATAGAATACAATAGTTGTGAGGGTTACTAATCCCTAAATAAGGTTGCCAGTGTCGAGTGTGGAGGTTCACAGGTACTAAGGATTGCAAAAATGTAAGATGTTTATTTTATTGGTTATATATAACCAATAAAAGTTTAATAAGTACCTACCTATTTGCAAAATAAAGTTTAATTCTTTAGATAAAATAAAACGTTTTATTTTATCTGAAATGAGTGCATTCCACGAAGTAAGGGTTTCAACAATCAAACATTTAATTCTTTAATTCCAGGAATCTACGACAGTAATTGACTAGATAATTACGTTCTAAACTTATTCCACAGAAAATGTGATAGTGGGTTTTTCCATTTTGTAGGAAGGTCCAAGTGGCGTATTCAAAATTCTTAACAGTTCACTAAAAGTAGGTACTTCAGTTGCAAGGTGCAGTTTATTGTGTATACTAGTGTTATGGAAAATTTGGAAGTGCCGTGTAAACGCCGAAAAAATTGGTCCTTTAACAGTTAATGAAAAAACATTAATATTTAATTGTTTTAAATCATTTACAGACAAACGTTTATGTGAAAGTGTTGATGAGACCGTTGAGTTAGTTAGCAGTACACTTGGTGTTGGGAAATCTACGATTTACAGAGTTATTAAAGAAGAGAAATGTGGTAGTTTTCAAATGCCACGTAATGCTCCAGGGAAACCAAAATTTCAAATAGAATATCATTTTAAAGAAGGACTTCGACGGAAAGTGCATGAATTCTTCTTTAGACAAGAATTTCCAACATTGGATAAAGTTCTTGTCTCAGTTCGAGATGATAAGGATTACCCAGAAATGAGTCGAAGTACGTTATGGAAACTTTTAAAAGAAATAGGCTTCCGCTGGAAAAAGAATCCCAGAAAGTCTATTTTATTAGAAAGAAGCGATATTGTCATATGGAGAAGACATTTTCTAAGAACCATAAAGGAAATGAGAAACCAAAAAAGAAAAATATTTTATCTTGATGAAACATGGATCAACGAGGGTCATACACCAAATAAATTTTGGCAGGATGAAACTGTTACAAGTCAAAGGCACGCTTTTGTAAATAACTTATCTACTGGTTTAAACCCACCATCAGGAAAGGGACGCAGGCTGATAATAGTACACATTGGCAGTTCAGACGGTTTTGTTGAAGGTGGTTTATTAACTTTTGAATCAACTCGTACCGGTGACTACCATGAAGACATGAACGCTGATGTCTTTCAAGAATGGTTCGAACAAATGATAGATCTTCTTCCTAAGAACTGTGTAATAGTAATGGATAATGCAAGTTATCACTCCAGACTTATAGAAGGACTGCCCACAACCAAGTGGTTAAAAAAAGACTTGCAGAATTGGCTGAGTTCAAAAAATATTACGTACCATCCCGGATCTATAAGAAAGGAACTTTATTCGTTGTGTGCCCTTCATAAAGAAAAATTTAAAAAATACGAAATTGATGAAATTGCCAAAAATCGTGGAATGACAGTACTTAGATCCCCACCATATCATTGTGAATTAAACCCGATTGAACTGGTATGGGCACAGATAAAGAGTGAAGTTTCAAGAAAAAATACCACTTTTAAAATTCATGATGTTAAACAGTTGTTTTTGGAGGCCGTAAATAATGTAAAACCTGAAAACTGGAAAAAGGCAGTAAATCACACTATTAAAGAAGAGGAAAAAATGTGGAAGCTGGACAATATTAC
The DNA here is from genome assembly GCA_918026665.1 of Diabrotica balteata. Lineage (NCBI taxonomy): Eukaryota > Metazoa > Arthropoda > Insecta > Coleoptera > Chrysomelidae > Diabrotica > Diabrotica balteata. The sequence continues at coordinate 156,843,573 of OU898278.1, forward strand.
TGATAAAATGATCGAGCCAGTTATTATAAATCTTGGTTCTGAAAGTTCATCTTCTGAATCTGATTTGGATTTGTAACAAGTAGCTGTAAGTTTTTATATTAATATTTTTATTCATCTATTTAACATACCTTAGACGGTTTTAAAAACTCTTTTTCTCTTTTGTAATTTTTAAAAATTAAAAAAAAATGTGAATTTTTTAAAACCCTTTTTAATGTAGGCCAGTCAGTTCTAATATAGTGTGTGATAAAAGAGGTCACTTTTGTTTACATACACATAACACTTTATAACACTGAAATAATTCATTTATTTTTTACAATTATTCAAATTCATTTTTCAATTATTCTTGAGCACGCCCATGGTGTGGTCGAAGGTACCAGTTAAAATTATGCTAATTACTCTCTCGTTCATAAAAATAAACTATAATTTAGTTTTTAGACCAGAAGTAGCAAAAGAACGATAATCACAATAAATAATTAAATGATCAATAATATTGTAGTTATATGTTTTGTCCAAAATTAAGCTAATGGTCAACCATGGAATTTTAATTTATAACAGATTTATATAACAGATTTATTTACTAATAAATAAACACAACAGAAGATCAAGGTTTTAGTTAGAGAATATCATGCACCGACGCCATATTTTTAATGAGGCAAATCAGCACCTTTATGTTTCGTAGACCTTAAGAACGCATTCGACAAGGTCAAATTAAAGAAAGATATCCACTTGTTGTACCTCTAGTAACAATCAAAATAATCGAAAATATCTACTAGAACAACAAAATAAACGTAAAAGTAGAAAAACTATTACTGAGCCAATTAAAGCGGGCAATAGGATAAAACTACCTGATCAACCTGATCATGGATGAAATAATAAAAAAGTAGGAACAAGAATAGGATAACAAATGGGAGAAAAAAAAACTTAAAATAATTTGCTAAGCAGCTTAATAAAATCCTTTATTAATTACAAACAACAAGAAGATAATAAAAAATTAGCAATATACCTAACACAGATGAACCGTTAAATTTACCCATTTCTCAATTGGAGCTTACAGAAGCATTATCAAATCTCAAAGAAACTACCGCTGGCCCCAACAATATTCCTAGTATTTTTATTAAATACCTTCCCGTTAACGCTCACAAACAACTTTTTAACGAAATATTTTGCCTACCACAGGGGGCATTAATACGGGAGATAGAAAATTGGGGGAAAAACTATTGGGGGTGGAGATAGGGCAAGCAAAAAAATCGCTACTGATGCGAACAGCACTCAGGGTTTCGTAGGAGAGCTGGGGTCGTGGATAAGTAAAAGATAAGGGCATTGGAATGGAGGAACTACAAAAAAATGAAATAAAGGGCTTTTGGGATAAACAAAATAAAAATAAACAAGAAACACCTCAAGGAATTTAATATAGGGCGCCACTTGAGGTGCCTAATTATGCCTATTACAATCACTAGTTGTAACTAGGGAAATAATTAGAAAACAAAATCAAAACATAAAAAACATATCTTTCAAATAAACTCAAAAAGGGTTAGCTCAAAAAAAAATAAATAAAATGTTAAGACAACAAAATTTAACCTTTATTTATGTGTCACAACAAAACAGTTACAAAATGGAGAAATACAAAATACAAAACTTACGTGTCATCGGCTTACAAACTCCAGGAGTTGGAGATACTACATAAAACTACAAATTTATATGGAGGTTAACCTTGTTTAAAAATAAAACAAACTAATATCCAAAAAAATAATAAAAAACGAGCTGTCATAAGTTAACATTAAATTTCAAAACAAAAAAAACTAAACACACAAATTGACAGTTCAACTCAAAATCTAAAATTTACAATTTTAAATGTCAACGAAAGCCATTATTTATTTCAAAACAAATTGTCTGTCTTTACTTTAAAATTTGATCAAAAAGTTACCTGGATTTTCACTAACAAAATACACTAGAATTTGTGGAACCAGACGCCACTGGAATATCCGAAACCATAACTGGAACTGAGGTCTTTACTCTCTGTGTAATGAACACAACTATCTATCTCCATATCTTCATATCTCGAACAAATCTATCTCCATACTGCCACAAGCCTTGGATGATAACCAGGGAGAAACAAAACGAGGATGGAATCGACGATTCTTCCATTCCTCACTCAAACATTTACTGAACCATTAAATTCACACTGCTACACATTTTCTTCATAAAAAAGACGAACAAACGTCTTTATAAAAAAAAACAAACAACGAGGAACATTTCGAATTTGAGGTCAAATTCGGACATAACGTTGACCGCTTTTCACCGCGGCTCCAACGATAGTGAAGAAATTCTATTAAAATTGAACGCATACATACAAACGCTGACATAACAAGACACCACGAAATGACGTACATATCCTTTTACGACGCATTAAAATTGCGGCTTCTAATGAAACAAGAATTTGCCGAGAAAGTTAAAATAAATAAACAACTCTAAAATGGTTTATTTCAACTTGGCCGACCTAGGAAAGAAATAAAAAGATATTTGGGTTTAAATACGTACGAAATATTTTTAGATCTATCAAAAATATATAAGGTGATTTTAATATTTCGTATACGAGGGGACTTCAATATACTTCAAAGAATCAATGAAATTGAAAATGCTACAACTTATAGATATAATATTATTTGGATATAGCACCTTTCCTGAAAAATGGCATGAATAACTGTACAAAAACCAAATAGTATTCAAACAAGTCCCAAGTCATACCGATCGATATCTTTAACATGCACCATGTGTAAGTTACTAGAAAAAGATATTAATAATAGACTAAGATGGCACCTGGAAAGAAAAGATTTAATTATTTCAGAACAAAGTGGTTTTGCTCATTTTTGTATGTAAATGTCTGCTAGTTTCTTGTAATTTAAAATAAATTGTAGTTTAAAATAAAACATCATATGAATAGAATATCGAAGAAGTCTAAAAACTACGTGTAAGACAGTTTGGGCATTGAGAAATACTACCTATTAAAGTTTTTTAAAAAGATGTTTAAATATATTCATCTTCTTGGCAGATGTGTTGTGGTTCATCATTGAGCTCGAAAAGTCTGATCAATAATACTTCTCCATTGGTCGCGATCATCTGTCACATGTACTGCCTCAGTATACTGCTTATTGAGAAGCTTTTTCGTGATGTCTGCCCATCGGTGTGAAGTGTGCTTTAAAATATTTGTTCTGTACAAAAACTTTTAGGTGAAGTATATTTTAAGTATATTTGCGTCAAATAAAAAGTTACAGCAATATTTAAGTACTTTACAAGTATTAAATTTTTATCACAATTACTTTTAAACTATTTTCAAAATTCTCAAGGAACACACCCGCTCTGATGATGAATGGGTGATCACCCACAGTCGCCTCAGATAACAAAAAATATATTATTCTATTCATATAAATAACTGTGCATTTGTAAGTTTGTGTCAAGAATCAATCGTAATAAATTTTTCAATTATGCAAATAATCGTGTGTCGGTGAGAAAAGCCAATATAGTAAATACTGGTGCCAACTTGATCGTGAGACGATAATTAGGTCAAAGTCAAGTGTCTGAATATGTTTATAAGGCAGTATATCATACATATGGTATGTCAGATACAATAATATAACCAACATTTTAGCTCATGAGCGTGATAGTACAGGATAAAGTGTTTTTATATTAAACCCCAGAGAGGCTCATAAATACTAATAAGTATCTATGATATCTCAAGCGTGTTATTTGAATACATATCTTAGATAGTTTTCTGAAAGACTGAAAGGTAATAAATACCGTAGCTTTATTGTTGTGCTAAACTTTGGTTTAGTTAAATAAACTGACGTTTATTTTTATAAGAAGTAAGAAATACTAAGGATATTTAAGCCTGTTACTTTTAAAATTTTTATTTTATCTGTATGAATAGGTATAGTTACGATTGTTAAAAAATAGAAAAAAAAATTATGAATTCTAAAAATTGTTAAAATAATTAAAATTCGAATCTACAGGGTGTAAAGAAACTGTCCTGACAAAGGAGACCGCAGTTTCTTTAAATAAATTTAAGACAATTAAATCCAATTTACTATACTTTGTCTCAAAGTGATAGTCTGTACAAGGTAAGATATGCAATGTACCTTATGGAATTTCGCAAGACGTGCCAGTTTTATGCAGCGAGCGATGGCGTTCTCTATTGTCTATCTTTCAAAATAAACGGAATAAACCAGGAGTTCTCACCAATTCCTCACGTACAATTTATATAAGTTACAAATATCTATGCTAGTAATTTTACATAATACTATATATTATTTGTTTCTAATGTAACTTATCAACTTTTATACTTTCTTCTAAGTTATTCAGTAATCAAAAAGCAATTAGAGTAATTCTTGTATAGAATATGTTTAAAAGCTGGATACATCCAGGGCCTTAATTAGTCTTTAGTTGTTCTTCGCAGCGCGTAAACATATTCGAGCTATGATTATTTGTACCATCTTGGATGTCCTGTTACTGTTTTGTTATTGTTATTAGTTGTTGGTGGCTGTCGGCAATTATTGTTATTTTCTGTTGTTGACTATTGTTATATTTGACGCCGAATTTTTAACGCAAAATGGAGGAAATTGTTTAATGGAAACGTGGAAAAGCTCTGAAACTTTTAGAGAAGCAAATACTAATGAATATTATTAATTATCATCTTAATCAGGACAACAACGATATCAAGTGTAATTAGGAAAGTGTCAAAATATGAGTGGTGTTTGCGAAAAGACTCTGTTTGCATACGACAGGAATATTCATCACTTGCTAGATTATAATCTCCAAAGAGCAGGCCCAAGAAGCGAAAGGTTGGTAATTCTTGTGACAACAAGTTCGTTAAGGTGTCAGGGGCAAAATTCGTAGAATAGTTTATCAATTTTTTTGTGAAAAACATACCACCAACAATAAACACCATATTAGCTGTTTTAAATGTCGAAAAACTTGGCCAACTTTTCATGGGCTACGCTACATCGCTTGCTGAGTGATATAAATTTTGTATTTATAAAACCAGGCACAATTCAATTTTCATTGAAAACCAGAAATCATTTCAAGGCGTTATCGGTATTTACGCGCAATTCGTAAATACCGTACAGAAGGATACAACATAGTGTATTTGAATGAATCATGGGTAAATATCGAGCACAGTGTGAAAAAGAATGGGTTGATAAAACAGTTACATCTCATCGCGATGCTTTTGTTCGTGGTCTGAGAACAGGATTAATGCTGTAACACTCGTGGTGCACGGATCATTTTTTTGCACGCAGCATCTACAATGGATTTGTTGATGTAGCATAGCTCACGTTTTTGCAAGAAAATACTCAGGACTACCACGACGTAATGGATGAACCGACCTTCGAAGATTGGTTCAAAATACCTTAATGCTAAATTTGCCAGAAAAACTGTTGTGGTAATGGACAATGCTCCTATCACAGCAGAAAGTTAGAACAATTCCAACAATTCAACATTAAAGAAAGATATTCAAGAATGGCTCTGCCAAGGAACATTTTTTGAAGAAGAATGTTAAACTGCGAGTTACTGATGTACTCAATGGCCTTCAAAGCAAAATATGACAGGTACATAATGGAAGATATTGCCAAAAAGCACAATGTGAAGATGAATAAAATTTCAAATATTTCGTATGTTTAATACTGCTAGCTGGTTCTTCTATTAAAATTAAATATATTGTTGCTGAAATTAATCAAAATATATGTACAGAAAATATAAAATGGCATATTAAGCTACACATCAACAAAAATTTTAAGATTTGTAAATAAATAAATACAAAAGCAAACGTCGAAATACAGATCCGCTAATTTTTAGTAGGATCTGGGTACCAAGCCATAGCTAACACAAACAGCTCTTACTTATCTACAGGCCAATCCACCTACTGGCCATCAGATCCAAACAAAATTACAGATCTACTTGACTTCTTTATCCTCCATAGCATGGCCTTAAATTATCTTGACTTACAAGCATCCTGGGATCTGTCCACCGACCATACTTCCATAATTGTCACACTATCTACGCAAATTATAAAACGTTCGAATATCCCTATCCCTAAGTTGGAAATATCAAAGACTAACTAGAATGTATTCGAGTTTTACTAAATGAAAATTTAAATATAAGATTAAAGCAACCAGACGATATCGATAATGCTGTGCTTCTTTTCACCCAAACTATACATGCAGCCGCTGAAATAACTACACCCCTCAGAATGATAAAGAACCAAGTCCTACCAACATACCCGTATAAATAAAACGTCTTGTTGCACAAAAAAGAAGGGTTAGGCGCATATGGCAAAGAAGTCACAATCCTATAGATAAAAATAAATACAATAGATTAATACGCCAACTTAAAACTGCTCTACAAGACGCGAGGAATGATACATTTAAACTATTCATTAACAGCCTGTCAAAAGAAGACCACAGCATCTGGAAAGCAACGAAATCATTTAAGAGGCCTACACAGCACATACCACCTCTAAGGAAAGTCGATAGAAGCTGGGGAAAAACTGAACAAAAAAAGGTATCAATCTTTGCTGTTCATCTCTCACACGTTTTTGCTGCACCTGAACTTAATAACAATAATAACGAAAAACAAATTAAAAACTTCTTAGACACTCCATGCCCAATGATGCTACCAATCAAATGTTTTACTACTAGTATTACAAATTTCTAGATGCAATAACTACAAAGCACCAGGCTTCGACATGATCACCGGGCTAATAATAAAAAAATTACCGAGAAAAGCAATTGTCCTACTAACAATCATATATAAAATAAGATTACCCTACTACCCGAGTAATTAAAAGTTCCCACAAATATATTATGATTATTAAGCCAAATAAGTTACCAAATATTACTACTTCTTAATAGACTGTAGCATTTGCAATTCCTTGATTCTTTGAAATATATTGAAATCCCCTTGTATATGTAATAGTATATTGAAATCCAGTCATATATGTTTAAAAAAACGAAGAATTTTTTCCATTTTTGTTAGTTCGTATCTTTCAAGTTAAAATACCCAAAAGTGTTTTCAATAATTTTAGCGTTGCCAAGTAATATAAACCATTTTAGAGTTGTTTATTATTTTAAAGATGTGTAAGTACTTTCTCGGCATTTTTTTTTATGTTACTCGGTATTTCATTAGTTACAACAAGTGGTTATAATAGGCATAATTAGGCACCTCAAAGTGGCGCCCCATATTAAATTACTAGAGATGTTTCCTGTTTCTTTTTGCTTTGTTTATCCCAAGAAATTCATGACTTCTTATTTCATTTTTTTTTGTACTTGCCCCAATCCAACGATCTAAAAGATCCCCTTATCTTTTACTTGTCCACGACCTCAGCTCTTCTAAAAATCTTAGAAAGACTTCTGCTCCAAAGAATCTTAGAAGACATCGAAATTAATTCAGTGATCCCAACACACGAGTTTAGTTTTCGCGAAGCCCATTCAACTTTACAAAAACGTCATAGGATTGTTAAAAACATTAATGTACGTACGCCTCGAAAAGAAAAAATATTACCACTGCTGCCTTCCTGGATATAGAACAAGCCTTCGACCGTGTTTGCCATGACGGCCTCCTATATAAACTTAAGTCATTCTTTCGTCTCCTCACTATCTACTCCTAAAATCATACCTCACAGAACGTCACTTTCAAGTCGGATTCCTACAACAAATTCAACCACAGTAGCCATGTTCACAGCTGACACCGCCGTAATATCCATCAGTGATTATCCCCCAAGTAGTATCAGGAAACCTTCAAATACACCTGAACTTACTACAAGACTGGATGAATAGATGGAAAATCAAAGTGAACCATACTCTAATCAAATTACATTCACCAACAGGAACATCATATGTCCGATAATCAGTCGGAACAATATATTACTACCAGTAAAAACAGAAGTCAAATACCTGGGAATGACACTTGATCAAAAGCTCATATCTTGGCAAAAAAAATCCAAATTAACATAAAAATACGTCAAATGAATTGGCTAATAGGCCGAAACACACACAGTTATCTACAGATAATAAACTTCTCTTGTATAAGTGCATAATAAAGCCTATATGGATATATGGAGCGCAACTATGGGGCTGTGCAAACCTTTCTAATACCAAAATCATTCAGAGAATCCAATCCAAAACACTCAGAATGATTTTCAAAGCGCCGTGGTACGTTAGGAACAAAACACTGCATGATAACTATGGTATACCGTTGGTTGAAGACGAAATCATCAGAGTAACAAGAAATTATTTAGAACATCTGCCAGCCTACCTCAACGTGAAAGCAAGACAACTACACCTCCAACTAGAAGTCAGACGAAGATTGAAGAGACACTGGCCAATAGACATTATTTACTAATTTCAACTTTAATTTTAATTTTCATTTCAATTTTAGTTTCACATTTTAATACTACAATAATTGGATTTGTTAGTGTTAGTATTGGGAGTGTTATCCGTGGATAATTTCTCCTCTCATATATTTGCAATACTCACATTTACTAATAGCCTGTAATAGCAGATCGTAAATTTGAAAATTTAATAAAAAAGGATCTGGGTACGCCTAAAAGAACAAACGTAGTCATAAATCAGTATTTTTATAATAATTATTTTTCAATCTTTATTGAATTTAAAATGATAAAAAAGAATGTTACGATAAAACACAAACTTGTGTGTTATAAAAAATACGTAAATATTACTACAATCAAATATACTCTCGTTTATGATCGTAAATCCATAATTTATTAATATTTGGTATTCAATATGACTTTTTAAGCTAATCGTACTTATTTTTTAATTTCATGACTTCACTGACGCAAAACTGAGACCAGTGCTTTAAATCGTATAATTAGTAAGATCCGCTTAAAGTATTAAAATTACTTTCGCAATGTCTTTATAATCCCTGAAGATAATGCCAACAGTGCGAAACGTCCGAAACAAAAACCATTGTACCGAATTCTCCGAAAAGTGGCATTGCTAATGATACGCATACATTATTTCACAATAATCTGAGCTCTTAATCATTCACGCTCAAGATCTTTATCATCGTTTATTCCACCTTCACACTGATCTTCCAATTCATCATTTCTCCGCGCCTGATGCATGTTATGTATTGTATAATGTTAGTCTTAGCGTGTGCTCAGGTGGGGACTCACGTTACCACTGATGGGAGACACCAGACAAATCCCCAGTAACCAGCTCGAAGCCATCCGCTTAACACCGCATTCGAGTTGAGCTCTTCACATTGGTCGCGACGTATTCTCAACGAGAGATATCAACTCGCGATCACAATACAAACTCGTTTATTTAACCGGGCCTTAAAAGAGACTTTAACAGTAAATAACAACAGAAACTTTTTTATTTATAAATAAGAATTATTATTATTAGAAGTATTGACAGCTCTTAGCGTTGTAATAATAAAAATATTGTGATTAAAAGGACAGTGAATAACAGTGTTATAAATGGACTCGTTACTTCAGTACAGCAGTCTTACGGAAAGGCTTAGCTCGCAGTTACCAGAGCTAGCCTTTCCCGATGATAATAACAATAACGATGATTTCGAAAGTAGCGTTCCTGCAAAAGAAGATAAGTACTCTCTTCGACCGAGATCAATGCGAAGAATGACAGAACCTGCTAAAGAATCTCTCCAAAAAATCACACACCGGCAAAGTAAACCACACAAGCCGAAACAAAAAGCGGCACCTTTAAGTAAATATAGACGAAAAACTGCAAATGCCAGGGAGAGAAACAGAATGAGAGAGATCAATCAAGCTTTCGAAACGTTGAGAAGAATCATCCCCCATATGCAAGCTACTCATATGCCCGGAACTAACGAGAAGCTGACAAAAATTACCACCTTGAGGCTAGCAATGAAATACATTTCGACACTAAGTGCTGCTTTAAATGGTTCAACGGAATTGGAATCACTTTCAGACTACAGCGAATTCGATTGTTTCTTCTTGGAGTCAGATGGAGAATCGATATCGGATCATTCAGGATCGCTGCTTACATCCCCAGAATTTCCAGAACCTTCTTTATCACCTGTAGATTTTAGCGATCCTTCTTTACCTGCGCTTCTGCATACAGACTTTACTGAGCATTCCCTGGAGCATGGAGATTTTAGTGATTTTTTGTTAACGTAACCCCAAGTGAGTCCTATTATTTTTATTGTATAGATAGGTAAGATTGATTTTATCACTTCCTTATTTTTAATAAATTTTTAAACGAATTTCTAGACCAATTAATAATACAGGATATTTAAAATGATTTTCTAAAATCTATAATTTTTTATTTTAATATTACTTGGAAAGTGTATGAAAGTATTTCAATATGTTATTTACTTAACGATGTAATTAACTAAAGAAAAAACTTTATTTACAATTTAAGTATAAAAACTAATAAATATTTTGTTCTGCAAACGGAAAGCGATTTCTAATAATATTTTAATGTAAGATTCAACTATTAGATGTAACATCAATTAGAGGGTTATTTTTAAATATATCTACTAAAAGATATGTACATATTCACTTAATTACAAATTTTAAATAAACAATTCTATAATAATATATTTAGGCCAAATAAATGACACAAAATAGAATATAGAGAAGAGTGGCTGATGTACAAATGTAAAAGAAAAATCTTCAGGTTATCGATTTTTATATAGTAACTAATTCTACATGGGGTTTCTATTTTGTATTTATACTTAATATTATAAAGCTATTACTGGACGGATGTTTTTGAGAACGTAAAAAGGTACTTTCAAAACATCTCCATGATCTAGTGTTTGATTTTTTGTTTGTTTATTTAATGCTCTTGTTTTAAATATTTCTTTCATTGATTTTTTGCGAAGTTTTTGCTCTATTAATAATTTTGGTTATTTTTTTTTCTATACATCAATTCTAAAGACACTATTTGGAAAAATCGTCAATTTTGGCTTTTATTTAGTATTTTTCGTGTGTGAACTTAAGCTATGAAAAAAAAAGCTGTGGAAAAAAGAATCGGAAAAATTCAACACTTGCATTAGCAAAAACCAATATAAAATGCTTTATACCATCATCATTGAAAGCTAAAAAGTTTATGTATAAGTTACATTATGTATTGTTTTTATTTTAAGTGGATTTTTTACATACCATTTCAATCTAATGGCCGCAATCTCAAATTTGTAAGTTAAATCTTCACTTATATATAATGTAACTCATCATAAACTTTTTCTTTTTATCTATCAGTGATAGTATTTATAAAGCAATATATATATATATATATATAATATATATATATATATATATATATAATATATATATATATATATTATATATATTCAAAGGAGGGAAATAATTTGGTAAACAGCTGATAGACAAATTATACTCTTTTTACTATATACCAAATTATTTCGCCTATTTTCATAAGAATCATTAGCATCAGGGAAAGCAAGTGAAGATATTTGTCGAGATATTTGTATTAAAGATACTTATATACAAAAATTAATAAAACCTAAAACTAATGCATAGAAATTACATATATTTGACTTCCACAATTTTAATTAAGTTAATAATGTTAAACTACTTTATATCTGACACATTTATAAATAACTTATATACATATATATACATATATATATATATATATATATATATATATATATATATATATATATATATATATATATATATTTAGCGAGTGTTTGCAACTTTAATTTTGTCGCTTCTCGCATCCCAATCGCCATAATTTCTTATCGGCCCAGTCTCCTTCTTGAAGACCTCTATTTTCCATTTCTATATGAATATTGGATATCCATTTCTTTCTTGGCCTTCCCTTTTATTTCTCTGTGTAGGTCTCCAGTGCCAAACCTTTCGTGGTATCCTTTCTTCGTTCATCCGTCTCAGGTGTCCATACCATTTTAATTGTTTTTCGGCTATCGTATCCATTATTGTGTTCTTTACTTTCATTCCCTCTCTTATGTTTTCATTTCTTATGTGGTCAAACAAAGTTAACCCGGAACATCTTCTCCAGTACATCATTTCCGTTGAGAGGAGTTTTTGTGACATATTCTTGTTACTTATATACTTATATACATTATATACATTACGTACTTATATACATTATATACATAATATTATTATTATTATACTCGTTTTCCGTAAACGATGATCAGTGGTCCAAAATAATCGTCTATCGGGTATATTCAATTACATCTTACATCTAAAGTTTTTGATGCATGCATTATTCCGATATTAACTTATGCGGCACAAACATGGACAATCACAAAAAAGAATATGAATATACTTAGAGTCACTCAACACGCGATGGAAAGAGCACTGCTAGGTATATCACTTAAGGACAAGAAAACAAACACATGGATAAGACAGAAAACCAAAGTCACCGATGTGGTGCAAAAGCATTAAAGCTGAAATGGGAATACGCTGGACATGTAGCTAGGAGCGATCTAAACAAATGGCACAGATCAATTTTAACCTGGAGACCATACCAACACAAAAGACCCAGAGGCAGACCTCCTATGAGATGGACAGATGATCTGAAAAGGACTGCCGGGAAAAATTGGCTACAAGTAGCGTACAATAAAAACCAATGGAAAGGAAGACTTGCAGAGGCTTATGTTCAGATGTGGACGTGAATGGCTAGACGAAGAAGAAGAAGAAGAAGAAGGGTATATTTCGAGGGGGTATTTTATTGCATAACGCCTTTTGGCTACTGCTCTATTTCCTTGACATTCATCTACGATATTCCCGATAGTTTATTGAAATCATAATTTATTCTGATCCAACTTACCCAAAGTTAAATGCATATCTACCATTTCCTGAAATGTGTAGGTCATTGTAATATCAAAATGTTTAATATCAATATTATTCACACAATAAATGATAGATTCAAATTATTGACTATTATTGATGAAACTGTTTGTAATTATTATATCCCTAGAAACTAATTGTAATTTTATGGCCAACTAGGAAAAAATTTGTTTTTTAAAAAAGTGATAAGAGGCAAAAAGTTTTAAAAATAATGTGTTAAACTAATAATGTCACAAAATTCATTTGATTTAAATGTAGTTAAAAGTTTGGGGGGATTTAGGGCTGCACACCCCCTTAAAATTTTTCTGTACGCTTAGATTTGGTTGTTTCTTTTGAATGAAAAATGCTTTTAGAACAAGAAAGTAACTTGTTCATTTTAATTTCAAAATGTAAAGTAGTTTATTAGATAATGCACAAAAAAATAATTTTTATTTTGTAACTTCAAAGAGCTGTAACTTTTTTGTGTGCTCTTTTGTACTAAGGTAAGTTGGATTCAATCAGTTTATGTTTGTTTTCGAAATGCGTGATTTAATTTATGACATACCTTTTTGAAACACCCTGTATATGTAAAGAATACAGGAGAAAAAAGATCAAAGTCAGATTAAAATAGTTTTGAGATATTCCTAATTAAAGATTAAAGACGTTGTGAAGGAGTGGGGTTGACAAAAATGATAACGATTTTTTTTATCAAAACTCACTGTAATAGATATTAGTAATAATAACAAAAACAGTTATTTTAATTATAAATTACACACAAAAAAAATTAATAAAAATGTGTGGAAATCCCGATCTAAGTCCAGTTTTTGTTAAAGTGCCGACAAATAAAAGAAGAGAAGTGTACTACACTGACCGGCAAAAAAAGTGGCCACTCTATAAATTTCCGAAAGTAAAAATTCGTTAGAAGTTTCATGCACTGTTTCATATTGTATTCTCAACATCTTTTATTTTTAGAACAAAAAATAGCCATTACTGTTTGATTTCTTAGCATAATTTATTTAATTAGAAGGCTACAAAAGAAAATAGTGTGATATCAAAACGAATTACAAACAATAAAAATTACGAGTGAACTTAAACAAAATTGTCTAGTATCGGTATTATACCCTAAAGGGTTTCAATAACCGTTTGCATACGATTTGGAAGAAAAAGGAAAAAATTTTAAATAAAAAACTTAAGGAATACGTTCATATTCTTCACAAAGCATGTTTTGAAGTTCTGCAAGACGTTTTGGTTGGCCTGGTTGACTTATAACCCTACGATGAAGTTCATTTAAAAGACGTTTGATGATATTCAGATCAGGGATGCAGTCTGGCCGTTCTAGAGTCTTAATTCCAACTTTATTTCTATTTTATGTCAAATAATTACTCTAGCAACTCACAATATGGATTCAGTGCTCGCTCTACTACGAACGCAGTATTTAATGTTGTGAGCGAGGCGATTAAGGCGCTTGAACGCGGCAATCTCTTTGAGACTTGTCGAAGGCTTTTGATTGCGTTTTACACGACATTTTGGTCCACAAATTAAATTACTATGGAATTAGAGGTATTCCTCTTAAGCTAATAACTTCTTATCTATGTGGCAGTCGCCAGGTAGTGTCAAAACGTCATTTCTCCGATTTTCTATCCGTAAAACATGGAGTCCACAAGGTTCGGCCTTAGCACCTATTTTGCTTATTATTGATTTCAATTTCGTTTGCCTAAATTTATATCTCCGTACAAAACCATACAATTCGCAGATGATACGACATCAGAAAAAAATAATGATGATTTAAAAATATCTCATGGGGAAGTTTCTAGTAAATCTAGCTCATGGTTTGCTGCAAACAAACTAAAACTTAACTCTGATAAAACGCAAATTTTGGTTATATCTGTAAGTAAATTATTATAGCTTATTATTATCAATAATAAGCTTCTATTGCAGGAAACCTCCGCTAACGATATTAACGACTTGAATAACTGCATCATAAACGCCTTACAAGAAAGTCACCGAGTGCACTGTCCTAAAAGAAAATCAGATAGTAAAATAAGTCCATATACTGAAACGCTCTTGGATCAAAGAAGACAAATGAGAAGCGATAAGAATGTAGATAGCAACACTTTAAGAAAAATGAACAAAACTGTTTCGAAAGCAATTAGGAGAGATTTAAGGAAATTTAATACCGATTATATTAAACGCACTATAGAGGAAAATAACAGCCTAAAAGTTCTACGTAGAAAGCTAACGAATGGGAAATGCGAAATTCATAAATTAAGAAACAAGCAAAATGAAATAATATCACGTAGAGACGAGTTAATACAGGTAGTCGAAGAGTTTTACGAGGACTTATATAGAAGTAGACGAGAAGATAAAACAGGAATACAAACAGCCATTTCAAAGAAGATCAAGAATCAAGGTTCCGAACTAATGCCACAGATAAAGCTAGATGAGATTCGACAAGCATTAGAAAAAATAAAAAATAACAAAGCCCCAGGAGAGGATGGAATCGTAATAGAAGCTATCGTAAATGGAGGAGATATGCTATTAAATAAATTAAGGAAACTATTCAATCTATGTTTGCAGCAAAGAGAGGTGCCCAAAGAGTGGAACAATGCTACAACCATCCTTTTGCATAAAAAAGGAGATAGAACGGACTTAGAAAATTATAGACCTATTAGCCTGTTGAACCACATATACAAGCTCTTCACTAGGGTAGTGACATCAAGATTGGAGAAAAAATTAGATTTCTACCAACCGAGAGAGCAGGCAGGATTCCGCTCAAATTATGGTACCAATGATCACCTCCACACAGTAAAGACACTCATTGAAAAATCTATAGAATATAACAAACCTCTTGTTCTCACTTTCATAGATTTTCATAAAGCGTTCGACACGATCGAATTAGACAGCCTTATAGAAGCAATGAATGACAGCAGGATTGACCATAGGTATAGTGAGCTTATTTATAATATTTACAAAAATGCTACTATGACTGTTAAAATAGACAATAAAACCCGACCAATAAAAATAAATCGTGGAATAAGGCAAGGAGATACATTGTCGCCGAAATTATTCATAACGGCATTAGAATATGCCTTTAAGATGATCAATTGGGACCACAGAGGAGTAACGATAGACGGCAAAAAGCTTAACCATCTCCGTTTCGCAGATGACATTGTCCTTATCACAGATAATTTAGGAGAAGCTACAGATATGTTAAACGAATTGGATTTTGCATGTTCGAAGGTGGGCCTGAGAATGAACTTGACCAAAACTAAGTTTATGACAAATTTGGTCCCCAATAACCATTTGACTATTCAAGACAAAGTGGTAGAACTGGTGGAGAAATATACGTATTTGGTTCATGAAATAAGAATCAGCAGGGATAACCAAACATGTGAGATCCAAAGACGAATTACTTTAACATGGGCAGCCTTTGGAAAACTGCGAGACACACTTAGGGCCAACATACCAATCAGCCTCAAAATAAAAGTGTTTGACCAATGCGTATTACCGGTCATGACCTATGGGGCGGAAACTATGACTTTAACCAAGACCACGGCTTCGAAACTGAGAGTGGCACAGAGACGAATGGAACGGTCTATGCTGGGAGTGACGTTGAGGGACCGAATAAGAAACGAAGATCTGCGAAAAAGGACGAGTATTACTGATGTTGTGGAACGCATAGCGGAACTAAAATGGAACTGGGCAGGCCATGTAGCGAGAATGCACGATTCACGATGCGACGAGCAAAATTACAAATTGGAGGCCAAGAGCAGACAAACGCAGTAGAGGAAGACCACCTACACGTTGGGCCGACGACATCAGGCGTATCACTAAAAATTGGCAACAAAGAGCACAAAATCGTGAGGAATGGAGGAGTTTAAGGGAGGCCTATGTCCAGCAGTGGACGTGATAAATAGAGGCTGGATGATGATGATGATGATGTAAGTAAATTACACAATGATCCAGATACCAGAGAGACTGTTAAGCTATTGGAAATACCCATTATTAATCGACTCAACTGGTCGGCTCATATCTCACAGCTTTAGAAGAAGCTATTCGTTAAAAGTTCGTTATTTGTTATTCGCCAACTAGTATTGGTTGTTAACTTCAAAACATTAAAAATGACATATTTTCTTCATTCCACTGTCACCTAAACTATGGTGTATTCGTATGGAGCAATTTAACAAATGCACTTCAAATTTTTAGAATGCTAAAAAAAGGTGTCAGGATTTTACTAGAGGTTAGTTATCTAGAACACTGCCGATCTTTCTTTATCAAATTCAAAATTATGCCGCTACCTACTCTGTTGATATTTCAAGTTCTAACTGGAATTCACCGAAAACGTTTCCATTTATTAAAGCAGTCTGATGTCCATGTTCACAATTCGCGAAACGGTCACTACCTACGAACAAATCGCTGTAGATTAAGCCTTGCAAAATAAAATTGACTTAATTATAACTATTACAATATTTTACCAAAAAGTATTAAACAGCTAAGCTGTAAAAGTTTCGATAAAAAATATCTTCTAAAACATTGTTTTTACTGCTCAGAAGAATATATAACTCAGTGCAGAACATCCACTGAACAGCTTACCATAACTTTGCCATAATTTTTTTTTGGTTTAATATGTGTATATGCTATGTACTATGTATTTTTTTACTTGCTACAAACAATATTTGTATCTGTTATGTAGTTAAATAAATACTCTTCTGTTACGTTTATCTAACACTTAAATTCAGTACATAATACACTTACTTACAGAATTTTAAAGAGAAATATTGTTAGAAATCGCTTTTTTATTATTTAATTTCTAAAAGTAAACAGTGTGATTGTAATGTAAATTAATAAAACGATATGTTGTTAAAACATTAGAATAATTTAGAATGCCATTTTGGTTCTAATATTTTTTGTATAGTATATGCCAAAAATATTTTTACAAAATTGTAGTGGCTAATAAAATAATGTAAATTTAATGAATATAAATGCGTAATACAAACGAAGCTATAGAGAATGTGATGTAGGATATAATTATAAAAACTCTTTATTTAAGGAAGTGACAAAATTAACATTTCTTCGATAAATCTCGATGTAAATAAGATTTCTTTATTTAGAGAACACATAACTATAAAAGTTATTATCTAAAAGATAAATACAGGTTGTAGTAGGTGTTGATCCAATCTCTCAGCATAAAAAATAGAGTTTGTGTCATAGATATTTATATAAAGATTTGTTTCACTGTTAATTTCTGAAATAATATTGAAATTCTGAAAACAAACAGCAGTTATTTTGAACGGAAGTTATCTCTAATCCTACATATCGATTTCTTAAAAAAATTAATAATTTCGCTTGTATTTGTTGACTGCTGATAATCTTGGAATAGTTATAAACGGAAGAGATTTG
Organism: Diabrotica balteata; assembly: GCA_918026665.1. Classification (NCBI taxonomy): domain Eukaryota; kingdom Metazoa; phylum Arthropoda; class Insecta; order Coleoptera; family Chrysomelidae; genus Diabrotica; species Diabrotica balteata. The sequence goes on from OU898278.1 coordinate 156,861,787, forward strand.
TATAATAAACCCACGCGTTCAAGTGTTAAATGAATCATAATCAATTCAAAACATAAACACAAGGTCACTCAAGTTTTCTTACTGTATATAGTCAAATTTTTAAGGTACTCATTTACATATTTAACCATTTTCTATGAATTAATGCAATACTTGTCTTCAATATCTGTCATTATAAAATAATTGTTGTTGTAACGGGCTCTTTGAACTCATAAGTGAATATATAATTTTGGTTTTAAATGTATTCTGCTTTATTTGGGAGGATATGTATGTAAAACTACAGTATTTTAATTTAATCTTACTATTGTTTTTTTTTTTGCTTTTGTGATATTAGTAGGAGGTTTTAAATATTTTATTTTGATTTTTAGACCGTTGTATTTCAAAACAGCTTAGCGATAAAAGTAGATGGTAGTAGACGGAAGTAGAGGAGGATGGGGCATTGTGAACCATCTAAGGAAGATATGCACATACTGTTAAACCAGAAATGATTTTGTTTTGTTTAATTAATTAGGGACGTTCATTAAACATTTAACTGTCATTTAGTTGCAATTGAAACATAATTTATTTAACGTATTTTCAACAAAAAAATGACAACTGACTATATGTCAAAAGTTCACATTGCCCCATATGGTGGGGCAATGTGAACTACTGAGGAAAGTCACACTATTTCATTATCTAATGGCTATGTTTGGTAAATAAAATCAAGTAAAAAGAATTTTTTTATTAAAAATACTTAGAAAACCGGTAACAGAACATTAGTAAAAATATACACATGTTATATTTATTCAGAAATACTAAATTCACACTGAAATTCTTCATCATCTTCTGGATCTATTCCCGCACATGCTTCATGAGCCCATTTCAGACAGGCCGAGCAACGTACCCATCCTTCTTCATTGGCTGATGAGGAGAACCACTCGTTACAGTAAAAACATTCAGCATCTTCACCATTGCCATCATCTTGTACTTGATGGTTACATTTATTTTTTTTTTCTTTCCCTTACCATCTTTGGAAGGACAAACTTTTATTTTTTTGTTACTTCTTTCACTATCTTCGTGCTTATCATCATTTATTTTTTTCTTAGCTTTTTCCTTTTTCATTGTTTCTATTGCCTCCTTCGTGTTTATTTCAAGTTCTAATTCTAGCTTATACGGACTAGATGTCAGTACAGCCGTTTTACCTTTTTTAGATTTTCTCTTTGGTTCCATTAATTTACTTCTCTTTGGCAGAGGACGAATGTCTTTAGGGCTGTTTGCTCCAAATGAAGTTGTTGCTCTATTGTGTGCAGGGGAAATTGTCAATTGAAAATCGTTACCAGTATGAAGCTTTGCAACTGAGGTTGAAGCAATTACCTCATCTTGACTTAAGTGAGGCTCTGCAGTTGAAGTTGAAGGAATTGCCTCATCTTGACTTGACACTGGTAGACTATTATTCTCCAAATCTCTTTCAGTCGTAGCAGATGGTGCAAAATCGAGGTCTGTAAATATATTGGGATCATAAGGTACTATCCCACATTTTTAAAAAGCGTTAATAGCAGTCAAAGGTGTTGCAGCTTGTAAGAAAGCCTCACCAAAAATTTTAGAGATTTGGAAAGCTGTTACCACTCTGCCTGGGTTTTTATTAAGAAACTTTTCTAATGCCATATCATAATATCGTGCTAAAGGAGCCATGAAACCAACATCGGTTGGCTGCATTCGATGGGTGGAATGTGGAGGCAAACAAATGATATGTACATGTTTTTTCCTAGCCAAATTAATTACTTCTATGTTTTTTGTATGGCTGCTGTGTCCATCCAAAATCAATAAGATCGGATCGTCTTCACTTGGTTTCGTTTGTTGAAGAAAATATTGAAACCATATTAAAAAGAGTTCACTATTTATCCAGCACTATCGCTACAGGCGAATATTGAACCTGGAGGTGCACCAGCTTGGAGTTCGACTTTCAATCTCTTTCTTGCAAAGATTAACATCGGCGGTATGAAGATTCCTGATGATGACATGCAAATAACGGCTGTTGTTATTCCACTTCTATCAGCAGAAGTAAGCCGTCCAACTTGTTTCCGTCCTTTATGCGCCAAGATTTTACTATTACATTTGGGGACTGTACCTAGACCTGTTTCGTCACAGTTAAAAACACGCGTTGGATTGACATGTTTAGAATCCAAAGTACCTTTATACTGATCAAAAAATTGTTTTACATTGTAACGATTAAAAGCTTCAGCTCTTGCAGCAGATGTTGATTCGGATTTACGTAATGAAAGCCCTGGGTGCTGTTTTCGAAATCCGTACGCCCAATCTAAACCTACAAATTTGTTTGTTTTATTATATGGATGGTCTATGTTATTTTTTCGGCTAACTGGAAAGCTAGGTGACGAAGATCAAGCAAAGTAATTCCGTATAAACGCTTCTCCATATCTAAGATATAATTATACAATTCTTCTTCCTGTTCCTTGGTAAAAACCGTTTTGTAGAAACCTAGACCCTTTTCGTCAGGAGAAATTCTTGTTACTTTTTCTTTGCATCTGCGAATTAACGTTGCTTTCGGATACCATAAACTTTACTAGCTTTTAAATAGCCCATCTCCCAGCTTTAACTGTTCGGATAGCATTCTTCAGGCAACAAGAGACCAGGATTGTTGCTCAGTTTTCCTCACATAATTTCGTACCATTTCTAACTGCAAAAGAAGCATATAATTAAAAAAGTGTCAAGAAAATATAATGGGGCAATGTGAACCACTCCTAGTCCACGTTGCCCAATGCGTAGTACACATTCAAAATATGGAAATTAACGTACCAGTTCACAACGTATCAAAAGCAAATCTTAATTATTAAAAGCACATTTTACAAGCAACACCACAGTATCAAAAAGTTAAAATAATCATGTCTACTTACCGAGAAATCTTTAGTCAAAAGTAGTAAATTCCTTAGATCAGCAGCGACGAAACACGTGTTTTTAATTATAACACGTCTGAACGTACTCCCCGTGCGTTCAAACTCATACTAAAAGTAGATAAGATGTCTACGCATATTTGTAGTACTTACTAGATGCAGTGTTGCCAATTTTAAACAAAATAACCGATGTGGTTTACATTACCCCCATGGTCCATGATGCCCCATCCTCCCCTAAACGGTTAGACCAGTCAGTACGGCGGGTGTAACGTTAAGTTTTTACTTTACAGTAAAATTTCAAATTATCTTAAATATTTTCAACATTTAACATGATAAAATCAACTTATACTATTGAGCTCTTCCTGAAATGCAGCAATATTTTTAAATGCCACATTGCAGGAATAAAATGGATCAAATAAGACAAGCTTATAAAAAACTCCCTTTATATTCCCTATTATGAATTACCCAACAACATCTTACGTGAACAACATGAGTAACCTCTCAGGCTCCTCTTCAACTGGAATTGTCCTATTACCTTCCTTGTATACCATAGGTCAAAGAGACAGCAGACTACCCTGCTAAGTGTGATTCATTTAGAGGTACTTTTTTCAACAAGAAAAAATAATGAAAAAAATAAGTCTTATTTGAAAATATTTATTATCATACAAAAGAACCATTCTTTACAATTACTTCTTAAAGATAATTTCTTTTAAATGTTGGCTATGACTACGAATAATTTGGTTCATTCTGAAGTTCCGATTCTCGATTACTCATTGCAGCATTTCGATTGCTATTTCACTAATGACTCCAATAATATTGGCATTCAATACCTCAATTGTATCTGGTTTATTCATGTAGACTTTGGTCTTTAGGTAGCTCTATAAAAAAAGAGTCTAGATGTGAGATGTCACAGGATCTAGGCGGCCAATTCACTGGTCCAAATTTGTTCACCGAATCGTTCTCGCAATCTTTCACAGGCTGCATGGCAAGTGGCGCCATCTTGTTGAAACCAAATGTTGCCGAGACCACGAGCTTTAATTTCAGAACCCAAATAGTCTGTTATCATGGCACGATAACGGTCTCCATTCACAGTAACATTTTGGCCGGACTCTGTTTTAAAGAAATGTGGACCAACGATTCCACCAGCCCATAAACCACACCAAACAGTTGTTTTTTCAGGGTGTAATCTTCTTCTTCTTTAAGTTCCATCTTCTATCGAAGGTTGGAAATCATCATGGCTATGCGGACTCTGTTGACTGCCGCTCTAAAAAGTTCTGCACTACTGCATTCAAATCATTCCCTTAAGTTCTTAAGCCAGGATATTCTTCGTCTTCCCACATTTCGCTTTCCTCGGATTTTGCCCTGCATAATAAGTTGTAATAATGCGTATTTTTGCCCTCTCATCACATGTCCCAAGTACTCAAGTTTTCGTCTTTTAATAGTTAATATTATTTCCGCCTCATTTCCTATCCTTCTAGTTACTTCCATGTTTGACATTCTTTGAATCCATGATATTCGTAGGATTCTTCTGTAACACCAAAATTCAAAGGCGGCCAGCTTATTCAGATGAACTTGTTTTAGTGTCCAAGCTTCCAGACCATAAAGAAGAGTAGAGAACACGTAACATCGAAGCATTCTCAGGCGTAGTTCTAACCTTATATCCCGACAACAAAGAAACTTTTTAAGTTTAATAAATGATGTACGTGCTATTTCAATACGTGTCTTAATTTCTTTGGTTTGGTCTACATCTGATGTTATCCATGTTCCTAAATATTTATAGTTATTAACATTCTCAATTGCAGTATCTTCAATAGTCAATTGGATATTTGCCTGTGCAGATTTAGTCATGATCATGCATTTAGTTTTCTTTAAATTTATCTTCAGTCCGTACTCATGACAGCGTTCATTAAGGCGTTGCATTAGGTTCTGTAAATCATTGTTGTTATCCGTAATTATTACTGTATCGTCTGCAAAACGTAAGTTATTCAAAACTTCTCCATTGATAGATATACCTTCTATTGAGTCTGAGAGCGCTTCTTGAAATACCGCTTCACTGTAGACATTGAAAAGTAGTGGGGACAGCACGCAACCCTGGCGGACTCCTCTCTGTATTTTGATATTTTCGGTGTACTGGCTGTCAACTCTTACCTTGGCAGTTTGATTCCGATATAAATTAGATATAATTTTCAGATCACGACTGTCAATATTTTTGCTTTTTAATATATCTACAAGCTTTTTATGTTGAACTTTATCAAATGCCTTTTCAAAGTCTACAAAACATAAGTACATATCCTGATTTATGTCCATGCATCTCTGAGCCAGCACATTCAAGCCGAACAAAGCATCTCTTGTACTCATACCATTTCTAAAGCCAAATTGTGTATCACTAATCTCATATTCAAGAGTTTTAACAATTCTGCTGTGAATTATTTTCAAAAATGTTTTAAGTGTGTGACTCATTAAAGCTATTGTTCTGTGGTCTGAGCAAGTTGTTGAACTTGGTTTTTTGGGAATTGCTACAAAGGTTGATTGCAGCCATTGTCTGGGGATTGTGGCAGTCTGATATATTAGATTAAAGAGTTCAACCATTACATCAATAACATCTTCATCGATGAGTTTTAATAATTCGATGGGCACCTCATTTGGTCCAGTAGCTTTACCCTCTTTTGTGTTTTTGATGGTATAGATGACTTCTTCTCTTAATATTGGTGGTCCAGTATCCTCGGTGATTTCTAATGACAGTTCTTCTCTTTCATCATTAAATAGTTGTTGAATGTGATTGGTCCAGTGACATAATCTCTCCTTCATATCAGTAATAATATCCCCTTTATCATTGTTAAGGATATTCGTTTTTAGACGCTTTCTAGAACCTGTCATTTCTTTGATTTTTTTGTGTAATTTAAAGCTATCAGGGTGTAATGGCAATTCTTAAAACACTTTTGTTTATTATCCCAAATATGGGTATTTTGTTTATTAACGTACCCACTAAGCCTAAAATGGGCCTCATCTGAAAACAAAATTTTTCTCGAAAACAGTGGACCTTTTGAAAGCTTATCAAGAGCCCATCGACTGAAACGGTGACGACTCGGAAGGTCGGTTGTACACTAATTGAATTTTGTATGCTTTTAAACCAAGAGCCTTACGTAAAATACGCCAAGTTGTTGCATATGACAAGCCAAGCTGTTGAGAACGGCGACGAATCGATTCTTTATTATTTTCGAGTACATTATCCGTTACCGCCGCTCTATTTTCTTTAGTACGTGCTGAATGTGGTCTATTTGGTCGCGTGTTATCCAATAATGAAAACTGGGTTTCAAACTTAAGCCGAAAATACACATGCCTGTTACTAGCACAGTAGCATACCAATACCTAGCAAGTACCAGCTACGGTCCCCAAACTGGCAAGTGTGTACGTTCACTGACATGCTAGTTTTTGACATGCTAGCTAATCGCAAAGAATTTGATTTTTCTTGCTAGTAGCATGCTGTGAGATGCAAGGCGCATGAGTAAGGAGTGTCACTCGCATGTGTGAACGCGCGCTATCTATGATACTATGAACTAAAGATAAACCCACGCGCACGCGATCAGTCTATCTCTTTTGCACGTGTGACGTCACTTGGCGACAAATGTCACCAGAAATGTTCTGTTTTGCATGGAGTTTTGTCAAATTTAGTATTGTTTTATCGTTTATCTAGTACGTTGACAAATAAATGTGTGCACTTTTAGATAAAATATATTTCACAATATTAAATTAAGATAAACTTTTATCACCAAGTGACATCATGCGCATTGACGTACAAAATTCGATTGCGAAGTGGTTTTATCTTGGAAGTCATAGTATCATGCGCGCTATCGCTACGGGCATACCAGTAGCTAGCAGAGAATTGTCAGGTTTGTTATGTTGGTCATTAAAATTAATCGTTTTATTTTTTGATTGAAAAACCTTCAAATTTATTGCTATATATAGAGAATTGGAGTGTCTTTTGAATTCCTAATCATCTCTTTATACAAATAAAATAGCCCATGACAATGCTTACACAAAAATTTAAGAGGAAATGGGTGAAGGTATTACTATAAAGGAGATAAAGGCCAAAATAAAAAATCGCTCCAATATTTTCTCGCCTACCAATCCAATTTCTCATCAAATTTTTTCTCTTTTTTGAATTTCTGTTCAAATTCATTATTAAATTTCTAACAATATCCGTGGTTATCAGCAATATTTGTTTATCGAATTCATTTCAAATACCTTTCATGGATCCACTTTTATTTTGTTGGAAACTCAAAAACTTTTAATTACAAAACAAGTACTTCAGTTTCAGATGAAAACCACTCGACTGTTTACTAGCACTGGCTCGTGTAAATATCTACCCTGCTTTTTCGCCTTGCCAGTATAAACAATCGAGCTACTGCACTGACAAATACTAGCAAATGTGTTTTGTGCTTGGCAATTATTGGCCTATGCCAGCAAGTGGCATGCCAGCTACTTTCTCAATTTAATACAAACAATACAAAACAAAAGCAAAATGTCAGTTTGACATTATTTATGCACGATCTCCAATCAAATTTCCATCAATAAAAGTTCCTCTAAATGAATTACCCTTTATAATTCCAAAGCCGTATTAGCGGTATAAAGAGCCCCCATTGTGTAATAGTTTTACAGCGAATGAAAAAGAACATTCATAATAATTATTCTTTCCTATACACTATTGAGAAAATTGAGAGCTTTCAAGATATGGATCTACCTAAGGAAGTTACAGTAAGCTAAATGGACCGAATAAAAAAGAACTTAGTTTAAACTACTTGTACATCGAATGAAAAAATAAATGCAAATAACTAAAATAATAAAGACTCAAACAAACTTAATCTTAATTAATTTTTTTCGCGCCTCTTTAAATACGTGTTATTTATAAATCGTACATGGAAAAATATTTTTTATATAAATTCACTTGTTCTATTATTTTTCTAAGACGTCCATTCCCGATTTTGTGAAATGTTGGAAAATTTATGGTAGCAAGATTTCTCTGAATCGGTATTTGTAACGTTAAAGTTTCTATTTATATCTAAAATTTTGCATAAAAACTTATGTAAACAGCCCAGATATGGAGTGGGTTGCTTTATAACACTCGCCCACAGTGGGTGAAAAAAACCACCTATTCACACAACGTAGGTTTTGTTTAAATATTCGGCCTAAAGTTGTTTTCTCCTAATTCGATTTTACTTCGAATTTATCTTAAACAATTAATGAGACAGTAAGAGGCCCCGATATAGTCTATGATCGTTTTGTCAGGATTTGCAGATAAAATTTATGAATTTAAGTTTAAAAATATGCAAATTTTTATATTTTACAATATGAAAAAAAAACTGTTATAAAGTCTTAAACTAAAAGCTCAGTAATTAATATAAAATAATTAAAAGTTAAAATAAAAAACCTAAAAGGCCGATAAGCACTATTTAAAGAAAAGGAAAAACAATAATTAACATACGAACGTGCCGGAATTAAGACACGAAAAGAAAATTACTCAACAATAGGTTGAGATAGCCTAAACAGGAAGTTTCTGAGATTAGATTCTTCTTCTTCTTCATGTACCATGTCCTTTCAGAACGTTGGTTACCATCATAGCTATTTTAATTTTATTCACTGCCACCCTAAATAGCATGCTTGTATCTACACCATACCAATCTCGCAAGTTCTTCAACCATGAGGTTCTTCTTCGTCCTGGACTGCGTTTGCCTGCTATTTTTCCTTGCATGATATTTTGTAGCAATCTATATTTGGGACCTCTCATTACATGTCCGAAATATTCCAGCTTTCTCTGCTTGATGCTTTTTATGATCTCAGTGGTCTTGCTGAGACGTTCAAGTATTGTGGAGTTACGAATCTTCTCCACCCAGGAAACTTTTAAAATTCTTCTATAGCACCACATTTCGAAAGCCTCAAGGCGATTTAGATCGATTTTATTCACAGTCCAGGACTCGACAGCATAAAGTAAGACCGAGAACACGTAGCAGCGAAGTAGGCGGATCCTTAATGCCAATTTTAGGTCTCTGTTACATAACACCTTGGACATCCTTCTAAAAGCAGCTCTAGCCTGCTCTATTCTGGATCTAATTTCGCCGTGATTTTCTGCATTACAATTTAATTGCTGTCCAAGGTAGACGATTTTATCAACTTGCTCAAGTTTGGTATTATTTACATATATAGACGGTTTTATATTCTGTTGTTTACTTATTACAAGTATTTTGGTTTTCCTTATGTTAAGATCCAGACCTGCCTCCCTACAACTCTCAACGACACTATCAAGTAGTGTTTGCAGATCTTCTTGACTAGAAGCTAGGAGTACTGTATCGTCCGCATATCGCAAATTATTGATGACTTCGCCGTTCACAAGTATTCCTTCTTGTTTTTCAGAAAGTGCTTTTCTGAAAATTCTTTCGGAGTAAACGTTAAAAAGCAGGGGTGACAAGAGGCATCCCTGCCGTACTCCTCTTTTAATATTGAGAGCTTGTGATTCCACACCATCTACTAAAACTGATGTTGTTTGATTCCAATATAAATTTGCAATTATTCGAACATCTCTGCCGTCCAAGCCAATGTCTTTTGAGATTAGATGGAATAACTAATTGAGATACTGTAAGATACCAGACGTATGGAGAAATAGCATATTGATCATCATCATCATAGTCATTAACACCTTGGCATATGTGTTGTGGTTTATCATTGAGCTTCAGCAGCTCGGATATTCTGATCATTGACACTTCTCCATTAGTCGCGGTCATCTGTTATATGTACTGCCTCAGTATACTGCTTGTTAAGCAGTTTTTTTTATGATACATGTCCATCGCTGAGGATATCAGCTGCATTCGCGTTGGCGTTGACTCTGGGGCTTACTTGGACCATCAACAGCTCAATTTGTTGATAACTTTGATGACAATGACCAAAAAACTTTAAAATTCTAAAGCAAACAGTACTAGAGAGACACTGATTACCTTTAATTTCATCTAAAACCGAGATATTCGTACGGCGAGGTGTCCTGGAATTAGAAACAATGGTCCCGTTCCACATTTTAAAAGCGTTTATGCGTCGTCTATCTGATTCTTTGATTGTCCATGTCTCGTATGCATAATAAAATATGAGAAAGACCGGAATTAAAACAAGTCTTCTTTGCCAGAGCCCCGTTTAGTTTAGTCATTGCTTCTCTTGCAAGTTGACTGCGTCTTCGAATTTCTGGTTAACAATTGCCTGTGTTGTTATCTAGAGCTCCAAGATATATCATACAAGGTACTACCTTGCAACTGGCAATAGCTCGTGTTTCATGAAACTGTTGTTGGTGATCAATAACCATGATTTTGGTTTTGTTTTAGTTAACTTCGAGTCCAAATTTAACACTTTCTACCTCGAGTTCTCTTAACAAGTGTAGATAATTTGACACCGCCTAGGTTAATTTCTCTTTCCCAACCATCCAAGACACATCTACGCATTATGAACTCTAAATAGATGTTAAATAATAAAAAAGATAAAACGCGTCCTTGGTGTACTTCCTTCTCCAAAGTGCTTTCGTCAGATAAGTATCCATCTATTCCAATATATTCCAGGTTATCTTATTACAGTTTGCTAATAAGGTGAGTCAAGTGTTGAGGTACACCCATTGTCGTCAATATGTTCCATAGTTTGTAGCATTTAACATTATCAAATGTCCGTTGTATAATCAACAAAACATATAAATATCGGGATCAGATATTCTTTTGATTTTTTAAAATATTTCTTAAAGTAAGGATTTGTTCTCTAGTACCTCTGTCCTTCACAAATCCACCCGGAAACTATCAAATCCACAGAAAAAATACTGGAATGTTCTCCAAAACCAAACATAGTTGACTGTGTTGGTCGCCCTTTTACATTTAGCAGATCTACTGGCTGTTCCCTTTTATTTTTTTTATTGTGCCAACATAAGACAGTCTATTACTTTTTAAATCGGTAACAAGTTTTAAATTTGTAAATCAATTATCTGCCGTTATATTGCCCCCCTTCCATAAATAGGTTGTACCAATCTTCTAACGACATCAGATGCTTTATTACTTTGTTCATAGCGTTCCTGGCGTTGCTTTGCAGCATGTATTTACAGGCTATAACTATAAAATGTACCTGCATCACACATAGCATACATTTTTACTTCGTATTTGGATGACTTTGAAGGGATATATTGTTTGAACCTCCAACGTCCCTAAAAGCCTCCAGTTTTTCGTCAATAATCACACATTATGTTTAGAATTGTGAACAAAATCATCGAAGAGTTCACGAATCTGCGCAATGTTGTCAACAACTTTCCTTTCAGGTCTTGTGATGCGGTCATCGAAACGCATGCATCTTATTAGAAACTTGAACCTTCTGAGACTTCTGAGAACCAGTCGAAATATTTCCACGCCATGTCCATCTGTACCCCAGAGATCCTCTGGGAACATCATTTTGTTGGCGTGAAAGTTCCTCCAAAGCGATCTCCTTACTTCAAGTTGAATGTACTGGTTTGTGAACTTGACTATTGTTTATAGGGCATTGTTTGTAACATGTATTACTCCTGGGAGACGTGTAACCAGGTTATGTGGTTCAGTGCGTCGCTTCTTCGTAAGCTAAATTTTTGCAAAAAAGTTATCAATTTTAAAAATGATACAAAGCCAACAAAAAAGCTTTAAATAATCGAAATTTACACATATAAAAGGGCATTTAAGCTTTTAAATAAAATTCGAATCTTCGAATAATTAATTTTTCCTATGCATTTAAATATTTTAAAAAATGATTTATTAAGCAATCGATACAGGATTTAATAAATACATTTTTTATTTTAATTTTTAAACCATTTAAATGCAAAAAAATAAATTTTTACTGAATTTTTTGTGTTCAATAAAAAAAAACTCTAAAATATATTCTAATTTAAACTCTTTATTAACATGTTGGATTGTATTTGAAAACGTTACTTTATTTGTTTATTAGGATAAAAATTCTACAGTGGTTCCTGTTTTTCAATGATTTTAAATTTTATTTAAAAGCTTAAATACCCTTTCATATGTAAAAAAATTAAAGTTTTTAAATCTTGTTTGTTGGCTCTGCATAATTTTTTTATTGGATTGTAAAATTATTTTTGAAAAACTACATAATCGATTGTGCAAAAATGTTGTGTTTTGTTTTGTTTATATTAAATAGATTCTCTTGGTAAATTTTTGAAGGTTTATCTGGCTTTAACCTGAGAAAGATTATTGAGTAAACATTGATTTTTGACCCTTGGAATAATATATTTTTTCTATTTGCAAATAATTTTATCTTGTCGGAAATTTAATTGCAAAACTTTTTTGTAGTTTACAATTTTTTTCTAAAATACATACCTGCCAAGATATAGCAACGAAAAAGACAACAAAAACTATTTTTGTTTCTAAATTTTTCCACAAATCGTTTAATAAAAAATTGACCACCCTTTGAAGTACCCGCGTAGTGAAATTATCATTTCTAATAATATTTGGAAGCGATTAAAGCAAAAAATAGGATCATGTACGAATTAAACAACCCAAAGCAGATACTGCCTGGTCTACTAGCCAAGGAATGTGTTTTAATCTTAACAGACAAACGTATTGCACTTTGACCCATTTTCTTTCTGTATCAACACGTACTTGTTTAAAGAAACAATTACAAATGAAATAAATTGTGATAGGTATCGGCGTTTAAAAAATGCCGTAACTGTATATCAAATGTATAGACAGTTATGTGTTCTCAACTCTATTTAAATCACTTCTATCAAAATATAATTTATATCAATATGTAAATATAAAACGAACTGAACGTTAAACGTCTTGCCTCATAGAGTTAAGTCTTTTTTGTAAAATAAATTATTTGTGTTATTGTTACCCATAGATCTGTTTATAAATCATATATATGTATAATGTAGGATGCCATATTTTGAATGTTTTATAATAAATGTGTTGAATAAAATTTATGCTCAAATCAGTGTTGTTTTTTATTGTTGGGATCGATAACTTACTGGTTTTTAGGTGATAAAAATCACTAGAGTCTGATAGATCTCTTTAAGGAGACTACTACACAGTTAATCCATTATATACATCATTATTTTGAACACAAAAGATTCCAAGAAGATTTAAAAGCGATATATCTTTTGGGTAGGTCGTTTAAAATTAAATGAGGTTGAAATAAAACGATTTTTAAACGAAAACTATTTTATTTATTTTTTTTTTATTTAAAAAAAAAGTCGCATTCACCTAATGGTTATTAGCGATGGATCTATACAATTTTACAATGATAGATATATTATACGGTTACAAAAAAAAATCCTACAAAATAGTACTAAAAAAGTCAGCAATTTTGTACAACAATAAAAAATAAATAAAGTCAAATCTTATGGAACATATTGATGGCTTTTAAACAATCTATCTTGAGTATCTATCTTGACCTAGCACAACTGATAAGTTTGAATCTATATTATAAACAGATTGTTGATGTTTAAATTTGTCACATTCAAAGATATGCTTTACTATTAAGGTTGAGTTGCAGTGCTCGCATATTGGTGGGTTACATTTAGAAAAAAGATAAGAGTGTGTGAGTCTATTATGGCCTAATCGTAATCGGTTAAATACACTCTGTTCATGACAATTTTTGTAAAAAGATTTAGTTCCTTTAACACCTTGGCTACCGCCCATTTAAACTAATAACTTGTAATTTTGTACCAAATATTTTGTTATCAAATTTTAAGCTTATCTTCTTTATTATATCAAAGACAGTGTAAAAATATTATCACAAAAAATATTTTTGCTGAATTTTCAAGTTTGAAAAAATGTGCGCCGGTGACTCACACGGTACACAAATGTTGCAAAAACGTGAACTTGAAATTGAGACCGTGTGAGATGCCGCAAACACATATTACACATAGTCCATATCCATATCACTTCTAAGTAGATTACGTTACATACCGACTGCTTCCGTCATTTGCAATTCATTTGCAATTTAGAAGTGGAATATTATGTGTATTAAAACGCTGTTCTAATAGATTTTGAGTGTGTATTGTGTCGAATTGTTTTCTAAAATAACATCAAGTAGCTTCAGCGAATTTTTAAGTTTTTAGTAAGTAAAAATCACACTAAATAATACATTCATTTTTTGATATCACTCTTTTTAGTTTCTACTATGTCTGAAAAACAAGTGAACCAATGGCTGGCATAGTATGAAGAAATCCCATCGGACGAGGATAATACTTCTGATGTCGAGGAAACATTTGAGGACAGTGGAAGTGAATATGAGATGTTAGACGACGATACCGAGGAGAGCAGTTATGAGAATCCAGAAGATGAACCAAAAACAACAGAGTTTCAATCTAATGAGGAAGGTGAAGAATGGGGAGAGGTAAATGGTGAATACTTAAAAGATTTAGTATATTCTGGAACGGGAGGAGTTAATAATGTATTAGATGGTGATATTACTCCAATAAAAATTTTATCTGCTATCATTGATGATGACGTCCTAGACCTAATTAGAATTCAGACGAATATTCAGGCTTCAAGAACTACAAAGGGCAAATGGATACAGATTGCGAATAATGTTGAACTACGAAAATTTTTTTGCTATCATAATTGACATGGCCTTGTAGTATATCCAAAAATATCTGATTACTGGTCAAGAAATCTTTTATTTGCAAATAAGTTTGTACCACAACTTATGTCGCGTAATAGATTTCAGTCCAGGGCCGTTCCTGGCGGGTATGCAATGAATGCCCCGCACGCAGGCGCTAAATTTTAGGGGCGCCAAATATTTGGTTACCGTTACAAAAATATTCTTACTTCTAAAACAAAAAAAAAGTCAGTGTTCAGTATTTCCCCGGTAAGCGCTAAAGCAATCACTTCATCCGTTTGCTATTCACTATTATAATACCAAAATTACTAATTAAATTACCACCCTACAATTTTATTAGTGTCAGCATACGACGCGCCATCTAATGCCGCACGCCACTCACTTTTAATGTTTTGTGTTGCCGGCATGCCGCCCGCGTGGTTGTCTTAAGAAAAGTTGCGCGATGCGCCCGCCTCTGACGAAATTGTCGTTTGCGCAGCAAACCGTAACGTTTTAATTCAGTCGTTAGATTTTGTCTTATGGGTTAGGATGTTCTGTTCGCAATATCATTGTCATTAAAGTTTATTGTAAATACATCAAGTTTATTGTAAATTGTAAGTTTAAGGCGGCAAATAAACTGCTTAAAGTAAGTAAAATAAGTTAACTTATTTATTTAAATAAAATAAAAAGTAAAGTAAAGTAAATAAGTAGTAAAATTTAACAGTTTAAGAACCTTAAAATTATTCTTCGGGTCAGTTAAGTATCAATGTTTATTTACAACCATGTATGTTATGTTGACATTGAAGACCTTTTATAAAAGTTTGAAAAACCAAATTTCTAGTTTTAAAATCTATCCAGGAGGAAAGTGACATTTACCCGGATGAAAAGTGTATGACATTAATTTTCCACCCAGGTAAATTTTAACATCCTACGAATAACCAAAATGTTTGTTTAAATTTTATTAGATTTTTTTTAATTTGCATTTAAAAGATATGGTTCTGAATAAAACAGTACCTATACAAACCTCGGTGAAAAAATTTCATTCCTGTCTCGACGCTATACGCCTCGGTAAACCATGTTTTTCTCTTGTTAAGAATTAAACACTTCAACTCAGTGTATAATATTATATATTGTGAATGTATATAATATACTATTATTTACAACCATATACGTAAAACATCACTTATGACATTTTTGAGAGTTGGAAAGTTCACCTTTTGTGACTGTTCTGATTTTCAGATAAAAATTGATTACCTGTTTAATTTCTGCCCAGAACAGCAAAATATTACTCAATTATTTTGGATGAATCTCCAGTTGTAGCGATGTTGAGCAGCTGACGGTCATAATTCGCTTCGTTTATTGTTCTCCATATGAAGTCGAAATTAGAGAACACTTTCTGGGTTTTTTCAAAGTTTTAAATACTACAGGAGAAGGGCTTTTCAATTTTTTAAAAGAAGAAATATTATCAAAATTTGAAATAAACCTTGATAACATGAGAGGTCAGGGTTACGACAATGGGGCAAATATGTCTGGTAAGCATGTGGGCCTTCAAGCTCAGATTCTAAAAATTAATCCCAGAGCAATGTTTTTGCCTTGTTCAGCTCACACTTTTAATTTAAGTGTCAATGATGCAGCTAAAATTTCATGTGAAACTGCAGGTTTTTTTTCAATTATTCAGGAGTTGTTCAATTTTTTTTCTTTTTTTTCAATTATTCACCCTACAGATGGGACATTTTAAAAAGGAATGTACCAAACTTAACTTTAAAATCAGTAAGTGAAACACGATGAGAAAGCAGAGTCAAAGCCATTCGCCCTCTTAGGTTTCAATTCCTCGAAATGTGGAAAAATTTACATGATTTGGTGGAAGATAATTCAAGAGATATGAACACGAAACATTCAGCAAGGTCACTATTAGACAAAACTAAAACGTTCAAATTCATTTTTTCTATTATAATTTGGCATGATGTGTTAACAAAAATTAATATAGTAAGTAAAATGGTCCAGAATCCAAATACAACTTTAAAATGAATGCCACACAGAAATAAAAAATCTTATTATTTATTTCACTGAAAAAAGGTTAGACAAACATTTCGAGATTTTCATGAATGAGGCTGTAGCAGAAGCAGAAAAAAGTGATGTAGAGCAAACATTTCCATTATTAAGACAAAGAAAGACGAAGCTTCAATTTTCGTATGAAGGTACAGATGAAACAGTATTCGATCCAAAACAAAAATTTAAGATCAGTTTTTATTTTCAAATTTTGGACACAATTCAATCCCTACAAAGACGCTTTGGGGGAATAGATAAGTTACACGATTTATTTGGATTTTTGGGTAATTTTCAAAATCTAGATTCTGATGTGATTAAAAGATCATGTATGGATTTGGATTTAGCTTTACAAATTCAACATGCAGGAAACGTATGCAAAGATATTGATGGTCTTGATTTGCATAATGAAATTCTGTCATACAAAGTTCTTAACCCAATCACAGACTCTGGCAAAATTTCGGATTCGCCCATAGATATTTTAAATTATATAACAAAGAAAAATTTACAATCCTTGTTTCCAAATCTATTTATAGCCTTGAGAATATTCCTGACCCTTCCAATTTCGGTGGCATCTGGCGAAAGGAGTTTTTCAAAGCTAAAGCTAATAAAAAATTATTTAAGAACGTCAATGTGCCAAGAAAGGCTATCAGATTTGGCAGTCATTTCAATTGAAAATAAAATTTGTGAAGCCATTGATCACAATGAAATGATTAATGAGCTTGCATCTGTGAAAGCACGACGTGTCATGTTGTAATTCCAATATTTGTTTTATTTTTCACTTGGTAAACAAAAGTTTTTTTGCATTGAGAGTATCTCCTTTCCGTTATTGTTTCATGTTATATTCCAGAATGCCTTATTAATTTGCGAATTGAGTGTTTTCTTTCTTACTGTTAACTTACATAATAATATTGTTTTAAAATGACCTTTTTTCTTCATTTAATTTTGAAAATAAAACCTTTTTTCAAACATGATTCGTTTTATTTTTCTTTTTACATTCATATCATATTTTCAATCATATCACAAGAACATGTTATGATATAGGTATCTTAAAAACATAATATGGGGGCGCACAAAAAATCCTGCACGCAGGCGCTCACTACCCTAGGAACGGGCCTGTTTTCAGTCTATACTACGACACCTGCATTTCTCTGATAACAGCACTAATAATCCCAATGATCGATTAGCCAAAATTAGACCATTAGTCGATATTCTTGTACATAAATACAAACACCTAAAAACTCCCGAAGAAGTTGTCGTAATTGACGAATCGATGGTACCTTTTAGAGGTAGATTAATTTTTAAGCAATACATCCCTGGAAAAGCTTCTAAATATCGTGTAAAATTATTTAAAATTTGTGATATCTCAAGGTTATACTTACCACGTTAAGATTTACGAGGGTCAAATGAAGCAGAAAAACAGAGAATAGAGAGCAAGTAATACAGTTGTTTATGAACTGCTTGAAGATTATGTTGGATGTGGAAGAACTTTAGTAGTAGATAATTTTTATACTAACCCACAATTAGCTCAAACGTTGTTTGAAAAAAAACACGTTTAATTGGAACACTAAGAAAAAACGTGAAAGTGAAAAAATTGCCCAAAATCTATTCTAGAACCTAAAAAGATGAAACGTGGAGAGATTGTAGGAGAGGAAAGTAAAAAAGATATGTAGTTGGGAACTGGAAGGATAAGAGGAACGTAAGATTTCTATCAACAAAACATACATTGAAAATGTGTGAACTTACAAAAAAAATAAGGAGAGGAGAACCTGTCATAAAGCCCGAATCTATTGTTTTTTAACAATAAATACAAACAAGGTATGATATATCTGTGTATTTTAGACTACAAATTATTCAAAGTTTTGCATCCATTTCGAACGAGAAGAAAGTTGAAAAAAACCCGAAAACATGAGCTGATCGAAGTACAAGAAAAAGACGAGAGAAACAGAAAGAAGAGAAAGCGTTGTATGACATGTTACAATAAGTTGTTAGTTAGTCATGATAGAAAGTTTGCACAGAATAAATGCAAGCAGGTGGCAACGTTTTGTAACAGTTGTTCAGGAAATCCATATATGTGTTTGTACTGTTTTAACTTAAAACATTAAATGATTGTTAAAATTTTATTATTTTTTGTAACTTGGTATTTTGTATTTGATTTTTTAAGCAATAAAGTTTTTTTTACTTTATTATTAACCTGAATTCATTAAAAAATCACATTTTACTTTCAATCTTAATTTGCAAGTTATATTACACTTTTTCAAAAAACCATGGTAACTATAAGTTCATTACTTTATTTTGAAACAATACGAGAAACTAAAAACTCTCGTTTTAACCCAGGCTGTTTTAGAGCATTTTAAGTCATTTAATAACGCTGGATGCCGGCGTCTCACACACGGTACCACAGTCATATTTTGTGTGAGATGCCGGCATCTCACAACGGTAGCCAAGGTGTTAACTGTATCTTTAATTTGTCGTAGTTTAGACGTTGATATTTGCCATTCGTTATGCCAGACTTCTAAGATTTTTGCCTTAATAGAAATCTTTAAGTCATCTGGACCGCACTTTAATATTATTTCTGATTCCGCACTAGACACTGCACTACGCGCACTTAAGTCTGCTTCTTCATTTCCAGGGATACCCATGTGAGAAGGAATCCATATGAAGTCAACCGTTCTTCCTTTTTCTTGACATGTGTGAAGTTCTGATTTGATCATTTTTTCAATTGGGTGTTTAGGATATACTCGTTGAATTGAAGTAATCGAACTCAGAGAATCAGAAAGAATCACCGCTTGGACGATATTGGTATCATTAATAAACTTAATTGCTCGATAAAGAGCGAATAATTCGGCTGTATATATGCTACAGTGGGGAGATAGTTGAAATAGATATTTACTTGAATTGATCACAAAAGCGGCACCAACTCCATTGCTAGATTTTGAAGCATCTGTAAATATTTTGGAGAAATTTTCATAAGTTTGGAGTATATTTGACAAAATAGTTTTTATTTCTGAGGGACGTATTTCCGACTTATTATATTTGCTCAAATATACATTACACTGTGGAATATTGATTGACCAAGGGATATGAGGATCGGTGATGTTTGGATCGAATATGTCAGGAAAATCAAAGTTTAATTTCTTGCAATATGTTCTAATTCTTTCATAGTATGGTTTTCTTAGTTTATCATTATGATTAAAAAGTTCGTTATATTTATCTGTGAAGGTGTTACTGTAAATAGGTTTTTCTCGATTACAGTATACCGAGGATGAATGTGTTAATGTTAGTTGCATTCGCCTGTGGTAAAGGGATGGCTCACCAAGTTCAGCATATATGCTCTCAATAGGTGTACTTCTAAATGCTCGTAGTGCGATTCTAAGACCATTATTATGAATTGTATCTAGAGATTTTAAAATAGACTTTCTGGCAGAACAATAAGCGATGCATCCATAATCGAGTTTAGACCTGATTAACGATTTGTATACTGATAATATTGTATTTTGGTCAGAACCCCATTTCCTGTTTGATAATGTTTTTAAGATGTTTATTCTCTTATGACAGGTTAATTGTAATTGCTTTATATGTTCTCGCCATGTCAGTTTGTTGTCTAAATGCATTCCTAAAAATTTAATATGAGTATCTACTGTTATTGGTTTCCCGTATAACGTAACATTTGACGCAGTACTTACATTTGCTGTTTTTGCAAAAACCATGACTCTTGTTTTTGTAGTAGAAAATTCAAAGCCAGTATTCAGAGACCATGTTTCCAGTTTATTGATAAAGCTTTGTAAACATTTTGTCATACTATCTATATTTTTTCCTTTTGTAAATACCACTAAATCGTCAGCATAAATCCGTGCTTTTAAAGGTTTTTCTATGTTTTTCAAAATATCAGTAATCGCTATGAGGGAAAACTATTTTATTAAATAGAAGATAAATATAACAATTACATTAAATTCTAAATATCAATGTAAATTAACATACAAGAATCTTAAATAGACTTACCGAAGATGATGATGTTCTTCTTCTTTAAGTGCAATCTCCGCGACGAAGGTTGGCAATCATCATAGCTATTCTGACTTTCGAGGCAGCTGCTGTGAACAATTAGCCTTGAGCTACAACCAAACCGCTCTCTCAGGTTCTTCAAACCAAGAAACGCGTCTTCTTCCTACGCTTCTCCTACCCTCTATTTTTCCTTGAATGAGTCTCAAGATGTTGTATCTTGTGCCTCTCATCACATGTCCGAGATATTGCAATTTCCTTTCTTTTATTGTATTTTCCATTTCCCTCTCTCTGCCTATTCTCCTTAACACTTCTGTATTCGTGACTCTATCTACCCATGGAATCCTTAACAATCTTCTAAATGTCCACATTTCAAACGCGTTAAGTCGATTTATTGTATTCCGGTTTAATGTCCATGATTCAGCTCCATAGTAGAGTACACTGTGTACATAGCATTTAATTAGCCTTATTCTGAGGGCCAATGTCAGATCTTTGCTGCATAAAATCTTTTTCATTTTCACGAAGTTGGCACGTGCTTTTTTCAATTCTGACTCTTATTTCTGCAGTATAATCGTTATTTTCTGTGATTATCGTTCCCAAGTTAATATTTTGTTCATTATTCTTTCTAAGTCTTCCAAGTTGTTGGCTATTATGACTGTATCGTCGGCATACCTAATGTTGTTAATTAAACTTCCGTTCACTTTTATGCCGACTGTCTCGTTTACCAAAGCTTCTTGTATGATTTCTTCAGAATAAGCATTAAACAATAACGGCGACAGTATGCAACCTTGCCTGACCCTCTCCTTATCTCCACTTCTTCTGACACTTCTCTTCCAATTTTCACATTTGATCGTTGGCTGTAGTATAAATTTGATATCAATGTTACATCCCTCACATCCAGATTCTTGTTTTTGAGTACTTCTATAAGTCGGTCATGTTTTACCTTATCGAATGCCTTGTTGTAGTCTATAAAGCATACATAAAGATCTCGATTAACATCCAAACATCTTTGGTCAGCACGTTAAAAGAAAATAGTGCCTCTCTTGTGCCCACTCCATTCCGAAATCCAAACTGGGAATCACTAATATCCATCTCCAGCTTAGCGTGTATTCTATTATGGATGATTTTTAGCAGGGTTTTTAAGGTATGTGACATTAGACTGATCGTTCGATAATCACTACATTCTTTGGCATTTACTTTCTTTGGTAGACAAATAAATGTTGATGTCAGCATTTCACGTGGAATGATTCCTGTGGAATAGATTGTGTTCAGTAGTTGGACTAAAAGATCTATGTTTTTTTCATTGACCAGTTTTAGCAATTCACTTGGTATTTCATCTGGACCAGCACTTTATTATTTTTCATGGACTTTACTGCATGCATAATTTCTGGACTTTATCGTTTCTCTATATATTTCCTGTCTCTATCTTCCTTATATTTTTGCATCTTCCGTTCTCCACTAAAATGTTTCCTTGTTTGTCCAATAGTATGCTTGAGGTTTTTTGTTTTGCTACCCCAGCTAATTCTTTAACTTTCTTATGGAGATTGAAGTTATCATATTTGTTTTGTAAGTCTTCTATTTCTTGGCATTTTCCAGCGAAATAAGTCTCTTTAGCTTCTCTTATTTTCCTTCTTATTTGATTATGCAGCTGTTGATACTGAGTTATGTTGATATTCTTTTGCCTTCTTCTGTCCTCCATCATTTCCAAGATTTCTTCTGTCATCCAATCTCCTTTCTTGCATCTGGTTGTTGTGAGTTCTCTGCGACTTGGTTCGATAATTGCATTTTTAAAGAATTGCCACTGTTGTTCTACATCACCATCAATTGATTCCGGTGTGGATTCTAGGTTTGCATTAATTTCTTGTTTCAGTTTTTCTTTGACGTCTTCTGATTTTAATTTTTGTATGTTTAGTTTATCACTTTTGTAGTTTTTTTGTACCTTTTTAAGTAAAGTTGGAATTTTGCTACAAGAGGATTGTGGTCCGACGCCACGTCTGCACCATGATGATGTTAGTTCGTCATAATTATCTTATTGTAAGACTTATTTTTAACAATAATTTGGTAAATAGACATTACCACCATGTCAAATAAAACGTCACATCTGTTTCCTATGATTCTTCTTCTCTAAGTGTCGTCTCCCAATCGGACGTTAGATATCATCATCACTATCTTCAATCTATATACCGCTACTCTGTGGAGTCCTATTGACCTGCATCTAAACCAGTCCCTTAAAATGTTTAAGCATGACACTTTTGTTCTTCCTATACTCCTTTCTCATCTTGTTTTCTACTTCTTCTTCTTCTTCTTCGTCTAGCCATTCACGTCCACATCTGAACATAAGCCTCTTCAAGTCTTCCTTTCCATTGTTTTTTATTGTACGCTACTTGTAGCCAATTTTTCCCGGCAGTCCTTTTCAGATCATCTGTCCATCTCATAGGAGGTCTGCCTCTGGGTCTTTTGTGTTGGTATGGTCTCCAGGTTAAAATTGATCTGTGCCATTTGTTTAGATCGCTCCTAGCTACATGTCCAGCGTATTCCCATTTCAACTTTAATGATTTTTGCACCACATCGGTGACTTTGGTTTTCTGTCTTATCCATGTGTTTGTTTTCTTGTCCTTAAGTGATATACCTAGCATTGCTCTTTCCATCGCGTGTTGAGTGACTCTAAGTATATTCATATTCTTTTTTGTGATTGTCCATGTTTGTGCCGCATAAGTTAATATCGGAATAATGCATGCATCAAAAACTTTAGATCTAAGATGTAATTGAATTTGTTGATTTCTGAGTATATAGTTCAGTTTACCGAATGCTGCCCAAGCTAACTTTCTTCTTCTTTTTATTTCTTCAGTTTGAATTTCCCTATTTAGTATTATTTTTTGTCCTAAGTATATATATTCTTCAACTTTTTCTATAACTTTATCGTTTATTATTGTCACGGTGTCTTCGGAGTGCATGACTTTTGTTTTGTTTAAATTCATTTTCAGTCCTATTTTAGAAGATTCGGTATGTAGTTCTAAAAGCATGGTTTGCATTTCTTGTAGGTCAGTAGCTATCAGGATTATGTCATCTGCAAATCGTAGATTACTGAGGTAGCGGCCATTGATGTTTATTCCCTTATATTTCCAATTTAGGTTTTTAAAAACGTCCTCCAAAACTAAGGTGAACAGTTTGGGTGATAAAGTATCTCCCTGTTTGACTCCCCTGTTTAATGGTACAGGGTTCGTGTGTTCATTTTCATTTAGGTAGTATGTAGCTGTAGCTTGGTTCATAGTTTCTTTTATTAAGTTAATATATCTGCTGTCTATTCTACAATTTTGCATTGCGTTTATTACGGCCGTGTGTTCTATGGTATCGAAAGCTTTTTCGTAGTCTACAAATGCTAGGAAAACTGGAAACTTGTATTCGTTACATTTTTCTATTAATATTTTTGTGGTTAACAGGTGATCGGAAGTTGAATAGCCTTTTCTAAAACCTGCCTGTTCATATGGTTGGTATTCGTCTAATTTCCTTGTTAGTCGAGTAGTTATGACTTTGGTGAGTATTTTAAACAGGTGTGACAGTAGGCTGATGGGTCTGTAGTTTTCCAATTTTCGACTATCACCTTTCTTGTGTAATAAGATTACTTTAGAGTTGTTCCAGCTCTTAGGGACTTTGCCCTGATGTAAACAACTGTCCACAAGCTTAGTTACAATTGCAATTAGTTCCTTACCTCCTTCTAATATCATATCTGTGGTAATACTATCTTCTCCTGCAGCTTTATTTCTCTTCATGTTTTCCAATGCTGTAGTTACCTCTGAAATTGTTACTTTTGGCATTATTTCTGATCCAACATTTTTTATTAATTTCCGTGCTGGTCTCATCTCATCATCTTGTTGATGTGATCTGTAAAGTTCTGTGTAAAATTCTTCTATTCGTGTCAGTATGTTTTCTCTACTTGTGATTTCATTTTCGTCTTTTCCCATTAATGATATCATCTGACGTCGTCCTAGTGTCGGTCTGAGGCATTTCATACTCTTATTTTTTTCAATAGTTGTTGTTATTAATTTTTCGTTTTCTTTTCTTTTTTGTTGTCTGATTCCTTTTCTAATCTGCCTATTAAGTTCTCTATATTCGTCGGTTCCCCTTTTGTTAGATTTATTTAAGATCTTCCTTCTTTCTATTTGTTGTAATATTTCTTTGTCTAATTCATTGTATGTTGTTTTTGGTTTTTTCAGTTGCAGAAGGCTTTTATTCACTGTTTCGGTAATAAGGTTATTCAAATCATCAATATCATTGGAGTTTATCTGCTGCATGCTAACTTGATTTAATGCATGCACTATCTTTTTATTAAATTCACTATTTTTGATTTCTTCAGATGTCCATTTGTATCTTTTTTCATGTATTCTTTTTCTTTCTAGTTTTTTGTTAATTATTAGTTTTGTTCTTATTAGTCTATGATCGCTTCCTAGGTCAAACTGATTTAATACTGATACGTCTTCTACTAGGTTTCTATTCTTCGTTAAGATATAATCTATTTCATTCTTTGTCTTTTTATCGGGACTCATCCATGTCCATTTTCTGCTTGGTTTTTTATTGAAAAAGGAGTTCATTGAGTACATGTTATGTTCATTCATGAAATTGAGAAGCATTTCTCCTCTATCGTTTCTTTTCCCGTAGCCATAGTTACCAATTAAATGTTTTCTACTATATTACCAATATTAGAATTTCATATCGCTGTCCCCTCATTACGTGTTCCAAATATAGTTACTTTCTTAGTTTTATTGTAATTATTATTTCGTATTATTTGCCCATTTTCCCAATATTTTCCAAGTTCATTTTCTTGCTTGTGTCTATGCTATTCTAGGTTTCTGCATCTGTAACACCACATTTCAAATGAATGTAGCTTATTTAATATCAAATGGTCGAAGTCAGATCAACACTATAATTAATTGCTAATTTATTACGGAAAGAAAAATAAATAGTTGAACCGTTTTCTAGAAACAGCGGGTATGCTGATTTTACGGTAACGCTAGAATAGCCACAGTTTCATCTCGACAAGGAAGAGGGGTACAGGGCTCAACGAGGCTGCATATTGCTAATAAATGCTGTTGATTGGTATATTAAGAAATCCCCAAAAACTACCTTATCATCTTTAATTTCAAAACACACCTCCGGACAATCCGAGAATCAGCCAAAAAGCGAAACCGCATGTAATTAATTGCTAATTTATAGCCGAAGTTTTACGCCAAGAGACAATTTATTGCTGCAACCGTTTTCGAGAAACAATGATTATGTTAACTTTACGATAAGGCTTTTTTTCTTATTTTATGAGGGGGGTGGTTCAAACATACCTCGGTCCTAGAAGGTGGGCAGAACCGCCTTCCAGCCTCGGTTATGCAGGACTCCTCCAGCGTGACCACGATGATATCCGAGGCCGCGCGCAAGGGTTGTTCGGACACCATCGCCGTCAATGCCAGAGACCTACCTGCTAAAAAAACACCCTCCTCAGCG
Source organism: Diabrotica balteata (assembly GCA_918026665.1). Classification (NCBI taxonomy): domain Eukaryota; kingdom Metazoa; phylum Arthropoda; class Insecta; order Coleoptera; family Chrysomelidae; genus Diabrotica; species Diabrotica balteata. The sequence continues at coordinate 156,887,805 of OU898278.1, forward strand.
GTTAATTGCCGGCCGGATCGCCCTGATTGAGACGCAAAATCGCACGGCATTTACCCGATCTTTCATTCACGCACAATTCTCACGCATTCTAGCACTTTCTCACTACAACGGAATTCTTCTCTCCCTCTATTTCCTCCCTATTCATGTTCAATCTCATCCCTTCTCATTCTGCCTTATCTTCTTGCTTGGTCCTGGGCACCCTGCCTCCCTTCGGGTCGCCTTTCTTCTTGTTCCTTTCTTTCCAACGTTCTCCTCACATATCTCTGAACTGCTCTCCACCGATCTGACGACCTAAGCATCTCCTCCACCAGTTCCGTGACTGATTGCACCCTACTTCCTAGCTCTCTCTCAAGCAGGCTCCTCTCACCTATCCATCTATCGCATACCAATAGAGTGTGTGAGACAGTGTCCGATATTTCACAATACAGGCATTTGTCATTTTCTGCCTTTCCAAATCTGTAAAGGTATGCCCTGAAGCAACCATGTCCTGTGAGCATCTGCGTCAGGAAATAATCCAAACGCCGGTGCCCGCAATCCATCCATCTTCTCAGATTAGGAATCAACGACTTCGTCCACTGCGCCACCCTCATTTAGTCCCATTCCTCTTGCCACACCATTATGGACCTCTCCCCTTCTTACATTTTCTGTTTTTTAGCTTGTTGTTTCTTATTAAAATAAGGTAAACATCGTTAAAAAGTTATACACGAAGATTATGAATAAAAAAGAAATGAAAGGAGACAGTTAAAAACAGATTTTTTTAAAAGAAAAAAGGCTTGAAAATAAGAATAAATATGCTCTCGTGGATAAATAAACAATTTAGATTGAAATTATTGGTTTATTTTGTAATAATACATATGAAAAGCAGATGCCACAAACAAACACAGTATTATTTATATCAGTTAGAAAAAGCAACCAAGCCAAGTTTGTAGTAAATCTTCTTTTCAATAGCCATTGTTCTCATTACAATGCAAACAGCATTTACGAAAATGGATCCCAGCGAATGGATTGATTGGTATTATCTCAATCAGCGTAATATCAATGTCTCTCTCGGATGAATAGCATTAAACAAGAAAGTGTGAATGTTTACTTGAGCTTACTACACATGTTTCTCAGGTCCAATTAAGATTGGTATGAGATTATTTTCATGACGCTACTCGCTACCTGACCCATTACGGCTTGACACATTTTTGAAAGTAATGGATTCTGAACTGTAAAACAGGGTGGAGCCGAATCAAAGACTTTGATGCCGATGTTACGCGCTATATGGAAGGGTATATTAATTATTTTTTATACTTATTTGAGATGTATTGATAGTAATTATAAATTACTTTTTATAATCGCATATTAGTACTTGCATTTGTAGAATAAAAGATTATATAGAAAAATAATTATTCCACAAAATAAAAAACAACCATGACATTCTAACGGTTTGTCAAATATTTTTAGACGTAAAATATATACCCACCGTCTATAATCTTATTACAAACGAGGAGTAATAATATCAAAATTAAAGAAATTCAGCACGAGCGGCTCAAACAAAATAGGTATTTTTATAGTCTGCCATCTGGAGCCAAAAATATTGTCAATTTCAAAATTTTATCAATACTCACCGTCCATCAGTATCGAGGAAACCGCCAATTCACCCGGTCCAAGGCATGCATCCATCGCTCTTCTAATTTCTTCTATCCATGAGCGTCGAGGTCTACCTCTTTTTCTTCTTTCAGGGTCCTTCCACCTGTGAAGTTTTTGGGGCCAACGTTCGTCAGGCATTGTCAATAGGTGTCCAAACCATTTTAAACCTCTTCTTTCTATTCTGTTAATTATCGTTTCTGTAGCATTCATATTATTTCTTATAGATTCGTTGGTCTTCCTTTCCAGCCTTGATGTTCTAGCACTTCTTCTTAAATAATCCATTTTAACTGCCAACAATCTTCTATTCAGGTCTGCATTAATTGACCATACTTTAGAGCCATAACAAAGAACTGATTCAACCATGGTTTGCACTAATCTTTTTTTGTTCCTTTTGGAAATGTTGCGATTTCACCATAAGGAATTCAGGACATCCTACAATTTACGTCCCTCATTAATTCGGTCTTTAATTTCGGTTTCTTCCAAGCCGTTCTTATCAATGAGTGCACCTAAATATTTAAATTTTTCGACTTGTTTAAATTCCACGTCTATCTTTGTCTATCAACACTGTCTATCAACCTTGCATCTGAATTGATAACTTAATATTCTGTTTTCTTCATGCTGACTTGTAACCCCCATTTTACATATTCTCTGTATAGACGCTTTATCATAAATTCTAGATCATAAGAATCTTGGGCTACGACGACTTGGTCATCCGCAAAGTTCAGGGAGAACAGTAAATTATTTCCTATGGGTGTTTGGAAAAGTATGCATTTTTACATTTAATATTTTTTCTGGTATGGTTCTGTAATATGATCTAATTTGGTGCTGTATTTTAAAGAACTTTTTGAAATATATTGTTTCCTGTTGTCTCATAAAACTTAAACTGGATATCTCATTTATGATGTTGTGAATACGGAGAATTTGGCTTCTCTTTTGTATGGTTCAAAAATATACACACAAAAGTTTCGTGTTACCGTCACAATTAGTTAAAATTATCGGAAAGGTCGCAATACAATGGAATGATTTATTGGTACACCCTCTGGGACCACCGCTTAGAGGGCTTGATTCTTAACTCTGACCATATTAACGCATTCTCAATTGGCACTTCTTTGTCAGACAACGATCGATCGACACGCATCAAGTTCCAGACGGTTTTTCGTGCTAAGCCTCGGGACGGCGACGCTAACGTCGGTACCACCGGCCAACTCTACAGCTTGGTACGAATTCATCAATAGAACCAAAGGGTAAGTCTATTCTTGTATAAAACATTGATAATGAGTAAACCAGTTTATTTCTAATTTATTTCTACTTTTACAATTTATAATTGCTATTTTCACCAATTTTATGTATCAACAATATCGCATTTTTTCGTTATAATTATTTATTCAATATAATTTAAACCAGCGACTTCTCAAGTTTAATCATTAAACAATGGGTATTATTAAGTAATTAACCATTAAGGCTGACATACTGCATCCTGGTCTTAGTCCTTTAGTTACTTTTATTGGCTCTGATAGTTTACTTCCGATTTTTTAGGTAAGTAGTGTTGTCCCTGTATCTTTCTGTGATTATTCCTAAAAGGTATGGACTAATGCCGAGTTGTTGTAAAGCTTGCCACAATTTAAGTCTTGTAACTGTATCATACATCTTTTCTAGGTCGATGAAGGCTAGATGTACTTCGGTACCAACCGCTACTCTTTTTTCTATTTATTGTTCGATATAAACAAGTTATCAGTGCAAGATCTACCAGGTGTAAATCCACTTTGGTCTTTTCTAATTAGATGTCCTTCATTGTCATCATCTTGTATTTTTCCGTTTATTATCTTTCTTAGACACTTAATCCTCTGTAGCAGTTAGGATCTTTTCGATTAGGTATCTTTTTTAAAGATGGACACTTGGTAAGCGGTTTTCCATTCAGATGGTAGTTTAATTTGTTGGCAGCATTGATTCATTAGAAAAGTTATTCGTTCTATTAGGAGTGGACCTTCAGCTTTAAGTAACTCTACAGCTATATTACCAGGTCCTGGAGATTGCCCGTTTTTCATTTTAATTAACGCAGTAAGGACCTCGTTGTTAGTAGTATTAATGTTACTATTTGTTTGTCTCTCCATACTGTATTCCTCTCCCATATATTCCAATCTGAACTCTTTGAGTAAATTTTTATAGTGATTTTTCCACTTTTCTATAGGCATTAAGTTGCTTAGGGAGATATGGGTGTTTTTCTTTAGATTAGTGATAGTTCTCCATGCTTCTGTAGTCTGAGAACCACCAATTAAATTTTCAACTTGGACACATTTTTGTTCCCAGAAATTGTTTTTACTTCTTTTATTTGATTGTGTACTTATCCGTTTTTGCTTTGATATATTACTCTATTGCTAGATGATTTATTTGTTAGCCTTTCCTTATATATTTTGTTTTTTCTCATTTTTTTACGTTTTCTGCCATCCATGGTGGTTGGTGGTATTTTTTTTTTCGCTGTTCCCTGTTCCTAATATTTCATAAGCAAATTTTTTTTATCATCGTTTTTGAGGTTGTTGTTTTCTTGTTCTACATTTATATTTCTTTCCATCTCATTTAGTTCCTTTTCTAATTAGAAAAAGATGTTTAATACTTGGTTGGAATAAAAGGTGCAATTTATGTCTCTCCTTTTTGTACTGTGTAGTATTATTTCTCTCACTTTCGGCGTTCTGTTTGTCGTATTGTTTAAAGGGACACAAAAGTTAACCAAAAGAATGTAGTGATCTGTCCCACAGTTAGATCCTCTTTTTACTCTGCAGTCTTCGCACTTTAATTTTGATTATCTGTCTCATTTCATTATTATAAAGTCTATGATCGAGTTCTGTTGGAAACAGAATATCGACGAAATATATGGATAATAATAAAATATAAGACTTATTAACAATAGCTGATTTTTATTTTAATACGTTTTAAGACTGTGCAGGCAATATTTGTAGTAAGATTCAGTAAATTCGATAAGTAAATTTGTTACTTCATAGAGGTTTCACCGTCAAATGGATAATAGAAACACTTGAATTGATTTTATCACTTTAATTACTTCTTTTTCTAGTACACTCCATTACTGCAGGCTTGCGATCGCTACATCAGAATGTTTTCTATTCTGCGCCACTCTTCATGTTAGACTCTAATTATTGTTAAACGTTCATGCCCCTCCAAGATCTGATATCGCGAAGCTTTGACATGGCTCTTATGCCTACTTTACTTTGGCCTTCTATTTTTCAAAATCCACAAGGAAAATAATTTCTGCAGCTGGCTGTATACCACGTATTACAAAAAAGAGGTTAGACCTTTGTAAATGGGTATATTTAAAAAACCCTTAAAAGGGCTACATCAAATTACACGAACGTTTTCGGAATAATAATTCCATCATCAGGTTTAAAAATTCAAGTTAACATGTCTGAGCCACCAAAATATCAGGGTAAAAACCCTTTAAAATACATAAGGTTACAAAAGATTGTACATCATGTTGTTATTAATATTTGATGTTTAATATTCAATTAAATTTAACTTTAGGTAACATATACCCATGTCTTAACCCTTAAATGCCCGTGATATGAAAATAACCATAATGCCAGTGGGGTCTCCTAGGACCCCACTAAAATTTTCAATTTAATAACGTCATTTAGCACTGACTAAAAGGAAAACACGGTTAAAAATAATTTTAAGCATATTTGAATAATTTTTATTTATTTTTCATACAAAATTAACGGCTTTTCTAGAAACAAATTCTTTTCAATTCGAACAAAATTAAAATTTAATTAATAATATAAGCATATAACTTTTAGTTGCAATTTTTACATACAATAGTTTTTTCTTCTTTTCTGTGCACCTGGCATATAATTTTTTTGCAAAAAGAGCAAACGGTATTCACTTTTCTGTCACAGTTTCGCGGACACTGGTAACAACGAGCACGTTTCTTAGCTGAATGGACGGATTGAGTTGCAACTTCGGTAGTTGGGTTTACCATTGGTATGCCACAATCTTTTAGAGCAGATTTTACATAGGCTTTATGTTTTATATATTTCGCTCTTTTTTCCATGTTGTTTCGAGCAAGCTCAGCCCCTAATTGTAACAGGAAAATACGTCTTCGTGAAAAATTATTTTTCTTCCAATCAGGATTTTTTTCAATGTATAAAATATAGGCATTTAGTGCACATATGTCTATAATATTCATAAAGAGCCTGAATGGCCAACGAGCAGTTCTTCTTTTACAGGAATATTCCCTAATCAGTTTGTCGGCATTATCAACACCACCCTTGGTATTATTATAGTCTAAAATCATCAAGGGTTTGTTTTGAGAGTCTTGACAAATTATATCACTATCGTGTTGAGTTGAAAGAAGATGTACCATCCTGTGTATTTTAGGTATGTACGAAACCATAGCTAATTCTTTAGTAAAAGCAAATATTGACGACTCCGCAGGTCTTTTTGTCAAACTTAGTTGTGGTGGTGTATCAGGTTTATTTTTGCGGACGGTCCCAAGTAAAGTAATGTTTTTAGATAAAAGATATTGAGCAAGAGGAACACTGGTAAAAAAGTTGTCAGTTGTAATTCCTCTCCAACTGCCATGATATGGTTCCACCAGATCTCTCACAACACGAAATCCCTGATTTTTCTCTATTCTACCACCTGGTAGTTTTCCAAGGTACACCTGAAGTTTTGATAAATAAGATGTTTTAACATCCGCGGCAGCCCAAATTTTTATCCCATAGCCGCAAGGTTTTGATTTTATATATTGTCTAAAAGGACACTTTCCTCTAAAACTCACTAACTGTTCGTCAACGGTTATATGTTCGTATGGTTCAAAGGCTTTGTTACAGTTAGAGACGAACATGTCCCAAATTACTCGTATCGCCGCTAACTTATCCTGTTCCTTCCGCTCCACCCTGGTCACTTTGTCATCAAACCTCAAGAAACTCGATAATTCTTCAAATCGGTTCCTAGCTAATGCGGCTGTAAAAAATGACCGGCGTATTGAGGTGTCTGTAGACCATATCTCTCGTGTCGATTCTTTCCCACGCCTTAAAGCACCAGCTTTGATAAGTGCTCCTAAAAAGCTATCCAGTTCATTGTTGGTAAGTACCGTCCACTCTTTGGTAAGGCATATGACATTCTTCATCTCTTCGGTCAAAAATAAATTGAAATAGTCTAAAAACGTGTTGGAATTTTTACTATAGTTTGTTAAGCCTGGATGTACATTTATAATATTTTTTTGTTGCCTCTTGGATCTCACGAAAGGTAGGCTATTCCACTGCATTCCAGATTTGGATGTATATGTTGGACCACTAACCTCACTAATATTATCGTCCACTTCGGTAGGTTCTGCATCTGATTCCTCGTCACTGTTGACTTCTAAATTGTCCTCAGTTTCCGAAACATTTTCCTCAAAAACATCTTGCTCTTCGCTATCTGATTCGTCGGTAATCTCATAGTCGAAATCGGAGTCTGATATCCCTTCTTCTATATTTCGGATAATTTTTTCATGTTCTTGGTCGCTTATTGTCATTTTCATTCTCTTACGGTCCATTTTTCAATGTAAACTGACGAAAAATGTTAAAAATAATAAAAATATTCTGGTGCCTCTAAATGCCCAATCGGGTCACAGCGAGACCCCACTTATCTAAATCTCTCTTACAGACCACTGCACCTCACGAATGTTCGTGGTATACTAACAGAAAACGTAGGAGACACGTCCACACAAATACCTGATTGCGCGGTTGCCAAATGTTTCAAATAAAGATATTATAGCCAAAAATGTATGTCTGGGGTCCCATAGTGACCCGATTGGGCATTTAAGGGTTAAGTGAGTTCCAGCGTTCGGAGAGTAAACCTCTTCCAACGGACTTTAGCTGGTAACTCCTGAGTTTAGTTAGTTACATGTAATTTTTAATAAAAAGTTTATAAGTGAAGTATTAATTTAGATTCTTTTTTACATAATAAATGCCTGTAGAAAAAATATTGTAAAGATTTTACGGGATTCGCACTATCCTCGCTCTTTCGGCAATTCGTCTTCAGCTCGCCCTGGAAACTTCTCACTCATCCCGTAAAATATCACTTTCAGAACTTATTACGTAAATTACTACATATTAGGTATTGTAATATAATAATTTGTTTAATTCATTACAAGCGTATAGATATTAAAAGGTAGATTTTTGGCTTCGCATACTTTTTAAAAATGAAACAATATCCATAATACTAAATTACGCCCAACAGTAAATCTGAAAGATTTAAATTGCGTCTACGAGCAAAACAAAAAGACAAACAACAACCGTATTTCAGTTGTATGAAACAACTGAAATTAGTCTGCATCATATATGGGTGGGTGCACAAGGATGATATAAAGTGCCATAACGAGTGCAACTAAATGGACTACCTACCAAATAAAAGAATAAAGGGCATGGTTTAGCTGATTCATGATCAGCATTGCTGCCATCGGTGCCCCATTTATACACCACCGTATAAATATCCCACCTGAGGAGTAGCTCAACCCGGTGTATCACTATACGCTGACAATTTAAACTGAGTTATATGAAATCGGCTATACAATCGTATTCGACGGCAGTAGGTGGTGGATATATTTTAGGCCAGGTCTTTGTTGAGAGATTAAACTGGACTGGTATAACATTTTTGAAAATATTATATTAAAAATATGAAACAAATTCGTCTGTTTATGGTTGTTTACGGTACTTTAAGATAGCAGGGACCGGCGCAAAAAGGACCACCCAACACTTTTTTAATTTGCATCTGCCAAACTTAATAAGTAATGAAAACACCACCCTAACCATAGTTTTGAATAACATTTTTTATTATAATGCTTAACAAAAAATGCAACTAAAGTAACACGTTTTAAAAAACTACAACTTTAAGTGAAAAGGACGTCCGTATAATGCTTAACAAAAAATGCAAATTAAGTAACACGTTTGAAAATACTACAACTTTAAGTGAAAAGGACGTCCGGTCTTGTATATCCCAGTATACAGGGCTAATGGGACCATCAGTTAGTACAGTTTAGCCGAAAATAAACAGTACTGAACTTGTAATTATTTTATTGTTTTAAAAATTACATATTATTGACACTTTATAACATGTTCTAAATGAACTCCTCCTATCCTAAGAAATCCTAAGAAAACAGAGAGGTCCTCTTTACCAGGAAAAGAAGAATCACGGACTTAATACTCCCAAGGATTTTAAACTACAGTCTAAATTTTTCTGACGAGGTGTAGTACCTTGGTATTATCTTTGACAGGAAGTTAACATGGAACTGACACTTAGATTGTAGAGCTTTAAGAGCAGTGTTGACGAACAGTCGGATGCACCTGGAGCCTTTCGCCCAGGGGATCGCCTGGGTCTACACTGCTCTCATTAGGCCAATATATGTCAAAGAGTTGCGCGAATGATAATGATGCGACTGCGCTCATCTGATGCAAACCTTGATGTAGGAATGGGACAATTGAGAACCAGTTTCTGGTGGGGAGAGCTGGATGCGCTATTACTGCTACAGGCAGGCTATGACTAAATTAAACCAAAGTTTGTCTTTAACAAACCCTACAAAATCGAAGCAGGACAGTATACGAAGACAAACGTGGCAAATGCCTATTGCATATGGAACCGATGGCTCCAAAATGAAAAAAAAAGCTCAGGATACGGGATATACTATAGATCACTAAACCCAATAATAAAGTGGGGTATGGGCAAAAATGCCAGCGTAGTTCAGATAGAAATAGCTTTTATCTCCATAGCCTCAAAAGAGATAACCCAAAAAGGTATAGCAGAAAAAAACTATAATGATCTGGACAGATAGCAGACAAGCGCTACTTACCTTGAATAGACCACGTGTCACATCAGGCTTAGTAATGGAGTCTAAAACTCACGAGTCACTAACTCAAGCTTCGGATGGTAATACCATCATCCTGAGGTGGGTTAACGGACTTTCTTCCTTTCTTTCTTTTTCCCCTTCCTTTTACCCTATGATGGTGTCGGATTTGGGCTAGCTATTTTAATTTTCATTTCCATTTAAAGGACACAATAGAAATAAAGGCATCCACATTGCCAACCAATTGGCTAAGAAGGGGGCAGCCATAAGATTCCTAGGACCTGGGGATATTTTTGGTTGGCCAACTACAACAATCGCGAAAATTGTCAAATGTCACTCGTGAGAGTAGCACTAAGTAACCTTGAAGAGTCAGAATTAAAGAAGTACTTGGGAATGACCAGGAAAAACCTACGATTGACAGTTGGTTTTTTAACTGGTCATTGTCAACTAATCAAACACTTCCACACACTGGGGCTAGTAGACACACCACTATGTAGGAAGTGTGAACGAGAAGACGAAACTGTAGGGCATGTCTATGTGAATGCTGGAGTTATCGTTAATACGAGAATACGCGTTCGATAAGTCCTGGCCCACACCTGCCCACATTAGAGAGATGTCTCCTGGTGACTTGTCCACCATTACAGAAATGGCATTATGGACAATGGGCTAAGGGCGACAGCTCTCTGGGAGGATGCACAATGGGTCAATGGTGGCCTAAGCGCTGTGAAACTTACAGATACAGATTCTCTTTCAAGACAGACTTCATACCGATATTCCAGATTTCTCGTAATGTTTGGAAAAAAGGTTGTCTCAAGATCGCGAAGAAGGCTCTAACGGCATCCTTTAACTCATTGATGGTTTGTGGTGTCCGTTTAAAAATGGCAGTTTTAGCGACCCTTCAAATGTATGCTCTGGAGATGTTAACTCTGGAATGTACAGGATAGGGGAAGTCAGTAAATCGTGAAATGAATTTGTTTGGAAAATGTCTGTTTCCTAAAGAAATTGACGAACTGCGACAGCAGTATGGCAAGTTAACCCATTCTGAAATTGACGTAGATTTGTATGTACCTCTGTTGATTAAGTGTCACTTGCCCACCATTTTCTTCGATAAAGTATGGACCAATTATTCCGTGTCCCGAAACTGCACACCAGACACTCACTTTTGCCCTAAGGAACTTCTGAACTTCATCTGGTCTGGCAAAGCCCAGAAATCAATTTGTGCGGCAATTTACATGACCTGACAAATAAAAATGTGCTTCGTCTGAAAACCATACATTTTTCAAAAAGTCAGGATTTTCATACTGTAATGCAAGAATTCTAACACAATATTTCACTCTACTGTGATTATTCCTGGGATGTAATTGTTGAAGTACCTGAATCACACACGAACATGCACCCAGCTCCTTCAGGATTCTTTGCAAGGAAATTCGTTTTAAGCCAAGATGCAATGCTCTTCTTGTCTGGCTGGCTTTCGGATTTTCCAAGACTCGCTCAAAAACACGTTCATGATTATCATTGTTGTTAACTGTCCTGGGACGCCCTGAGTTTCCTTTTCGTTGGCAAAATACATTACCAGTATTTCTAAACTTTTCAACAACCATCAAAATTACAGCATTACTTGAAGAACGTTTATTAAACCGTTGTGTGAATTAATCACACAAGTATTGCAGACTTGCACTATTACGTCGGCCGATTCCATATGAGCGAAAATAATGCTCCACAAGAAACACTTTCTCCTCTGTATTTAACACTAGTTTTAACAATTAGGCCTTAATAATTAATTGTTTAAGGATTACTTGACAGGTCTATACTAGTTAATTTGAATATGACAGCGCGCACAAAGGGACATCTACTCGTATGTTTCAGTTTTAGTACTGTTTATTTTGGGCTAACTGTATTTGCAAAATTCAGATAGAAACATATCTTCGTCTTCTTCCACACCAGCACATGTATCATGTGCCCATTTATTGCACTGCTGATACTTTATCCAGCCTTTTTCCTTCTTGCTAGGTTCATTGCAATATACATTCGAATCTCACTACTGACTGCATTTCACGCTGTTTTTGCTTTGGCACAAGCTTTAAAATTTAAATCTGCTTCTGCAATTATTTGCATGGTTTTGGTTTTCTTATCTTGTCTCTAATTTTCCTAAATTTTTTGTTTCCCAAGATCATCTTTGTGTGAGGTGCTGTCAAAATTTTTGATACCTTCTTTTTAGTATTATTTTTGTGCTTTTTCGTTTGTTGTCTGGGTTTTACAGACAGCAGTTGAAGTGTGTGTGTAAAAAGACTAGCATTGATATCTGCATCAGTCAGCTTACTGGTTGGGGAGATTTGAAGTGGCAGGTCTAGGAGAGCGAATTATTTCAGATTGGTATAATGTTAATGTGGGCAAATCTTCCAAATTGCCAGTTTGGGAACAAGTATCAAATATTGATTAAGGCAGAAAGTCAGTCTCGTCAAATATATCTGTTATATGGAAATATGTCACTTATTTCAAATCCTTTAGTGCCTTTTCCAACAGTTGCTACTTTTTAACAAGCTTTGCAGCAACTGAGCTACCGTGTAGTATATCGATATTTTTTCTGCAGGATGGAAAGTCAAATAATAATCACATTTAGGTAAATACTGCTTTTTTACTACTACTACCTGTCGGTTTATACGTTCTCCGCCGTTTTCCGACTTCCAATCGCCACTTGGACCGGTTGTTCCATAGGTCTTCTTCTATGCCCTCTCTCTCAATTCTTTATTTATTCCTTCGCTCCAACTTTTTCTCGGTCTACTTCGTTTTCTCTTTTCTTCTGGTTGCCATTTTAATATTTCTTTTGGCATTCGTTGTTCATCCATCCTTTGTATGTATCGTAACCAGCTAAGTTGTTTTGCTTTAATGCGTTGGTTGGTAATTCTTTCTCTTCTAGATCTTCCTGCGGCTCTTCTCCAAAAATCCATTTCCGTCGCTTTCAGCGTTGACAGTGTTCTTTCTTTCAGTGGCCATACCTCACAGCTGTATGCTGCTGTAACACTTCTTTTTTAATAGCTCAAAAAAACAAAGATCCAGCGGCTTCGTTCAATGACTACAGTGTGGTGGTAATGTTAAAAGAGTTATGTTATTTTCTCCAGCTTCTAAAACAGCTTTCAGTTGTCTGTTGGCTTCAGCATTAACGTCCAAGATTAGCAAAACTGGATATGCCTGAGTAGATTTTGCAAATTTGACAGAATGATCACGATATATAAGAAAATGGTCTTTATCAATCCACCCAGACTCATTTGCGTAGCCTTCATGACCAGCAAGTGCTCCTTTCATTAGAAAAGGTGACTATTAAGTGAAGAGGTAATTATTAAGCATAATTTGCTCGTCGAACTAATCTTGCTATTTAGAGAAAGTGATAAAAAACTGTCAACACTACAGTCATTAAATAACACCCTGAAACTTAATACTTGAAATTATGAAAGAAAGTATAAATCAGAATAAATTTGGACTTTCTGGAGATCGTATAGGGGAGACCGGGGTTTGTTGACTTATTTTTTCGATAATTAATTTTTACTGTGTTATTTTTTGCTTACTGTTAAACTCAAGTACGTTAGCCGGTTCTATACTCCTTCAGGCATTGTGCATGTATTTTCAATTTATTCGATTTTTCCGTAGAAAAAAGTTTCAAGCAAATTTTGACTGATTTGCTTATTCTTAGATTTCTCGTTCTTACAGACACAAAACACAAGCGACCATAAAAGTGGTATTGTAAAATGGAGGCGCAAGAGTTTGCAATTCAGATATTGTTTTTATATTCGACATCTGTTACACATTAGAGAAACTACGGGCAATTAGTCAACTAAAGCCTTTAGTCAACTAGCCCCGGTCTCCCCTGCAGATGCAATATTTGTCATAAAGTAAATTATAGAAAAATCGTCGAATATGATAGCTTTTCTATGTCTGATCGACTTATAGGATAATACAGAAAAACACAGGTAGGTACTTGAAAAATTAAAAACAAATCTGGGTATTTAAACAAAAGAAACCAAAACTCAAATGCAACGTGTTTAAAATCTTACAAACAATTAACAATCAGCTACTGTCCCGGCACTACACTTTGAGGTTTGCCGCATTGGTTTTGATAATTTTTTCTGAAATCCCAGAAAGTAATATTTCCAAACCACATGATCAATATAAAATCCAAAAATTAATGTTGCAATAAATTGTGATAAAATTTTCTCGTCGTACTCCATCATATTTTACTCCAATTATTTTTTTATCTTCATAACGATTTCCCAACCTTTTTGTTACTTTTCTGGTAATAATATTTTTTATCTCTTTTGAGTTATTATTATATACACAGTTGTATAATAATGTTCAATAGATAAAATAATAAAGATTGTACGAAGGATAAAGATTAAATCTTGGAGCGTCAATTGAAGTTTTCGCGATAAAGATCACTTGTCGACCGGTCTATGTCCCTGGAATCCATATATATTGATATAATTTAAACTGACTTATTGGAAACCTGGTTTTATAGCTGTTATATTCATGATTCAGTGGTAGGTAGTTGCCTCGGTATTGAGCGGTAAATTTCAACTAAGCTGACATCGAGATCGAAACAATATTGTAGATATATTTGTAGCATATCGTGTTTCTTTCTGAAGTTTAATATCTGTGTTGGATCTCCGCTTTCTGTGGATCAATAATTGTTTATGTTTGCGTTGTGGTGCGATTTATAAGGCAGATGGGCTGTAATTTAAATATATACCGCTTTCTTAATGGTTACGTGCAATGAGACTCTGCTTAATTATTTCGGTAATTTCGAGGAAGAAAGAATGTTGTTTTACAAAGTTGATGATTTGTAGGTAATAATTGCTAACCTGATAGTGATAAACGAAACTACCTGTAATATTTTGAACATCCAAACTTACTTAATTTAATTGATATACATTCTTCGGGGTCATTTTCAATCAACGTTACCCCTGACGATCAATTTTTGTAGGACTTTTCATCTAGACTGTAGGACTTTCTATAAATTTTCAAACTTTCAGATAAATTTGGCAAGGGGAATTTTGTTGACAGTGTGTTGGCCCCCTCATTCTACCCACCACATGCAGTTGTTAGATAAAACGTTAATGGGACCCGTAAAACCCCATTATAGTGAGATGTTGAGATTATTTTTACGGTTAACCCTTTCCGACACGAATTTTTTAAAACGATATATAATTTTTTTTTAAGTGTTAGCGATTATTAGAAATATTTTTCTACAATTTTTAAGCTCCTCAGGAAATTTGTCAAATTTGACATTCTGAAGTTACGTCATGTACACTGCAGTGTACACAATGATTAACAGACACATATCAATATGAAATGATTTTTATTTATAAGACTGTAATTGACAAAAACTATTTATTTGGTATGAAAATCTGTAAAACAGTTTTGATTTCGAGCAATACATAATGATACTTGACATTTTGTGCAACGAATATACGTTCTTGATCCACAGTTGCTTCCTTTACAACGAGCGATTTTGTCACAGAAAGTCGGTAAATGGCCAAAGTTATCATAACGAATATCTTCAATCGGACGCACTTGTTTACCAGAAGGACCTGCTGCGTTACCTACAGGAGAACTACCTTGAGGATGTAGAGGATTATTTGAAACTGGTCTCCCCCGTTTTTTGCTGGGTATTTTTCCTGCCAAAATAAGTGCCTCAGCAACGTGTTGTCGAAAATGTATAAGGTCCATGACATTTTTTTGCGGTATTTTCAGCTCCTCCGATTGCTTTCTATATTCCAACCAGCTGTTGGTGACAGCCATGTCAACAGCATGTGACATTAATCGAACAGTCCATTTCTTTGTTCTGATAAACGATCTGTACAAAGAAATAAGAAAATCGCACTTGTCAACACCTCCCATCCCATTGTTATAAAGAGAAACTACTTTGGGGCGTGTCACTTCAATATACTCTTTTATCTTCTTATCCCATCTTCGACATACATCAGAAGAACTTACTCCAACGAAATTGGAACCCAGAGTAACAACTCCGCTATCAATCCACTTGGTTAGTACAACACCAGATTTTCTGCAGATAACGTTCTCGACGAAACCCCTGGTAAGTTTCTTTTTATTCTCTTGGCACATAGTAAAAGGTGGTTTAGAAAAGCGGTCCAACCGAATTGTACCAGCGGCATATATTGGTTTCTTTGACAACCATTGAAATAACCAATAAGAACTGAAATGATTGTCAAAATAAAGTTGTGCTCCTGGAGGTATTTGCTCGGATAGGTGCATTACTACAGCCGGAGACTGGCCAAACAACATATACTCTGCCTTCAGTTCTGTATTTGCACCTTGGTAGACGATGAAATCATATATTGTTCCACTTATCCCACATAATAGGAATAATTTTATACCCATCTCGTCGGCTTATTTTTAATGTATTGTTTAATATTCACAGCACCCTTAAAAGGAACCATTTGTTCATCGATACTATATACCTCCTCCGGTTCCAACTGCCTGCATCTTTTTCTTATGGTATTGAAAAGGGGGCGTACTTTCCACAGTCGGTCTTCCGGCTGTTGATCTTCGTTGGAAGTGAAATGCATCGTATTTCGTAGTTTGAAAAATCTGTTTACTTGCATATTTTCAGATATTAGAGGAACTGCAAATTTTTGTTCCCAGTACATTCGGACTCTCGGATAATTCAAATTACCCATTATTAACAGAATTCCAAAAAATGTCTTGACTTCTGCAATGTTTGTAGCGGGAAAGTTTGGCACAGAGCTAACAACAGCATATAAGTTTGTTTTTTCTACGCAGATATTGAGGAGCTCATCCGTGAAATACTGGTAAAAAATTTCTACTGGACTGGGTAAACTTATCACTTCTTGTTTCTTACTTTTATAAAACTGAATATTTTTTGACATTTCATAGATCCCCTTTGTCCAACTGATCTGTTCTTTTTCAATTAAATTTTGTGACTTCAGGTATTCGCTTGCAAATTCGTGTGCTGTCTGACATGTGTGTATTTCTTGCATTGGCGTGTCTTGAATATCATGTGATTCGGACACAATTTCAATCAGCGCAGCTTCTTCTGGTTCCTCACATATATCGCCTTCCACCAATTCATTCTCATCTACAAACAACAGTACTCTAATATCACACAATTTTGCTAAAGAAAAAGGAATAAAAAACTAAGAAGAGTCCCACTTACCCCTACACTGCATATCACGATCTTCAAAGTAATTATCCTCTTCCATATCTAGTTCCTCTAAATCGGAATTATCTCCATTGATGATTTCATAAAGTTCCTTCTCAGTTAACGGTTTTTTCCAGTACCGTCTGTCAGTCATCATGTACACTGTAAAGTACATATTTGTAAACCTTCATGCTATCAAAATATTAGAAGTTTTCTAAGAAACCAATAATTCATAACTTACCTGAAATTACAATAGACTCGAGAAAAATATAACAGTTTGATAAACACGCAAAAAACACCAGAAACACTTATAACTAATTTGAGGTTATACGCCAACGTGATATTCACTGTACTAAGAATGGTCACTTTACACAAAACAGTAGAAGGTAAACGTTTTGATGTGATGCGTCGATTTTATATGCAATTTGTCATACGACACTACAGTGTGCCGCATGACTTACAGAGAGTTGATTCGGAAATAGCCCATTACTAGCATTTGAAGTATATGTACACTACAGTGTACACCGTGTCGGAAAGGGTTAAATCAAAGACCAATTACATATCATGACATTGCTGAACTATTTGGAAAGGCGTATCTTAAGGTGCAAACTGGAACAATTGCCGTTAATGGCTTCAGAAAGAGCGGAATATTTCCTATAAATCGCCATGTCTTTAACGAAAGCGATATCCTTGCTGCAGAACAAGAAAATACTGACAAAGAATAATATGCAATAATTGAAAATATTGCCGACAACAGTGTAGATGAAAATGAATTTTTTGGGTCCGAAAATATTACACCGGTGCCAACCTGTCAAAAATAGACAGGACCTCGAAGGGGTAGGGCACCTGTAAATGCAGCGATTATTACCTCGTCTCCACACAAAGACGCTTTGGAAACGTTCAATAAATTCTTCTTCAAATAAGCCAAAACCGTAAAGCGGAAAGCTACTAATGGAATCGTTAGATAACCAGCAACCATCCTGTAGTTATTAGCATCTACGTAAGACGAAGAAGAAGACAATATTATAAGATTCCTCTTCAGAATCCAAATCAGTAAGTTTCAAAGACGATTCTTCCGATGATGATGACATGATATATATTGCAGCAGACAATCCTAAAGAAGAAAATGCTAGTTGTTTCTATTGCGATAGAAAATTTTTGGACGACAGAAAAAGGGAGAAGTGGATACAGTGCGTTGTTTGCAAAGAATTGGGCCATATAGATTGTTCCTAGTGTAAAACTGATATCTTTATTTGATATTCTTCTTCTTCTTCTCTTCTATTATGTAGGCTGTAAAGCCTGTTTCTTCTTCAATATTAGCCTTCTAAATTGTTTAAATTGTCGCACCATCTTTTTCTTGGTACGCCAATACTTCTTCGTCCAGTTGGTGACTTATCTCGTGCTAGTCGTACTATTCTATCCTCTGCCATTCTACTAATATGTTCGTTCCACTTCTATTTGCGTTTTGTCAACCATCCATTTATGTCTTCTATATTGCACGTCTTATTATGTTTTCGCTTGTCTCCCTATCCAACAAAATTCTCCCTGATATTCGTCGGGGACGAATAATAAAAAATAAGGACGACAACAAAAACAAAAAGAAATAAACAAATAATAGCTATTAACCTAGATAAGCTTAAAGAAGAATCCACTAGTAATAAAATACGGGAAGAAATACATAGACACTTGAGTAACAGAACAGTACAATCGACACAAACTCCCGAGGAAGAATGGCACTATATTGAGAAAACACTTACAAGAGTAACAGAAGACTACCTCAAACAAGATACACGAAAAAAGAACAAACCATGGATGACAGAAGAAATTCTAAACATGATGGACGAAAGAAGAAAATACAGAGGTAAAAATGAAACAACATACAAGCAAATACACAAGAATATCAGAATAAAGATCCAACAAGCCAAAGAAACCTGGCTAAGTGAAAGATGCCAAGAAATTGAAGAGTTGGAACAAAGACATGATACTTTCAATCTACATAAAAAAGTAAAAGAAGCCGCTGGAATATTTAAACAAACTCCTACGTCTTTCATCGAAGATAAACATGGGAACCCGCTACTGAACATAGAAGATCAAATAGGTAGATGGAGAGAATACGTGGAAGAGATGTTTCAAGACCGAGAGAGGACGAACATTTACATGCAGGAGGCATCGACTGGACCTTATATCACAAAGCAAGAAATTATCAAAGCGGCAAATCAGTTAAAGAACGGAAAAGCTGTTGGGGAAGATAATATCCCAATTGAAATAATAAAGATATTACTAGACGAACACATCGAAGTAATGGAAGATATATTTAACAAAATATACGAAACAGGCATAATACCAAATGATTGGCTGACATCGGTGTTTATACCACTACCAAAGAAGAGAAACTCCAAGAAATGTGAAGACCATAGGATTATTAGCCTGATGAATCATATGTTGAAGCTTTTCCTACGAGTAATACACAATAGAGTATACAATAAACTAGACGAACACACTGGTCAAACTCAGTTTGGTTTTAAGAATGGGTTCGGAACAAGAGAAGCACTTTTTTCAATACGTGTGCTAGTTGAAAGATGTAGAGATGTCGATTCTGATGTATACTTGTGTTTTATAGACTTTCAGAAGGCGTTTGACCTGGTGAAACATGATAAACTAATAGATATTTTAAGGTCATGTAATATCGACGATAAAGACTTAAGGATCATTTCAAACCTCTACCAAGAACAAAAGGCTAAAATCAGAATAAAAAGCGAAACATCTGGAAAAATCAATATCGAGAAGGGAGTAAGACAGGGATGTGTCCTATCACCTTTGCTGTTCAATGTTTACTCTGAGAAGATATTTCAGAAAGCTTTGGAAGGCACCTCGGATGGTATAATTATAAACGGGCAATGTATAAATAACCTGCGATATGCTGATGACACTGTCATACTGGCAGATAATGCTGAAGCCCTGCAACGCTTAATGGACCGAGTAACGACAGCCTGTAGAGAATTTGGAATGAAATTGAATACAAAGAAGACAAAAACGATGGTCATCAGCAAGCACCAAAACAGAAGGGTGAAGGTCAATGTCGACGGAACAGATCTGGAAAGAGTAACAAGAACAACGTACCTTGGAAGTAATCTTGATGAAACTTGGGACCACTCACTAGAGATAAGAATACGCCTGGAAAAGGCACGTACAATGTTTTACAAAATGCAAAAAGTTCTATGCAACCGCCAGCTGGGCATCTCATTGAGAACTAGAATACTTAAGTGCTATGTTTTCTCCACCTTGCTCTATGGTGTTGAAGCCTGGACAATGACAGAAGCAACACAAAAAAGAATCCAAGCATTCGAACTCTGGTGTTACCGTAAAATGCTCAGAATATCCTACATGAGCCATACGACAAATGCGGAAGTCTTGCGGAGGATGAATAAGGAAAGAGAGCTTATGCTTATAATAAAAGAACGGAAAACACAATATTTTGGTCACATCATAAGAAATCAAAAGTATGAACTGCTCCAACTTATAATCGAAGGCAAAGTCAATAGCAAAAGAGGACCAGGAAGAAGACGCAACTCTTGGCTTAAAAACCTACGGCAATGGACGAACATGACCTCCATAGAACTATTCAGGGCTGCTACAAATAAGATTAAATGGGCAAATGTAATGGCCAACGTCCTTAAGGATAAGGCACCGTAAGAAGAAAAGATTCGTCGAAGTATTTTCATCTCTGTTGTTTCTAGCAGTCGTCTCGTTTTAGATGTGTCAGGTCTTATCTCCGCCGTGTATGTTAATATAGGTCTAATTGCTGCTTTATAGATTCTTGTTTTTGTGTCTTGTCTTAGGTGTTTGTTCTTCCAGATTGTGTCATTAAGAGAACCCGCCGCTTTACTTGCTTTTAAGCTTTGTTGTCGTACTTCTTCTTAACATCTCCGTAACTAGTTATATCTATTCCCAGATATCTAAACCTTGCTTCCTGCTTTTATTTTAATATTAAAATTTTTATTATTTTCCCATCAATTTCGATTTTACACCATAGTGGGTATTTAGATGTTGTCATACATTTGGTTTTGTCTGCTGATATTATCATATTGTATTTCTTAGCTGTTGTATTGAAGACATGTGTTAATCTTTGGAGCTCGTCTTCTGTCTCGGCGATTAATGCGGCGTCGTCTGCATAACATAATATTTGGATTTCTTTGTTCCCCATTCTGTAACCATGACCTTTACGTACTGCTTGTATTATTTCGTCCATTATTATATTAAAGAGAAGTGGGCTCAACGAGTCACCCTGTCTGACTCCGCTTTGTACTGGTATACACTGTGTTAGTTTTCCATTTATCTTTGCCTGTATTCGATTTTGGAGGTAGATGTTTTCGATGGTTTGTATAATATTGATTGGTATATTTTTTTATACAGTAGGTGTAAGACGTCTTCGACTTGGATGCGATCGAAAGCCTTTGTCAGGTCTATAAAACATAGATATGCTGGTTTATTGTACTCTTTATTTGTGAGATTTGCAAAGACAATTAACATGTTTTGTCAAGGGATAGAAAGTATCAAAATCCTAATAAGTTAAAATATAAAAATAAAGAATTTCGTAAAATAGGTAGTGTTTTATTTTAAATCTTATTTTTTTTATTTTAATGCATATCAATGTGTTCCATATTATAATCACAGCATATTCCATATTAAGTACATATTCCATATTAGGTGCAAAATTTACCTTTTTCATATGTCACTTTTTGACTATCCCGGTATGCAGATTTTTCCATTTTTAATATTAAAATCTAATATATAAAACATTAATATGTATTTATGAATAAAGATTCACACATTATTTAAAAAAACAAAAAAAAATACAAACCAAGCTATTATTATAATAACGGATCGATTACGGCTGTCGCCGCTTCTCCTCCCCCAATTTCCACCTTTTTCTGTCATATGCAGTTGCCTCTTCCAAGTCTCTTGCCACCATTGCTTCATCAATATCGTTGCGCCAACTTCTCCGTGGTCGTCCTCTCTGTCTTCTTTCAGGAGGGATCAATTCCAGTACTCTTCTAAGCCATCTGTACTCTGGCATTTTTTAACATGTCTGAACCAGATTAATTGTTTTCTTTCTATGTCATCATTGATATTTCGCTCCAGAGAAGAGAGTTCAAGGCACGGGTCGCTGCCTGCTCTTGTTTATTCTTTCCCTGATTTCATCTGCGCTATTTCCTTCTTGTTGAAAATGACCCCCAAATATTTGCAGGATTGCACGCCTTTGATTTTGTCGTCTTCCTAGACTAGGTCACATATTTCATCTGTTCTTACTGACAGATATTCAGATTTTGTCATATTCATGTTTAGACCTGCCACCTCATATTCTTGTTGCAGTTTTCTTACCATATAGCTAAGATCGTAGCTGTTTTCGACAATTACTACCTGGTTATCCGCAAAGAAAAGTGTATATAGCGTGTTTTGTTCCACCGTTATTAAAGTCTCTGTTCTGTTTAAATTGCTATCTCTTAGCACCCATTCTAGACACACATTAAACAGAGAGTTTATACAGAGGGTCTCGTTGTTTTAAACCTCGTTTGATTTCGAAACTATCTTATAGTTATTCATTGTATTTAATATTAATGCTTACCTTACTGACTGTTATTTTAACTAGTTTAATTAATTTGCTTGGAATTTTTAAATCTTTTAATAAATTCAGTAATTTTTGTCGATACTAAATACTTCTGATAATAATAAAGTGCAGTTTTTGCGGAACATGCGGCACGTCCCGCTGTACGAAACACAAGTCTAGTCTCGCACTGTCCCTTCCCACGTCCCAAACCCGACCAGCGGGACAAAATGGGGACAGGATGACTCGAGTGCAACCCTACTTACGATCAGAGCTATGGTCAAATCTATAAAGTTCCACTACTAAAGTGAAATATACAATTAAAAAAAAACATTTAAGATTTAAAATAAAAGAGAGTAAAAAGAGTATACTTATACTCCGCTTAGGCATGATTAGATATTGTATTATCTGTGCACTGTTGCACCACAATGCATCAAAATGTGCATACACGTCAGAGGTCAACATTTGCGATAATAATTGATGACTCATTTAAATTTCTGGATTAATTAATTTAAAGTGTTCTTGGCAATCATAATTAACGTGAATATCACCAACTGTGTTTTATACGATAGAAATAATACTGAACCAATCGTATCGCCAATAAATAACGGTTTGTGTTTTATTTGTGACAAAATACCAATTCCGAGTAGAAATATAAATATTATGTAGATAAACTGATAACGTATCATTCGAGTCTATTATTTTACAAGTGCTCACGACAATCGAGTGTGGTTAACCGTATTTAGTTTGTAGGTTTTTTTGTGTAAATAAACTGAAACATGGGTAAGTGTTTTTATTTCTTGCTGTAACAAAATATATTTTACCTATTTTGCTAGAATATATACTTTAATTATAATTATGCTTTATAGTAAGCTTTATGGTCTTGTTTTATAAATATATACATACATACAGAGTGGAACAAATTCCATAGGTGTCATGTAACAGTGGCCAATACCACCTTTCTTATTTTAAACACAACTTCCTACATGTTATTCTTAATTTTGGATTCCTCCTAATATTCTAGACATATCTCATGTACAATGTCTGACTAGCCTAGGAGCCAGGTGGTATTTTTATGCCCTCTCTAGTACCTTAAAAACTTAAAGAAATTGCTTTATCTCTAGTAATAAAAAAGTTATAACATATAAACGTTAAAAATTGCATTAAAAATTTGCAAATTAATTTGTTTATAGCATTTTTAAACAAAACTGAGATAGAATTTTTGAGAATCTGCCGAATGAATTGTTGTACCGGGTGGTGAATCGTCAAACGGGCCATAGGAAACTCAATGGAAAATTTTAAATTGTTGAATTGCTGCTTCCTAATTATTTTAGATCAAAAGTCATAAAAAACTATTTGTAGAGGACTAAAATCTGAATTAAAAACAAATGTTAAAACCGTTCTACGAATCAAATGTACTTCAAAATTTTGCAAAAATATAATAGATTTTTCAGACCACCCCTAAAAGTTAGGCCACACGTAATACAAGAATATATAACGTGTGTGTTTTATCATATTGATGTCAGATGTTTGACAATTTGAATTGTCAATTTTTTTGTTTTATGATTAAATTATAAACAATGAATTTTACTAAATACTACTACTACTGAACAATATTACTTTGTGAACAATAAATTATATTGTTTACAAATCGATCAATATAATGAAATGTACTCAGTTGACGAAAAATCGCATAATGTTGTATTCAGGCAATAGCGCGAACCTTTTCCTGTCACTACCGGATCTTTATTTAACGTAAGATATTCTAATACACTAAAATTTAATTCCATGTTTAAGCTATACAACAATTCAATGAATTCCAATATACTGTTACTGTGATCTTTATTCCTAAAAATAATTTATGATAATTTCTAAACATAAACTACAATGTTATAAAACTGAATAAACATTTTATATGTCTTTTCATAATTAATAACATTATAAATCACAAAATAAAAATATTGGCCATTTAAATCATAGATAAATATAATATAGTTGATTTAAATATTGTCAAATATTAGAAACGTCAATATGACAAAACGCAACACGTAATACACATTTTTTCACGACGTCTGGCCTGACTTTTAGGGGTGGCCTGAAAAATGAATTATATTTTAGCAAAATTTTGGAATACGTTTAAGTCGTAGAACAATTTTAACAATTGTTTTCGATACATATTTGAGTCCTCTACAAATAGTTTCCCATGACTTTTGGTGTAAAATAATTAGGGAAGCAGGAATTCAACAATTTAGAATTTCCCATTGAGTTTCCTATGGCCCGTTTGACGATTCACCACCCTGTATATGTACGTGTAATGTAATGAAAATGGTGTTGAATGTATTTTATGTTCCTTTATTTGACTATTAAAATCATGTGTGTGGTAACCTTACGTAACATAACTTCGTAAGTAATGAAGTGAGTAACGTTCCATGACATCTGTTAACGTCCAAGTGTCATGTCATGGAACTACTAAAATGTCAAATACATCGGACGTCATCTGAGCTAGCTACAGTATTTGTAGTATCTAGTATTTGTGGTAAAGAAGTTAAAGTTTTATTTGAATTATGTACATCTGTATCTAAAACTGAACTAGAATATGGTGTTGCTTCATTTGACGCACAAGTATTTGTAACAATTGGATTATTAACCAGGTCAAATGGGTCGGTTGTATAAGGTAGTGTAATTTCCCTAGTTTACGTTTGACTCTACCAAATTCCCAATAATCTGCATGTATGTAATCACGAGTCTCTACTCTCTCTCTCTCTTATTGGTTTAATGGTCTTTGAGTAAGATACCCAGCATCTGTCGTTCCATAGCTCTATGAGTTTTTCTGATTTTCTCCATGTTTATTTTACTGAAAGTCCAGGTTCGAGCTCCACATGTAAGTACAGGTAGGACACAGAAGTTAAATACTTTGGTTCGCAGTATTTGAGGTATATTTTATTTTTAAGTACGTATGAGAGTCTTCCGAATGCTATTCAATCTAATCAGCTTTCTTCGGTCCATCTTTGGACAATAGCCTCCCCAATCCTTTTCCATTCTTCTCTGTCTGTCGCTACAGTCATCCACCTAGAGCCCACGTGCTTTTTAATATCATCTGCCCATCTCATTTGGGACCTTCCTCTGCTTCGTTTATATTCCCACGGTCTCCAACTTATAAGAATTTTGTTCCATTGGTATTTTTTTTGTCTTAGATTGTGTCCGGCACATCTCCATTTCAATTTTGCAACTTCTTGTCTTCACTTTGTGTTTTTCTCTTATCCACTCCTTTCTCTTTTTATCCATTGGTCTTATGTGCAACATTTGTCTTTCCATTGCTCTTTGGGTTTTTATGATTTAATCCATTGTGTAACGTTTAAAACGTTACATTTTTGTTCTTATTAATTTCAAAGTACTTTCCACTATTTTCTGCTCATACTATTTGATTTTCATTGATAATAAGTTCTTTTTCCTTTGTTTGTATTCCTATATTTTATTTCAATATTTTCCTATTACAAATAAATCCGCTGATTAATTTCTTAAGTCCCCTCGTAGTCCTACCTTCGCTTACTTTATCGTACAAGAAACAGAAACCCCACTCCTAAATAATTTACTTCTATCAATCCGATCCGATTTAATTGCTTTTTAAAATAAACCAGCAAACGAGAAGGTATTATTAAAAAAATAAGTCCTCGTGGTCAGAAACTTCCAACGGTCTGGCCACCTTGGTTTTTATTCAAGAGAATCCACCTTGATTTTTATTCAAGAAAATCCACCTTGATTATGATATAAGAAAATTTACGTTGACATGGATTTTTGGTCGAAGAATACGAAAATGGAATTGTTTTTTTTTTTGGAATAAGAAATCCATCTCGATTTTGAAAGTCCGCATGGCTTTGGATTGGAGAGGGATCCACATGGTTTCAGCTTAGCGGCATGGTTTTTGCAGACATTGTATGGTCCGAGTTGAGAAGAAAACAGCAGGAGGATTTCTCATAGAGTAGAGCTAAGTTTCTTTATTTCTTGAGATTTTGTATATAGATGCTTAATTCCCTGTTGTTAGAACCTCAATTTAATTGTTATTACATTTTGATTTATTAAAATATAAATAAATAAAGATATGTGTTAAAGAAATTATTTTATTAATAATTCCCGATTTCTCAAATTAAGTTAGTTTATGCCGAACATCACCCCTGAGGGGTTTCAATGTGCAATGGGTGAGCTAGCCGTTACAGTTTGCTTTTGTAAACGTCCACGTTTTGGGAACCATAAGGAAGAACGGGAGTACGCATTGATTGTATAGTTTGGTCTTAAGATGCTGTGGATATCTTTGGTTTTTAAGAATGTAGCTTAGTTTGCCAAATGCCGCCCATGCCAGTCTAACTCATCTATTTATCTCTGCTGTTTGGTTTTCTTTGTTAAATTTTATAGACATTGTGATGTCTTCATCTGTATTTGTTATGGTTTTGGTCTTGCTGTAATTCATATTAAGGCCTATCTTTTCAGCTTATGCGTCCAGTTCTATCATCATTTCAAATAATTCTTCTTTTTTTATCGGTTATCAATACGATGTCATCAGCGTACCTTAGATGGTTCAAACGTTGTCCACAATTTTTTATACCTTTTTCTTCACATTCTAATCATTTAACAGTATCTTCCAGAGCCTGATTAAAAAGTTTCGAAAACTTTCGAATGCTACCCATCCCATTTTTAAACGTCTGCTTATTTCAGTAGTTTGATTTTCTTTGCTTACCTTGACATCTTGACCCATATATGTATATTCATCTAAGTGTTCATGTCTGTCCCTTGGATGTTTATTATAGGTTTATCACCTTTGTCTGACATTAGTTTAGTTTTGCTGAAATTCAGTTTCAGTCCTTCTTTTAGGGATTCTGTGTGTAGCTCCTCAATCATTGGATTCAAATCATTCCACGTGTCGGCTATTAGTACTACATCGTCTGCGTATCTAAGAGGGATCAAGTATATTCCGTTAATAGGGATTCTCTTATTTTTTGGACCAGTTGATATACGATTTTCTTACTCCACAAACGGTTTTTAACTAAATTAAAGTAGCTTTTACAAAAACAAAGTAACGCATACGATATTGTTCAAATTTTGTCGTAATACTACAACAAAAATTAGTCAATGAGTCACTTTTAATATTATACTCTACTTACAATAACGTTTCTTATGACAGATATGTATGATTTTAGCCGATTACGGATTTAAACAAGAATATCCACCAAATAGTTGCCCACAATGCCAGAGAAATGTTACCCATTATCCGTCACAACCTGTCGCTTGTCCCCACCATTCCCATCATGTACCACCAACAGGTCAACCTTCTTATGCACCTCCTCCTCCATATAATCCCTATTATAATGGAAACTCACCGTCAGTGTATCCACAACTCCCAACGTATCCTCAACCCCCAACGTATCCACAACCTCCAACGTATCCACAACCCCCAATGTATCCACAACCCCCAACAAATTCAAATTGGTCAAGACCGGGTCACCATGGACCATCTAATTTAAGTAAGTCTAATTTATATAACCTGTTTACCTGTACCAAAATTTGTTTTCTTTATCGGTATTTAAATATTTAGGTTATGCAAAATGGGTGGACTGCTATCTTCATAGTAGAATGCCTGAGGCTGCAGTTAGGGGTGGTACCGATATAGATGGGCAACCAATTTATGTTGGTAGATCCTTTCATGAAGGTGATTGGTTGCCGGCCAAAGTTATTCCAGGACGACGTTGCTGCTATGTTTCCTATAATGGAAAGGAATACGCTAAGAGTACTTTTCAGGTAAGCATATTAATGATTATCCTATGTTAAGTGCGTGTGGCTCCTAATAGTGAGATAAGGACAATACATTTGGCTTATGAAAACAGTTTATATAGTAGTGATTTTAGCTCTATAAAAGCATTATGCGGGATATAAGGTAAATCGGAACTTTCGTTGCATTTATAGTGTTGGCAAAATCTCACTCGACATGATCCTGGTAAAAAAGGTATTTAGACATCTCATACAAGAAAATTCTTAAGCATAATAGAAACGATGTTTGAATAATTACATTTCCTGGGGTAAACTTTTTTGAAATTTAACAGAGCTTCTGCTCGAATTTCCAGATAAGGACTTTTCTACAACCAACACAAGTACAGATAAGAAAAATTAAGTTCTGGGCATCTCTGTCTAAGTGTTTCTAAGGTTTACTATTCTCTGTTCACAAATTGTTGATAGCACGAAATATGCCTCAAAATCATCAAACGGTCGTAAAATTTGTATCATCATAGGCGTTCCTGAGGTGTTTATTCATTAAAATTAATATTAATATTAATAATGTTTTAATACTGATATATTTGATAATGTTGGTTATTATATTATATTAATAAAAATAATAATTTAACCATTAACAATTTTGTAAATAAGAATACCTTATCTCTTTGGATATTTCAATACTAATCTTCGCGTTTAATCACTTTACTAGAAAACCTGGTATTTATATCCGAAGGTACTATCGGTTGCAAGATAATTAGGATGGAATTCCCCAGATTTTTAATAATATAATGGGTATAGATGCCGGATTTGGCCACGTACCTCATCTGTTTAGTTTATATTCGAAACTTAACTTAAAAGGGTGAAGTTATTACGAACGAAAACAATTTGTTTGTTTAGTACGTTTTTGATCGCATGTAATTTACGGCTCGTCGGTGTTTCCGCTTCTACGGCAGTAATTAGCGTCTCGAATATTTCTTTTGCGAATTATATGCAGTGCGTGAGTGATTTTTTATTCCATATACCTATGAACATATACGTACCTTTCGCTCGTGCTCGTTTTGTTGAATTGTTTGTGATGCCTTCATCATTAACATCATCAAGTTTTACACCGGTACTGTTGCGTACAGTCAGTAAGTGTGTCTATTCACCAAGAGAGAAGACTATTGTCCTGAATGTTCACAATGCTCTGGTTTCTCAGAATCCCACAAACACTGTTCGCAACATAGTCGAAAGTTGTGCCAACATGTATAGGTTCCTATCAGAAAGAAAAAAACACGGTATAGCTAACCCAAACACAAACGAACACTTAAAGAGAGGGAAAAAGCCTATTGAACTTGATGAATTTGCCAAAAATGGTATTCGAAGGAAAATTCATGGATTTTTTTTTCAAAAAAGAAATACCAAACCTAAATAAAATTTTACAAGAAGTTAGAGATGATCCGGATTTGCCTCATATCGGACGAACTAAATTGTGGCAAGTTTTAAAAGAATTAAATTTCCGGTGGGAGAAATCAGACCGAAAATCACTTTTGATTGACCGGAGGAGATAATATGTTGGAGAAGAAATTATCTAAGATCCATACGAAAATTCCGGGCTGAAGGAAGGCCAATCTTCTACCAGGATGAATCGTGGGTAAACTCAGGTCATACTCTAAAAAAAGTTTGGTCAGATAAAAATATATTAAGCTCCAGGCAAGCCTTTATGGAAGGTTGGTCTACTGGTATCTCCCCACCTTCTGGTAAAGGCAGTAGATTAATAATTTCTCACATTGGCAGTGAAAAAGGATTTGTTAAGCATGGTTTGTTGGAATTTCAGTCCAAAAGCACAAAAGACTATCACGAGGAGATGACAGCTGATGTTTTCGAAGAGTATTTTGTGCAGATGATTGAACACATACCACCAAATTCAATTATAGTATTAGATAATGCACCTTATCATTCACGACTAGTAGAAAGACTTCCAACGACTGCGTGGAAAAAACAGGATATTCTTGACTGGCTGCGGAATAAGTACCTGCCTTACGAAGATGGAATGGTAAAAGCAGAACTTTTAAAAATTGCCCGGCAACACAAATCTAAGTTCAAGAAATACGTAGTTGACAAAATGGCGGAAAGGAGAAACATCACAGTCCTTAGACTTCCACCCTACCACTGCGAAATAAATCCAATTGAACTCATTTGGGCACAAATGAAAAGTTATGTGGCTAGAAAAAATACGTCATATAAAATACAAGCTGTACGTGAATTGTTATACGAGTCTTTACAACACATTACAGAACAAAACTGGAAAGATGCAGTAAGACATGTAATAGAAGAAGAACAAAAAATGTGGGATCTTGATAACATAATTGATGCGACCGTAGAGACACAACCGCTAATTATTAACCCTCAAGACGACTCGGATTCCGAAGTTGATCCTATTTATTTTGAATTTGAATAGTTTTCTAATCGTAATTATATAAGGTAAGTGATAGTAGTTGTAATCGTAAGGTATTAAAGGGGAAAGGCGCAAAACGTCGCCTGTCAAAATGTTCAATGTGTTTTAAATGTATCGATTTTTTTTCAAATCCTGAGAAAACTAAAAAGCCTTTTTGGAAAAATTTAAAGGCAGAATAAAATATTTATTAGAATAAATAAAAAGTTTCTTTTGCATGCAATATTTTCAATTAAAAATTATACTATATTCTCTCTTTTATTTTCACCCCTGTTGCATAACATAATAAAATAAACATTGTAGAAGTTTTCAGGGACTTTCTGTAATATACATCAGTATACACATATATAATACCCTCAGTAATAATGTAATCTTTCATTCTGCTTTTAAATTTTTCAAAAATATTTATTAGTTTTCTCCGAATTCGAAAATAATGGATACATTTAAAACACATTTGGTGCCTTTCCCCTTAATTAAATAAATGTATCTTTTACAAATGGCAAAAAACTTTATTTTTGAATAAAATATTTTATTTTATTATAAGTTTTATTAAAACAAAAATACAATTTAAAAAATATATTTATTTAGTTCAAATAAATGTTTCAATCATATACTCTACGACACTGGTCGGCCAAAATACGTTCCTAATCGGATTATAAGCTTGACCGCTGTATTGTATTCCGGCAGATACAAGGTGGGTTAGTCGAAAACATCTTAAATCGTCAGTTTCAGGTTGGTTTTTACTATTATATCGTATTACCTATCCTCTCTGTATTTCAGTTCTCTAATTAGGATTAAACTTGTAGTGAGCTATCAACAAATTGTGAACCAAGTATAAGTGCTACGTATGGTCAGTGCTGCTATATGGCGTAGAGGGCTGGACACTCAAAACGAGGGATATAAACAGATTGGAAGCTTTCGAAATGTGGCTTTATCGCCGTATCCTAAAAATACCATGGACAGCGAAAATCACAAATATAGATGTCCTTAAAAGAATAAACCAATAACGCCAACTTTTCGAAACCATCAAGAAAAGGAAAACGGCGTATCTAGGTCACATCATGCGAAATGAAAAATACCAGTTCCTCCAACTTATAATCGAGGGTAAAATTGAAGGCAAGAGAGGAATGGGACGCAAGAAAATGTCCTGGCTCCGAAACATAAGGCAATGGACAGGGATTAACGACATACAATCTCTGATACATATTGCAAGAAATAGAGAATTAATGGAAAATGTGATCGCTAACATCCATTAGTGGATTTGCATCTGAAGAAAAGAATCTCTGTCCTACCATTAAGAATATAAAATAAGTAGTAGTGCTCAAACAAAAAAGGATACACTTACGGTAAAGAGACCAAGTGGATAGGATAAATAGTGAAAAATCATCCACTGTGAGATTTACACCAGAAACAAAATATACCTTATCGAAAAAAATGGGATTGCATTAAAGCTAAATTATATCAATTTAATTTTGGATGAGGTATCACTGTTTACTGTGATTAGATTAGATTAGATTGCATTAGTTCGTCGTTTTCAGAAGACTTTCGTAATAACAAGA
Source organism: Diabrotica balteata (assembly GCA_918026665.1). NCBI lineage: Eukaryota > Metazoa > Arthropoda > Insecta > Coleoptera > Chrysomelidae > Diabrotica > Diabrotica balteata. The sequence goes on from OU898278.1 coordinate 156,919,803, forward strand.
CATTAAAAATTTTGTTTTACTGTTTTAAAGGCTTTTTCAATATATGTATAATTAATGACCCAAATTGTATATTTGTATTGTATTGAATTGTAACATCGCATAAACCGAATCTAATTATTTAACCTTTTTACTTTTAGGTTTTATCACATACATCTGCACATTGGGTTCCAGGATTTGGGGGACAGGTGCCACATAACGCGATTGAAGGTGGTAGAACTGCTACTGGCGAAAAGCTTTATATCGGAAGAGTTATGCATCAACATTCTCAAACTGTGGGCAAGGTTTGTATATTGTAGTGATGTTTTCTAGTAGTACCAGAGTAGTATCAAGTAGTACCAAAAACTATTGGAATACGAGAGAGAACTATTAATATCAGTATGACCTACCATTATTTTTAATGGAACTCAAGTTGCCCAAAACTGTTAATTAATAAAACGTCACATTATTATCACCAGCAATATTATCATATCTTGAGACCACCGCAATCGGGTAGTGGTCCTAGTACATGAAACACATAAACGACTGAATTTCCGCAAAGCAAGGAGATTCGGCATAAAGATGCTATCTTTGACCGGCCTGCATTGAACATAACATCATCTGCTATCAGTGAATTCAACTACTCAGAAATGATTAATATCTGCATCAAGCTCCTCTGTGTGCTCATGTATACAATCCTTCTTGATAATAATGAAACACAGAGTCTGAAAACAATTGTAGAAAATTTGACATGACCAACTACAACTAATACATGAAGCCACACTTTCCTCCTGCTTTAACGTTGTAAGGTGGAAAAGAGGATAACAGACAATATTTTTGAATCCAGCGAAGTGGCAGCTTAGTGCAAAAATAATATCGAAGATAAAATTTCCCGTCCTAACACAAACACCCACATTTCGAATGCTTCTAGTTTTCTCGTTAGCGTCTCCGTCAGCGTCCAGGCCTCCACGCCATACAGCAAGATCGGAAAAATGTAGCATTTAACTAGACGTAGTTTTAGGGGAAGAGATAAATCCTTGCTTATGAGAAGCTTTTTCATATTGCTAAATGCTGCTCTAGCTCGTTCTATTCTCGCCTTAATTTCTATCGTCTGTTCCCATTTTGTATTTACGTTGGTGCCAAGGTACACATAAGATTCTACATGGTCAATTAGTATGTTACTTATCCGTAATTGTCGAGCAGGTTGTTGCTTTTTGCTTATCAGCATCCACTTTGTCTTCTTGAAGTTGAGGCTCAGGCCGTATTCCTCACTAACTGAATAAAGTCTTTCCATTACTTGTTGTAATTCGTCTATGGTACTGGCAAGGATCACCGTGTCGTCGGCATATCTTATATTGTTCGTTAACTCGCCGTTTATTTTTATGCCCTCATTTGCATTTTCCATACATTTGTTAAATATTTCCTCGGAATACATATTGAATAGGAGTGGGGATAATATACACCCTGACGGACACCTCTTTTGATCTGCACGCTTTCAGTGAGTTCGTTCCCAATTTTTGCTCTTGCTGTTTGACCCCAGTATAGTTTGCCAATTCGAATGTCCTTGTCGTCAATACCTGTCTTTCGCAGAATACCTATCAATTGTTCATGATTGACATTGTCAAATGCTTTTCTAAAATCTACAAAGCACAAATACACGTCCTTATCAACGTCTCTACACCGCTGTATAAGCACCTGGAGACGAAAATTGCTTCTCTAGTTCCAAGTGCTTTCCGAAAACCAAACTGCGATCTATCAATATTTGACTCACATTTATCATATATTCTTCTATGAATAATCTTAGTGAACGCTTTAGTGACATGATTGATCAAGCTTATAAGCCGGTAGTCATCACAAATCTGAACATTTGGTTTCTTCGGGATTGTAATAAATGTTGACTGCAGCCAGTTCTCCGGGATTTTACCGCTATTATATATGTTGTTAAAAAGTACAACTAGATTATCAAGGAACTGTTTGTCTGATTTACATAGGATCTTTAATATTTCGCAGGGTACATTGTCCGGACCTGCTGACTTATTGTTTTTTAGTGCTGCAATGGCATCTTCTATCTCCGATTTAAGGATTAAAGGTCCTGTTTCTCCTTCTCCATATAGGTGATCATCAGTCCTGTCAGATGCAAATAATTTTTCTATGTATGATTTCCATGTTTTTAAGATCGTTGATGGCTCCGAGATAAGATTTCCATCGCTATCTTTTATGCTGTTGGGTGACTTATTGAATTTCCTCTTGTTTGTCATCGATTTTATTTTTTTTGTGCATATTGTAACTGTCGTATTTTCGTTCGTATTGTTCTATTTCCCTGCATTCGTTGGAAAACCATTTTTCTTTGGCTTCTCGAATTTTCGTTCTTATGGTTTTGTGGATCTGCTGGTATTTTTCTGTATTTTTATTCTTGAATTTACGTCTTTCATCCATCATATCCATTATCTCATCAGACATCCATTCTTTCTTCTTCCGTCGGTCACGCTTTAATAGAGTCGCGCATGTTGTTTGGATTGCTTCCCTCGATTTATCCCATCTCTCTATTATGTCCGACGTGTTCTCGTTAATGTCCTTTATTTTCTTTCCTAGTTGTTCTCGTACTTTTATTTCGGTTTCTGGGTTAGTGAGTTTTTTAATATCGATTGTGTTTAAATTAGATCTTTTCTCGAGCCGTTTTACTCTCATGACCATTCTGCATACCAACAAATTGTGGTCCGTAGGAACATCGGCACCTGGGTACGTTTTTGATGATTTTATCATGTTTTTATATCTTGTTGGTACTGCTATATAATCTATCTGATTCCTAATGATGTTGTCAGGTGAGTCAGCGGGGGATTTCCATGTGTAAAGTCGACGTTTGGGGAGCTTGAAGAGTGTATTACTTAACAGCAGGTTATATTCCTGGCAGAAGCATATAAGTCTATCACCTCTATCGTTTCTCTCCCCTAGGCCGAAGTTTCCCACGATCTCATTCACCTTGCCTCTGCCAACCTTTCCATTGAAATCTCCATCACTATTGTTGGGACTAAACACATATAAAATATAAAATAATAATATAACAATAATCATAACACTAATTCACTCGGTTTTTGAATTATTATCTCACCCGAGCAGTGCTACCTATAACTTGCTTATTTAGAATTTATGTTTCAGCTAAACTATCTTCAAATCTAAGCTCATTAAGTGAAACTGATCTAGGAGGGGTTTTCTTTAAAGTACTTAGAAGTTAAAAATAATGTGAGATTACAAATTAAGGGGTTAATTTGTGATTGAACATAAAGCAAATCGGACATTACGTCAATCGTCCAAACAATTGTAAATGCTATTACGAATTTCTTATACTTAGCGACTTAACTGATAAGCGTGAAGTATGAATATCGATTGAAATTTTAAAAACAATTTGTTTATTGTAATCCTGTCCTTAAAATATAGTTAATTTTACGATGATAAAATTGTTGTTAAAATATTCGTTACATACATAATATTATATTATTATATTATTATCTAAACAGATAAACTTCTTAAAATTTGATTTTATTATGTACTAAAGATTTATATGTAATTAATCTTTATTAACCATTTCCTGAAATTGTTTTGAATGATGAATGAATGAATGAATTTTTACGTTTTTAGATACATCCGAGTCACAGAAATTGTTATATACCTTTCGATGGAAGAGAAATAGCATATGCCGCTTACGATGTTTTGGTTTCTAGGAACTAGTGCTTATCTGTTTACAAAGAGGTTAGACCCATTTTATTATATTGTATACAAAAATTACTAAAAAATTAATAAAATAAAATAAATTTAATAAAGTTATTCCTATAGACTATTTCGTGAGTTATTTATATTTAATAATTTGTATAAATAAATTATCTTCCATAAACAATTGTTTTCTTAATCCTTGTTCCGTTTACTTATAGTTTAGTTCATTTTGTTTTTCGATTTTATTTTATTATTTTAGATTCATGTCGGTAATTCATTAGTTTGTGTTAACTAGTTACCAGAAAATCTCTTAAAAAATTAAATACATTCATTCTTACATATTTCTGGGAAAAATTTTTCTTTTTTTCTGCTTAAAAATGCAAAAGTATTTTTTATGTATCTTATCGATATCAAGAAATCAAGAATATTATAATTCTGGTTTGACTCAAAATGGATAATCTTGATTAGATATAGCGAATAACGTATACATTAGAGATAAAGAAAAGAAATGCCCAGTTAGATTATTTTTGAAATTAATGGAAAAAGGGGACCAAAAATGTTATTAAACAGACTCTTTCTTACCGTTCACCCCAAATGGAAGGATGGATCATGGTTCAAAAACTGTCGACTTGGAATCAACACCGTATCTAAGTAGACAAAAATGTCAGCTAAAAAAATTAAAATAGACCAAAAAACATAAAATAACAAACCATTCTCATCGATTTTCATCTGGTCAGACCTGTGTCCAAGCAAGATGTTTCTGAACAGGAGTTAACTAAATCAACGGGTCACTCAAATGCAAGCTCTCTAAAACCATATCTGCAGCTGGATTCCAGTCACCTCCAGAAGTTGATCGAAAATCTAAGAACAACAAATGAAGTTGAACCTTCCAAATTACCAAATTTAGGAGTTACCAAATGCTACAGGTCAATAATAGACAAAATAATACTTTGTTAGAAAAGAATGGGCAAACTGCTATAGCTTATAATTAGACTTCGGCAAATATGCAAATAAAAATGTAGAAAATATGCGGAAAATAGAGGAATGTTAGGTAGTATTTCTTTATAAAGTTGAATTCTTATAGGAGATTTAAGAAATGCTTTTTTGACACTGGATATCATGGTATTTACAAGAGAAAACTTTTTTCGTATTTCCTCTGCAACTCTGTTTAATCCATGCGCTACACAAGTAACATGTATTAAATCTGGGAAAAATATTTTTAAATTTTGTCCTGCTTTCACCATATAAGGAGCAGCATCCGATAAAATAAGCAGTAATTTATTGAGGAATAGTTGTCGGAAGAAAAAAAGTTGCTAATGTTTCTTGTATAAAACGCGAAATTGTTAAAGCATTTGTTTTCTCAAGTTGCTGGCATGAAATAAGATGAGATTTTGGTAAGGTATCTTCTTTAAGAACACCAATCAATAAATGAGCAATATACTTTCCTGAGGAATCAGTGGTTTCGTCTACAGATATGTAAAAATAATTATCTGCAATTTCTTCCTTAATATTAATTAACACCGACGAGTATAGCCCGTTCACATTATTTCTTCTTAGAGACCGATCACTTGGAACATTAAGTTTGCAATATTTTTTTAGAAACGAACTAAAATTTACATTTGCTAATTTTGAAAGCGGTATGTTTGCAGACACTAATGCGCGACACAAGTCTTCGTTAAAAGTTTCTTGCTCATCTAATTTTTTTGAAGTAGATTGGAAACATTTAGCCATTGAAGTTTGATGTTTTCCTCCTATTTTTCCTTTTTTTGCAATGTGTGAAGCAGTTCTCACATGTTGGTCTATCTGAAATTTCTTCTCACATGCTATCTATAAATAAAAATAAAAACCTTTATTTTAACCCAACCTTTAAAATATAAAATCATACAAGGTGTTTTTGGTTAATCAAATAACTGGTTTGGAAAAAAAAACACTCGCTAAGTGTTTTAAATGCAGTATTAATCCACAAATTAGTTTTTGTTACTAACCATTAGTACATCATATAACTTATTTTAAAATTCAACAAAAGTTTTTTTTTTGTTAATTTAATTACAATAAAAATAATTGTGTTTTTAGAATACACACCATTGTATTGTACCATGGACAATTTTTTCTCACTAAAGGAAGCTATTTTTCATTTAAAAACAACCTACGAGTACTAAATTTCAAGTAAATACGTTTATTGGTTTTAAAGTTATTGTTGTTATTAACTAAAACAATTTAATTTTTTTTTAATTTTAACACCCTGTATCTCGAAAAGTAAATAAGTTTGGCCCCTCATGAACTATATCGTTTTGTTCAATTTTTCGAGAAGTATCTACAGTCAAACGTTGTAAGTGTCATTTGGAAACACCCTGTATGTATGAAATATTAGATATTTAATAGAAAATATTAGATACTTACAATTTTGCCACAGACTGAACAGTAGATTTTTCCCATATCCATAGACAGCTCTTTATAAGGTTTAATCCAAGTTGAAGCACTGGTTGTTTTAGGCAATTATAAAATCACAATCTTTCTTTTTGTTACGCAAAACGAGTGTTTACGCTTTGAATATCAAAACAGAAATGATTTGCAAATCTGAGCATCAAATTAGAAATCTTTAGGTACCTAATTCAATAAACTGGGAGATTTTGGAAAATCCCTGAATTAGGAACAAAACTATTAGCCGTTTACCTGCTGTTAAGATACAATAAATTGTAGATAGATTTGGGGATTAGATCATAAAATGCAAATGAGCGAACCCTTAGCGATTATCCAATAACTGAATGCCTCAGTGACCGAGACTTTCTAAGAATGTTGAGGGCTACTTAAATTGATCTTCTTTGAAATTGTAAATGTTTTGTACCTGTAGAGATTACGTACTTAGATCATTTCTTGATTAAAATGACTACAAAATTTTATACAAGAATTGAAATAAATTGGTATGTTTAAAAATTTTCAAATACAGTATAAAAATCTGAACTTTTATGCACTTTATGCAAACTTTTATACAAATATGCCAAAATATGAAATATTTGCATAAAATATGCACAATATGCAAAATATGCAATATGCATATTTGCCGAAGTCTACTTATAATAATTGTACATTTAATATTGTTAACAAATAGGTGCATTAATTGTTTCGTGAAATAGTCTGGAAAAAATTATTTACCGGCAAAATTTTCTTCTGGTTTTGTTCAAGGTTGTTGCCGTTTGACAATTTGTGCTTATAACATTTTGACAAAATCACGCGACTGACGACTTGTGATTTAACTGTAAAAATTTAATTCGGGAAAATTGCCGGGCAATAAACTTTCATACCAGTCGAATATATTGCTGGCCAAATTTTCTCTCTTAGAAACAAAGATTGTCTTAAAGACTAAGAAAAATTAGAATTTAAAATTGAGTCCAAATAATTTCAACAAATAAAATAAAAGATACCCATGTTTAAAAGTGGATAAAGTTGTTATTCAACATTGTTAAATAATATATTCAAAATAACTTTTAGAATAAAGAAAACTTTATTCTTTCAAAGTACGAACTTGTATGAATAACGCCCGATTATTTCTATTTATTTTCATATACACAATACTAACGACAATCCAAATTGACCATTTTGCTTACGAAACACACCTTCCTTTGTGCGATCGTGCTCCTGTTATACCAAATGACATCTGCATAAATCTCTTTGTATCATAATATTACACGGTTGTCCACCACGGGGGCGCATGCTTGCAATATGCCCCCTGAGGAAGCGGTTCAATTAAGAAAAGGATCACACCTCTCGCTTTTTAAAGAGTTTTTAAAGAGGCTCATTCAGTAACACACGACTAAATTTACGCCTATTAATGGCAATAATAAACTCAAAAATGCCATTTTATATCGCCTTCCCGAAGTTCTTTCTTATTTTAACGAGGTATCATATTCTAAGAATTTTAGGGCACGGAACATTAACATGTCATAATAAATATTAAAATATAAATTCGCATCTTTATATTAAATTTTTTAAAGATTTAACAGATAATTATGCAATTTTAAACTTTTGATTTTAACGTCCATCGGATCTTTTTATGTTAGCCGTATTATAATGCTACTCTCCTGTCAAACCTCTGTTCTGCGCGTTGGATTATTTTAATCTGTGAATATAATGGACTGTTTTTGTCTATTATTTGAGTGGCTTAAAGGCAAAGGTGCCTAACCCCAAAAATTTCTTTCTCTGATTAGCTAATCTTCTTCTTATGTGCTTTCTTCTACCGAAGGTTGGCGACAATCAAACGATAGATTTCTCTGTTTTGTGCCGCATGTATTATGTTCGCAGCTTCTGGTATTTGAAACCGTTCTCTCAAGTTTCTCAGCCAGGATTTCTTCTTTCTGCCCAAACCTCTTCTACCTTCAATCTTGCCTTCCACGATAAGCTGTAGCAGGCTGTACTTATCATTACGGAACACATGGCCCAAGTATGACGCTTTCCTCCTTTTAACAGTTGTTTACAATTACTCTTTACCCATTCGTCTTAATACCTCTGTGTTGGTTACTCTGTCTGTCCAAGGTATTCTCAATATGCGTCGATACAGCCACATTTATAGAGCTGCTAACTTCTTTATAGTTTCTGCTGTTAACGTCCACCCTTCTACCTTGTAAAGTAGCGTAAATTTGAATCTTGCTATTTCAATTCGGATCTTAATCTCTACGTCTGGTTCCCACTTATCATTTACTGTATATCCCAGATATTTAAATCGGTGTACTCTTTCAATACGTTCGGCTTCAATATTCAGGTCGATATGTTGAATGTTCTTTTTACTGATCACCATAAATTTAGTTTTCTTTCTATTGATCTTCAGTCCAAATCGATTGCCAGTTGTATTTAGTCTATTTAGCATCATCTGTAAATCTTTGATGTTATCGGCCAGTATAACAGTATCATCTGCATATTGAAAATTACTTATTGGTACGCCATTAATCTTGTGCCCTCGTTGTACTCTTCCAGTGCCTCTAAAAATATTTGTTCCGTGTACAGGTTGAAAAGCAGTGGCAAAATAATACATCCCTGTCTGACTCCCTCTTGAAATGGTTACGTTTTCACTTACCATATGTCCATTCTTCATGCGGGATGTTTGATTCCAATATAGATTTTTTATAATCTGGATGTCCTTAATATTGTTCTGAAGCTATTTTCTTGTGGCATTGTAAATTAATTACTATTTAACTGGGAATAAGCCACAATTAAAGATAAAAATACGTTTATTGACGTTTCAATTTCCACTTCGGAAATCGTTCTCAAAATACAAACAGTAAATTAAACAAATTTTGTTTTTTGTTACATAGTGAAAAATTCTTCTAATAATTTAATTTTATCTGACTCATTTATATTGACAATTCAGACATACATTATGCATTTTAAAGTAGACGACTTTAAAATGATATTGCCAATATTGTTGAGTTGCGCTCCTGGGACGACTTTACTTATAAGATAGTTCATTCGATTACATGAAATCAACTTTAACTTGAGAATATCCGTCAGAAAAAAATCATAGCATGTAATTCGTCTTTAAAAAGACAAACACATGACATGATGACAGTAAAATTCTCCTGTTAGTGATTCCATAGTAAATTATGAGGGAAAAACCAGGAAAAAAACCTCATAATACTATCCCGACATGGTAAGTATTTGTTCGTGCATTTAGTTTACCTTCAACAAACACCAAAATTCTGATTTTATATGTTTCGTTATTTAAAAAACATAAATGATGTATCCTCTATATGTTACTGACTTACTAATACTGGTATTTTCTTATTAATAACTTCCTCTTTCAATATTGGTAACCAGATCCTACTACATTCTGCCGAGGAATTTGCGACACAATTGGCCTCATTTAGCATAATTAGAGCCGCTTCTTTGATTTTTCTTTTTTTACCATCCGTTTCTTTTAGGACTACATTTGAATTATTCCATTGAACCCTATGTTCATTATCCCATGCGTGTTTACATATTTGAGATCTATCAAATTCTCTATTTTTAATATAAGATTGATGTTCACTTATTCTAACATTTAATGGCCTTGATGTTTCACCTAAATAAAACTGATCGCATTCACAAGGTATTTTATAAATGCAATTCTTTGTCCTTTCTTGTTCATTGTTAGGTTTGGTTTTGGACAAAATAGATCTCAAGTGTTTGTTGTTTTGAATGTTGTTGAAATGTTGAATTTATTTCCTATCCTTTTAAGTTTTTCTGATAATCCTTTTATGTACGGTATTGTTATTTTCATCGTATTATTATATGTCCCAGGAGCGCAACTCAACAATATTGGCAATATCATTTTAAAGTCGTCTACTTTAAAATGCATAATGTATGTCTGAATTGTCAATATAAATGAGTCAGATAAAATTAAATTATTAGAAGAATTTTTCACTATGTAACAAAAAACAAAATTTGTTTAATTTACTGTTTGTATTTTGAGAACGATTTTCGAAGTGGAAATTGAAACGTCAATAAACGTATTTTTAGTTTTAATTGTGGCTTATTCCCAGTTAAATAGTAATTATTTTAAAATGCCACAAAAAAATAGCTTCAGAACAATATCGATTAGTTTTATTATTTTCATATGCCCAAACATATAACTGATTACTCTACCGTTTTCGGCGAGTTTATCCCTTTAATTGGCAAAATACAAATAGGGGGTACAACATGAAAAGAAAAAACAAAAAAAAAGAATCCCGGCCGCACGGCCGGTATATCGTTCTACAGGGAAAAATAAACTAGTGCTTTTTTGTTACTTATAAAAACATTTAAATTTTTATTGATATTAACTTGGTAAAAAAAATTAACAGGTAAATAGCAATAAACGAAATAAATCAATGAAGGACGTAGTAGTCTTTCCAACAATTCTTAAAACCGGAATAACATAAATGCAGTTAACGTTTCGGGCAGAAAATGTGTGGTGTTTCCGATATCTTGCAGTATTTGCAGGACTTTTTACGACCTGGAATCAATTCAGGAACATAATCTACTCCATCGTAACGTACAACTTTCAACAGAGCTTTTAGTAGTGAGCGGTGAGTTTGAAGGTCGACCAATGGGTCTTTTATGAACAAAAGAGCACAGACCTTGAACAATTTTCACAACACGAAATAGGAATAGTTTTAGGCTTTTTTTGTTGAAGTTACTTCTTCTTAAAAATCTGTTTAGCAGCATATTTATTATAATGTGATCTGCGATACAGAATAAGTGCATTTGTAACAATAATATCCACAAAATGGTAAAATGGTAAAAAATATAACATTGACAAATTATATGTATAAAATAATTTTTGATAAAATAGTTTGATAAAATTTTTAAATTTAAATTGATTCATAGAATTTTTATTAAATTCTCTGATACAAATTATTATGAACCTTGGACAGTTGTAAGTTGAATTAATCTTCACGTGTGGCTGGCTAATTAGCTACAACTTACTTAGACTGTTATATATGATATTTTGGATCGATCTCACTTGTTTCTTCATTTTTCTCCGAGCTAATCCCTGAGAGAAAAATGGTGTTCTTAAGCACCGTTTTCTTTCATTTTTTGGTTCGTACTGACAAGGTTGTCACCTAATATGTAATATTCTTTAAACTTACCGCTCTATTGCATTAGCAGTTGGCAACTCGTCTTGTTGTCTGTCATATTGTGACTTCGAGAACACTGTCTTTTCACTTGATGGCTTGGTGTTTTTAAATTTGGTTCCTATTTGCCGGTTGCATCTTACAAGCTTTGGAAGCTAATAGTGGTAGCTTCATTACACTTTTTAATATTACTTTAGTAAAATCTTAATCACTTCAATAACGTTCCTAAAGTAAAAATTAGATTTACTAATAATATACTGTTGGAAGTGTGATCTTATGATCTTGTAAGTTCTCGGCAAATAATTGTTTTTACATAAGTTTTTTTACATACTTTTTGAATTACATGTACAATAACCACATGGTCTTTTGCTGTTCTAAGTTTGAGTTAATTTGTAAACTGTATTTTTTTTTAATTGCCATATTGCCAGATTCCAGTAAGAGCCTAAGAAGGTATCCATTGGATTCTGACAGGCAACGGTGGGGGAAATCTTTTTTGGACCTCTACGTCACGGAACAAGACACCCTGGTATCTTTCGGCCGAGTGGGATACTAAGCCAGAAGACACCAGGGTAGTGCCGGATTAACCGTGTTCCGGCTAAAACCTTAACCACCGTTCCAGAGAGGTGGTCTTGCCACTCAATAAACAACTAAAAATTTATATATAACCATACCTATTACCGTAAATCAGAAAATGTTTAGACGTTAGACCATAAACTAATAAACAATATTAACTATAAATTTTTAGATCCCTGGCTTAATTTCCTCTTCTGTCCTCCTGTTCCTTTTTCTTCATCACCCCAGAAATCAGACAGTGTACTTCTCTCCATTCTTTCTCTCCTCTCAACATAATGTTTACAATATTTCTTTCATCCAGCCCGAAACCCATTCGCCTCTCGAAATCTCCCATCTCATTTGCCCATCTCTGGCAGTTAAAAATGTGGGCGGGAGCATCCGGTACCGCACAAACAGTACAGTCTGCCGAGGCAGATTTGCCTATTCTATTTGTGAAGGTGCCAAAACTACCATGTCCGGTCAGAAACTGCGTCAGGAAGTAGTCTAGTTTCCTGAACTTACATTCCCACCACGGTCTCAGATCGGGAATAAGCTCCTTCGTCCACCTTGCCTTTCCACTATCATTCGCCCATTCTCTCTGCCACTCTACTATCGTTCTTTCTCTTTCATTCTCATGTATATTTACATCCATCCTCCTCGCATACATCCTCGCTCGCTCTTTACACAACAAAACGATCGGTATCACCGCTCCAATGACATATAGAGCCTCATTCGAGACTGTCCTATATGCACTAGACACCCTGAGGAGCATTCGCCTTTGCGAAGTCTCCATCAGCTTAGCGTATTTCGCAGTGTTTAGTACACTACACCACACAGGGGCAGCGTAGGTTACTACCGACTGGAAAACTCCATTTAGCACCTTTCTTTTGGTGCTTCCTGGGCCTCCAATGTTTGGCATCAACCGTATCAACGCTTCCAGATTTCGGTTTGCCTTCTCTACTGTCTTTTGGATGTGTATTCCGAACCTTAGACCTTCCGACAACCAGACTCCCAGATATTTAATTGATTTAACCGGTGCAACCTCCACACCTTCCACTATAAAACGAAGAGAGGATCTTTCCCGGGTCCCTTTGAGAACTAACACCTCAGTTTTCTGAGGCGCTAGCTGTAGATCGTTCTCTCTGATCCACCTACTAATGCGACGCAGGGCTGTATTAGCCGCATTAGCCATGTCCGTTTTCTGACTCGCCTTCACAACCAGTGCGAGATCATCAGCATAAGCTACAAGAGTGCATCCCCTTGGCATCTGTAACCTCAACACCCCGTCGTACAGGACATTCCACAGGATGGGACCTAGTACTGAACCCTGTGGAACACCCTGCGACAAACTAATGGTGGTATCTTTTTCTCTAGTGGACCTGTCAGTGAAGTATCTGTCAATTACGTTGACCAGGTATCTTTATAGAGCAGACTGTAGAAACTTCTTTAGAGCTTTAAAAATTTTAACTTTACCTTGTGTATACATTATGCAGTGTCTGTTGCACATTAAACAAAATCTTAGCCAATACAATGCGCATGTAGATTTTCACAATTATCCCACCAGATTTAACAATAATCTTATACCAGAATTTAGGCCGTCTTGAGAGATCCAGAAATGGTTCAATGTATTTAGCCATAAAATTCTACAACTTAGTGCCAGCTAGAATAAAAGCTCTTAATTTTCATCAGTTTAAGGCAAAAATTAAGAGTTACCTTATAGTGAATGCTTTTTTTACATGAGGAGTATTTTACTTCCGATTTTAATTTGTTGTAATTATCAACAGTATAATTTAAAACAATGTATCTATGTTTTGTGTTTATATTTATGTGCATATTAACTATATTGACATATATTTTATTTTCTTTGACTTGTAAAAAATACTTTTGTATTAATTTATTACCAATAAACCATCTATCTATCTATCACTAACGCCCAATTCTCTAAGCCTGGATATGATTTTTTCCCATGATGCCGTATTAAAGGCATTCTTTACATCGAGCAGGATGAGAGCCACCCATCTCTTTGTATCCTGCGTAACTAAAGAGGTTACTTCTGTGACCGCATCTATGGTGGACCTTTTGGCCCTAAAACCATATTGGCGATCGCTCAGCGCATGCTTTTCTTCTAGCTCTCGCTCAAGGCGGCCTTTTATAAGCTGTTCGTACAATTTAGCTATCGAACTAAGAAGGCAAATTGGCCGAAATCGTACCTCTTCCTCTTGACCTTTACCTTTCGGTATAAGGACAACCTTAGCTTCTTTCAACATTGTTGGAAACTGCTGTTGTTCAAGCAGTTTGTTTAGCAATCTCAGAAAAACCTGCGGGTATTTTAGTGCGGCGAGTCTTACTGTCTCCGGCATGACTCCATCTATGCCAGGTGCTTTTCGGATCTTCATCCGTCCAACAGCCTCGCCGAGTTCCAACTCAGTGAAAGGTTCCGCATCTACGAAACCAATAACCCTTTCACGCCTATCCTCCACCTGAGGAAAGAGTTCCCGTATTAAACGGAGTTTCTCCTCCTCAGGCAGGGGGTAGGGTGTCTTTTTCCCTTTCAATTCGGTACAGACAATCTTGAAGCCCTGCCCCCAGATATCCCTTTCGAGATCCTGAAGCAGGTTACTCCACCTTTCTTTGTAAACTGTATTTAGTTTCAATTAATTGTTTATACAACATAACTATTTCATGTCTAAACGTCTTAAGCTTCTTTACGTATTTAAATATTATAACATTGACGTTTTTGTCGAACACATTTGCTCGTCAACACATAACCGAGCATTCTTTGGAACATAATTAAAGCTTTAATTCAAAATATTGGTAATATTTCTGGTTAAAGAAGCAAATAATATCCAGGTTGTCCTTTAAATGGGAATAAGCCACAATTAAAGGTTAAAGTACGTTTATTAACGTTTCAATTTCCACTTCGGAAATTGTTCTCAAAATGAAATTTCCGAAGAGGAAATTGAAACGTCAATAAACGTACTTTAACCTTTAATTGTGGCTTATTCCCATTTAAATAGTAATTACTTTAAAATGCCACAAGAAAATAGCTTTAGAACAATATACAGTATTACAATATAAAAATTTATATAACTAATAAAAATATTTTTTCTAAAATTCACCGCTTCCATACGGGGTCAAAACAAAACTGCGGGCCCGTTGAAATTTTGACATAAGCCGTCTATGAGAATGTACTAGATTAGAGGACAGTAAATTTCTCTTGCGATAGGCGGCATCAGTACTTATTGAACTTTTTTTTCTTCTTATTTTATGAGGGGGGTGATCCAAATGTTCGAAACATACCTCGGACCTAGAAGGCGAGCAGAACCGTTTTCCAGCCTCGGTTATGCAGGACTCCTCCAGCGTGGCCACGATGATATCTGACGCTGCTCGCTTGAGTTGTTAGGACACCATCGCCGGCAATGCCAGAGACCTACCTGCTTAAAAAACACCCTCTCCGTGCAGCGTCGTGAATTCACCTGAACTTTCATTCACGCACAGTTCTCACACTTTCTTTCACTACGACGGCATTCTTCTCTCCCTCTATTCCTCCCTATTCATGTTAAATCTCACTCATTCTGCCTTATCTTCTTGCTTGGTCCTGGGCACCCTGCCTATCTTCGGGTCGCCTTTCTTCTTGTTCCTTTCTTTCCAATGTTTTCCTCACATATCTCTGAACTGCTCTCCACCGATCTGACGACCTAAGCATCTCCTCCACCAATTCCGTGACTGATTGCACCCTACCTCCTAACTCTCTCTCAAGCAGGCTCCTCTCAACTATCCATCTATCGCATACCAATAGGGTGTGTGAGACAGTGTCCGATATTCCACAATACAGGCATTTGTCATTTTCTGCCTTTCCAAATCTGTAAAGGTATGCCCTGAAGCAACCATGTCCTGTGAGCATCTGCGTCAGGAAATAATCCAAACGCCGGTGCCCGCAATCCATCCATCTTCTCAGGTTAGGAATCAACGACTTCGTCCACTGCGCCACCCTTCTCATCTCATCCCATTCCTCTTGCCACACCATTATGGACCTTTCCCTTTCTTCTTTTTTTAAACGTTCTATTGCTATGTCTTCATTTCTTCTCTCGTATATTTTTCCTCTTTCCTTCACTAGCACGTGCATTGGAATACACCCAGTGATAACTCCTAACGCCTCTGCAGAGACTGTTCTGTATGCACACGCCACCCTCAATAGGCTCTTCCTATCTGCTCGGGTGAGCTGTTTTCTGTACGCCTTTGTTAAAACTGCAGAACTCCAGACCGGCGCAGCGTAGAGGACGATCGATTGCACGACAGAATGAAGGGCCCTCCTCCTCTCAGATTTGGGCCCTCCGATGTTGGGCATGATCCCTCCCAATGCAGCGGATCTCACCGCAGCTCTTTGAGTCACCGCTTTTACGTGCTCCCCCACTTTCCGTTTTGACTCAGGGTCACCCCTAAATACCTCACGCATTTCTTTGGAACCACTATCTTTCCTGCACATTCAAATGTTATCCCGTCCCTTTTCCTTGGTCCCTTGAGAATTATAGCCTCGGTCTTACCCCAGCCAGTTCTAGCTCATGCATTTTCATCCATTCCTCAACTTGGTTGCATGTGCGCTGTGCACCAAAGATAAGGTCCTCCCTGTCCCGCGCCACTATCAGCATAGCGAGGTCGTCCGCAAATGCGAATGGGGTTACACCCTCTCACCCCGTCATTCCAGTTGGCTCATAGCGTGGGTCCTAGGACCGACCCCTGTGGCACTCCAGCCGTCACGTCAACCACTGCTTCTTTTTCTACCACAATTTTCCTCTCTGACAAATAGTACTTATTGAACTGCCGTCGTATGTATCACTTCACTTCAATAAATAGAAAAAAAATAGTAATAGTACGTAATAAATATGTAGAAATAGCAGTAGTAACAATAAAAAATATTCCATAATTCTGTTCATTTAGTAAATATTGTTTAAATTATTAAACATTAAAGTGCGACCAATATGTTGATTATAGAAAATATTAATTTTCACAAGGAAACCAATAAATCTAACCAAACACGTTGGCGCTAAATTTTTAACGGTATTAACTAATATAAGATTATTGTCCTAATTATCATATAAACAACTATGGATAAAAAAACTCACATTTGCTAATAAACGTACTCCAAGATACCTTGTAAAGACTTGAAAATTGGGTTGGTGATTCGAAAGTAAGTGCTTGTTGCTTTAGTAATTGTATTCACTTCTTCGGTTTCTCTGGCGCCAATACCATATATGACAAAATTGTGTAACGATTCTGTTCATGAAATCATTTATTGAATTCAACAATATTAACACCAATTTTCACTTTCGATATCCCATCGTAAATTTGGATTTCGAGGTTGAACAAAAAAATTGTAAATGATGTAGGTGGTGTCGACGGTGCGGTCGTGAATTTCGTCATGGGATTCTTGAGTCTAAACGACATCTTCACGTATCGCTAAACTGACATGAACCGTTTCGTTATTTTTGTTTTGTAGATTTACTTTTTAATAGAGGTGGAGTATACAATAAAAAAAAAGAAATATCTGAAATCTTAATTATTTAGCCGATATATGTATGGAAGATTTTGAAACAAATATCATTTCTAAACAGAATTTAAAACTCACAGTATGGTGGAGGTATGTAGATGATGTATTCTCAATATGGCCTCATAGATCAGAGTTGTTGGACACATTCCTAAATGATATAAACGATAAAGAAGAGACAATAACATTTACCATGGAAAAGGAATATAATAACACGCTACCTTTCCTGGATGTTTTAATCTCTAAGAACGATACTGGATATGAGACTCAGGTGTATAGAAAACCAACACACACCAATAGATATTTAAATTTCAAATCAAATCACAATATTAATATAAAAAAGGGAATAATTAAATCCTTATACGATAGAGCCAAAATTACTTGTTCTAACGAAAATTCGTTCTTGGAGGAGAAACATTTGTTAACATCTGTTTTATTAAAAAATGATTATCCTTTATCGTTTATAAATAAGGAATTTTCAACAATCGATCGAATAGAACAGAACAACTTAGAACGAGATCCTACAGCATACACAAGGAATAATACGAGGAAAATAACAATACCGTACATAAAAGGATTATCAGAAAAACTTAAAAGGATAGGAAATAAATTCAACATTTCAACAACATTCAAAACAACAAACACGTTGAGATCTATTTTGTCCAAAACCAAACCTAACAATGAACAAGAAAGGACAAAGAATTGCATTTATAAAATACCTTGTGAATGCGATCAGTTTTATTTAGGTGAAACATCAAGGCCATTAAATGTTAGAATAAGTGAACATCAATCTTATATTAAAAATAGAGAATTTGATAGATCTCAAATATGTAAACACGCATGGGATAATGAACATAGGGTTCAATGGAATAATTCAAATGTAGTCCTAAAAGAAACGGATGGTAAAAAAAGAAAAATCAAAGAAGCGGCTCTAATTATGCTAAATGAGGCCAATTGTGTCGCAAATTCCTCGGCAGAATGTAGTAGGATCTGGTTACCAATATTGAAAGAGGAAGTTATTAATAAGAAAATACCAGTATTAGTAAGTCAGTGACATATAGAGGATACATCATTTATGTTTTTTACTTACCATGTCGGGATAGTATTATGAGGTTTTTTTCCTGGTTTTTCCCTCATAATTTACTATGGAATCACTAACAGGAGAATTTTACTGTCATCATGTCATGTGTTTGTCTTTTTAAAGACGAATTACATGCTATGATTTTTTTCTGACGGATATTCTCAAGTTAAAGTTGATTTCATGTAATCGAATGAACTATCTTATAAGTAAAGTCGTCCCAGGAGCGCAACTCAACAATATTGGCAATATCATTTTAAAGTCGTCTACTTTAAAATGCATAATGTATGTCTGAATTGTCAATATAAATGAGTCAGATAAAATTAAATTATTAGAAGAATTTTTCACTATGTAACAAAAAACAAAATTTGTTTAATTTACTGTTTGTATTTTGAGAACGATTTCCGAAGTGGAAATTGAAACGTCAATAAACGTATTTTTATCTTTAATTTTGGCTTATTCCCAGTCTAAATAGTAATTATCTTAACCCCTTCCGCTCCAGGCCGTTTTTTGAGATAGGGAGCTGTATACCAGCAAAAGTTTTTTAATGAAAATACATTTTACGATAGTTATGATGTATAATAGAAGAGATATTGACCTATGGGGGCCAAAAAAATGTTTAAAGCAATTTGAATTTATATGACAATTTATAGTGTTTACCAGAATATCCACATAAGGATATTTGGGTGTACCAGTATATCCACTCTTGGATATCGATTGTACTACCAAAATATCCACATCTGGATACCATTAAAATGTATCTATGTCTATTATTTAATTTATAAAGGCACGCTAAATAAAAATAAAACATATATAAAAAGACAGTGAACAATTTAATTATATTCAGAACAAAGCAAAAAATAAAAGAACATTATTTTTATTACTTATGAAAACTTTCAAAATGTTCCGCTGAGCAAAGTCCAGGCTTGTCCGGACAAGCAATGCAACATTTTCTCGTTAGTTTACGCACTCCGCGTCTTTTACAAATTACACAAATTTTTCGTAGAGCCCTCTTTTTTCCAATTTCTTTTGGAAAATCGGCCATTGCATGCAACGGTTTCCGTGATGTAGTAGGTTGATTTTTTTTATTCATTTCTTGATATCCTTTACTATATTTTAGAAGTAGCCCCCGGCAGCAGAGTTTTGTATATTTATACATTGAAACTTGTTTTTGATGGGCTTGGCTGTAAAATACTCTGGAGTTCAATAGCATAAGATGTAAAAGGTGCAAACCTATTTTGGTGAACCACGTGTAGGACTTCCGCAAAGGACTGTACGGTTCAACATCTTGGTCTACTGCATCAACTGATCCCATATTTTGATTGTAGAATTGTACATGTTTCGGTTTGTTATAATAGCGAATATTTCCTCCTACAACATATCGTTGTCTTTCGCAAAATCCTGCAGTATGTTTACTGGTAAGCAGATAAACTTCATTGTTGTCCTTGTAGCGAACTAGAAGGAGCATATTCTTGCGAACAAAACATGATTGTTGCCTATCTAATGGAACCAATGTTAATTCTTTTGGAACGCCCCTATTTGGTCGAATAGTGCCTGTAAGGAAAGTCTGTTGTGTCAATAGAAACTCGCAAAGACGAACTGATGTATACCAATTATCTAAAATCACTTCACGATTACTGTTCAGTAGGTTTTGGCAAAGATAAACTACTATTTTCTCGGAAAAAGAAAGGTTTTCTGTTCCTGAAATGTGCGATATGTCATATATATCTTTGCCGATATATATACAAAAATTCCATGTGTATCCTCGAAGTTCAGGCGCACTGGGACATAAGGAAAATATTTTGATGCCAAATCGACTTCTTTTGCTTTTTATGAACTGTCGAAAATGGAGTCGACCTTTATACAACATAAGTTGCTCATCTATTGCGAAAACTGGTCCTGGATCTACTAAGTTTTGACAATTATCTCTAATAAGAGCCATAAAAATGCCTAGTCTGCTAAGCGGTGCATTACTTTTGGCAAGTTCTGGTGGTGAAAATCTAAGGAATTTAAGAATTGCCAAAAATCGATTTCGGCTCATAACAGATTTATGAAAACATGGAGGACCAGTGCATATATTATCTGTACTCCAATAGTCTGAAATTTGTGGACACTTGGTCAATCCACTGAGAAAATATAGTGCGATAAATACATACATTTCTTCTGTTGTCACTGGTTTATAAGTCAGACCAAAAACTTTCATGGCAGTATGTGGATTATCATTAAAATATTTATCAGCTCTTTGATCGGTCCATTCGCATAGTTTTTTAACAATATTGCTACTTACAAATGACTCAAAACAGTTTACAGCTTCCATACAATCTTGAAAGTCAATAGCTGGGTGAAAGTTATAGTCAGCACGAAATTCGGGTATATCTCTGGGAAGCTTATCATCAAACGGATCCGTAACGACTGTCCATCCGCTCATTTGTACCCCATCAATGACTTCTTCCTCATCCGTTGATGAATAATTGCTGTCTGAATCGCTCTCGAAGTCACTATTATTTATTTCATAGCTCAAATCACTATCACTTTCGAGATCCGAATCCATTTTTCTACTATAAAACACAATTACGTATCTAAATATAAACAGAACAGGCAATAAAAAGAGCACGTGCTCTCTCAACAATACCTAAAAGTGTACTAAATAAATAATATAAATTTCGCCGCTGCTTGGGTTGCCACCAGACTGAACGTCGACCTTGAGCTGTTTACATTATTCTGGGAATTTTGTAAAAAAATGACTAACCATGATATCGCCGTATGGATATCCATGTCCTACCGTAATTCAAATTAATCTACAGAGCACTACACCACTTTTACAGAGTGCAGTAATATCCCTGTATGAATATCCGTATGTGGATATCGTGGTAGAGTTCGCCATACCTAAAAATATCCATACGTGGATACGATGGAGCGGAACAGGTTAATTATTGCCGTAAAAAAACAAAATAAATCAAATATATTGCTGAATGAAATGATTGCTAATAAACTACTCAAACTGTTTAACTTAATATGATAATGACCAAAAAAATTGTACTAACTATATTTATATAAAACAAAATTGTACTTCAAATACATGTCTAATCTTACTTTAATTCATAAATCTGTCCGATCCAATATTTAAACCACTTATAAGAAAACAAAAAATATAAATAAAATGTAAATACATATTATGTAGATGAAATGTCTATATTCACTGATAACTGAGAATAGGGCAAAAGATATCTCAGACTCACGACAGTGGCCCAAAAATTAACAAAACAAATGTACTGGCTGATTATTCAGTAGAATAAAAGCCAAAAAGAAGAAGAGGAGGAAGAAGAAGAAGAAAAGAAGACATAAATCTGTCAGAAATAGGTAATATAAAAATGTTATTAAGTTCAATATTATACTCATTAATTTAAGTTGTAAACGTCAAGTATGTGTAAATTCTATACTTTAATTTTAGTTTTTTCTTATTTTTATGTATAATTGATTTTCAAAGATCTAGATTTAGACAAACATCATTACTTAGTAAGTAAAACAAAACTAATTCATCATATTTAAGATATATCTGCTTGGATTTTAGCCATACTCTACCGCGCTGGCCAGTGCGAGTTGGTAGAGGGTAGGATGAAGGTAGTAGTTTTAAAAGGGGGGGATAGGAAAAGGGTATGAGAACCTGGTTCCCTCAGGCAAGGAAGGAGGGAGAACCAGAAGCTAGCATAAGGCAGGGTCACTAATCCCTGTAGCACCTGTCTTCTACTGGGATTGTAGAAGAGTGCTACCTGCCACCTATGCACAAATTGGAAATTGGATTCAGATGGCGCAAAATCGGACTAATTGGAAAAGCATGCGAGAGGCCTATGTTCAGCAGTGGACGTTAGAGGCTAGTT
Organism: Diabrotica balteata; assembly: GCA_918026665.1. NCBI lineage: Eukaryota > Metazoa > Arthropoda > Insecta > Coleoptera > Chrysomelidae > Diabrotica > Diabrotica balteata. The sequence continues at coordinate 156,942,126 of OU898278.1, forward strand.
GATGATGATGAAGATATATCTAATGACCATCATTGTACTTCGAGCAATTAAGTTTATTTCCTTCCTTGAATATAGGAGTCACCGAGGGCGGGCATGTTTTCGACGCTGAAGTACCTGAGGGTCTTAAAAGTACCCTTGTTTTGGACGCTGCGGAAGGATTATCGCAGGTACCAGATATTAGATATAATTAGGGTTTAATGATGGTCATTGAAATTTACTTAGTTACTAGTTATTAGTTTGTCAGAGAATAGTGAAAAGTGAACATGGAAATTTCAACGTTAGTAAGTAATCGTGGTAAAATTTTGCTCAAAGTGAACAGTTTTACTTTTTCTCAAGATAAAGTACTAAAATCGGGAGAAACGTATTGGAGGTGCGTAAAACGGTCGTGTAAAGCGAAGATATTCACGAAAGGGCCAGAAAAGTTAGTGATCCGAAGTAATCTAGAACATAATCACGAGTGTGATATCAAGACGCTTAATAGACAGATTGTGCGTAGCAGTGCCAAAAGAAAGGCTAAGGATAATTTGACCGAAAGGCCGTCCAAAATCATACATAGTGCGTTGAAAGAAAATGTAGATTGCTTGAGCCACATGTCTGTTAAAGACGTTAATTTAATACGAAATCAAATATACAGTGAACGGCGAATGGCTCAACCGAAACTGCCCAAAAGTAAAGAAGAAACTATTGCTGCGGTAAATATATATATAAGACGAGAATTTTATATTTGCGGTTGAACTAAGTTCTAACATTATCATCTTCTCGTGTAACACTAACATGCGTTTTCTGTGCGGCAGTGAAACGATTTATATGGACGGTACATTTAATTACTGTGCTCAATATTTCAAACAATTTTTGAAAACGTGCTTTACGATGAAATTAGTTGTTAATTAAAATATACAAATTTAAAAATTTATTTATAAAAAAACTGTTTATAAAAATGGGTACCACTTTTTGAGATGCTGAACCCACATATTCGTAATAGTATGCAATATATGTTACATAAAATAGAATAGTTTTTATCTATCCACCCTTCCAAGCATACAGAAAGGTACTCAGCTGCCGGATTATTATCTGGTTTAATTATTATAAATATAATCCCGTTTGCTCCTAGTAGTACTTTTGAATTATTGGTACTTAGTTGCTCGAGTTATTTACTGTTTCTTTTCGCCTCTTGTTAAAAATTTCATATATTTTTATTGACATGGTTTTCTTCAATTTCTTGAATCTTTCCACTCATGTACTCTCTTTTTTACTTATTTACTACTTTCTGCTCTAAAGTTCAAATCAATTTTTATTTACTTCGCTAGGATTGTTCAGGTACTTTAGTTTTATCCTTCTTCTTCTTCTTCACGTACCATCTCCGCTACGAAGGTTGGCTATCATCATGGCAATTTTGACCCTGGAGGCTGCCGCTCGGAACAATTGTATGGAAGTGCAAGCAAACCACTCCCTGAGGTTTCTCAACCATGACATTCTTCTCCTACCTATGCTGCGCCTACCTTCAATCTTTCCTTGCATAATTAGTTGTAACAGTTGATATTTATTCCCACGTGTAATATGTCCCAGGTATTGTAGTTTCCTCATTTTAACACTCAATACGACCTCCTTTTGTTTGTTCATCCTGTCTAATACAACTTGGTTAGTTATCTTATCCTTCCAGGAGATTTTTAACATTCTTCGGTACGCCCACATCTCAAATGCCTCCAGCTTACCCATACATTGCTTATTTAGTGTCCACGCCTCCACCCCATATAACAGGACCGAGAAAAACATAACATTTAAGCATTCGTATTTTCAGCTTTAGGCTTAGGTTTCGGCTACACAACATTTGTTTCATATTGTTAAAGGCACTGCGGGCTTTCTCTATTCTTATTCTTATTTCTCTGGTGTATTCGTTTGACTCGTTAATATTTGTTCCGAGGTAATTGTAATTTTGTACTCGTTCAATGAGATTCTGTCCTACATGTAAGTTGATATTATTGATACGTTTCTTTGTAATTATCATGAATTTGGTCTTCTTTGTATTCAGTGACAGACCAAATTCTTCACTTGCTTCTACCACTTTGTTTAGTAATCTCTGTAGGTCGTCAATATTTTCTGCTATGAGCGCGGTATCATCAGCATATCGGATATTGCAAATGGGGTGACCGTTGATCTTTACTCCAGCTTTTTCGTTCATAAAGCTTTTTTAATAACTTCTTCCACGTAGACATTGAACAAGGTTGGAGACAACACACAGCCCTGCCGAACATCTCTTTTATCTGTATTCTATCTGATATCGAGCTGTTAATTCGTACTGTAGCTTCTTGTTTGTATTATAGATTCCTTATCACTAGCATGTCCCTTGTATCAATATTTTTATTTTCCAGTATTTGCATCAGTGGCCTATGTTTTAGTGTATCAAATGCCTTGTTATAGTCTAGGAAACACACAAATATGTCCTGATTTACGTCTAACCATCGTTGTGTTAGAACATTAAAAGCAAACAGTGCCTCTCTAGTTCCTAGTCCGCCTTTAAAGCCAAATTGAGAGGGTCCGATGTCGACTTCCAATTTTTTATATATTCTCCGATGAATGATTTTTAAGAAGACCTTTAATATATGACACATGAGACTGATGGTGCGACGTTCCGAGCATTGTCTCGCATTAGACTTTTTGGGTATGGCTATTATTGTTTTTACTAGCCATTCATTAGGTATGATACCAGATTTGTAAATGCTGTTAAATAGTTCTACGATCTTTATTAAGTTGTTGCCTTTGATGAGTTTAATTATGTCTATTGGTAGTTCATCCTATAGTTTTATTCTACTTTTAAATTAATTGAGATGTCATCAGTTGTACTTGCTATCCCATTTTTAATAGTTTTAATTGCACCTTAGATATTATGTTAGTGTTCGGTTTGTATGGCTTAAATCTTTGGATTTTTTTCTTCTTTAGCCTTAAGTAATTTAACTTTGGACACAGGGCTCTCCCAAATCAATCCAGTGTTTTCAATTTTGCGCCACTTGCTTCTAGTTGTGTTCTCCGATCTTAATGTCATCAACCATCTCATTTGTGGTCTGCCTCTGCTTCTCTTTCCTAACCATGGTCTCCATTGTTGTATTTCGTGGTTCCATCTTTTATCCTTCAGTCGGACATTGTGTCCTGCGAAGCATGTCCTCCATTTTAATTTGGCAGCATGTTCTGCTGCGTCTTTTACTTTGGTTTTGCTTCTAATCAATTTGTTTGTTTTTTGTCTATAAGTCTCACCCCGAACATTGATCTTTTCATCACTCTTTGTGCCTTTACTATTTTATCTATACTAGACTTGGTGAGTGTCCATGTCTGTGAACTATTCGTGAGTATAGGGAGTAGGATACACTGATCGTAAATTCTGGTTTCCAAATATTGTTATATTTTAGTGCTTTTCAAGATCCAACTAAGTTTTCCAAATCATGACCACGCTAACAATATTCTTCTGGCAACTTCTGGTAAATCTTTAGATACTTGTTAACATTTTATAGATGGTATTTAGAAGGACTAATCTTAGGTATTTATCGCATTTAAGTTGGTTTCTCTTTGTGTGCAATCTGTATAACAAGCCTAGCTCCATTCTGACATTTCCTTCTTTGATTATTAAGCCTTTAAGGTAATGGCCATATGAATATCAGTTTAAGATTGACTTAATATTTATAATGTTTTCTTCTTACTTATGGTACATAATATTTATATAACATATGTACAACGTTGTATAACAATTCGCTGTTTAGTTATTCTGTATATAACATTATTTCTATTTTCTGATATCGTTTCAATTTTAAGTGAATTTTTATTCTGATTTAGGTAATGTTTATTCGGCATATGTAAATCTGCTTAATGGCATATTTATAGAGCATTTATAATGTGTCCGTTGACTTTAATAGAGTTGTAGGAATGAAAGATGTTTATGTACGATGTTTTTAACATCGTGGAAAGGATTTATGGCTTTAAAAGCGGGATATTATTTTAAGTGGCTTATTTTTGTTTATAATCTGACAAATACTGCGCTCTAAAGAAGGAGGTGCATTCATTCCGTACTTTGTAAACTGTGACTAAAAGCTTTTGCATTTTTATGTGGAATATCACTTTGGTTATTAATATCTAAGATGCAAATATTTGTTTTCAGTTGGATGAGATCATTGACGGTTAAACCAGTTGATGTACTGTAAACTGAGAGGCAAAGGTGTTTTACAATGTTATTGCCGACAAAATGTTTATTTAAATTATAGAGTTGATGATTGTTAAGTAATAACAAAGTCCAAATTTAAACATTTTAAATATTTTTAAATGTAATATTTTCTGATAACTGTATTTATATACTTACAGTATTGTGCGAATTAATGAAATCATAGGCTGTTTTAATGAAAAAACAGTTTATTTAGTAAAAAATTATATTTTGACAAAACTATAAAGGTAAACTTACATCATTCAGTAGGAAATATGTCCCCCTTTGGCAGCAATTACTGCTTTTACCCGTTTTGGCATAGATTCTATGAGTTTCTGGCAGTTGTCAGATATCCTTTCATCTCGATACCAAACCTGAATGGCCGCTTCTATAATTTTTGTTTTAGTAGTACAGTCGATCTTTCGCAGTCTAGCTTTGCAAATGGCCCACAAATTTTCAATGGGGTTGAGGTCGGGCGAATTACCGGGCCAACCTAAAACATTAATCTTCTTATTTTTGAAAAATGCCATCATTTCCTTTGATCTGTGACAGGGAGCAGAGTACTGTTGAAGAATCGCTCCTCCTTGGGTTGACATTTTTGGAGTTGTTTGTCCAAATACTTTTCCAACATGGATTTGTATTTTTGGCTGTTCATCATGCCTTCAATTGGCACCAAAGATCCAACCCCTCATGTATGAAAAACATCCCCAAAACATTTTCTTGTGAATATTGAAAAAATGAAAAAAAACTCACAGTGATTCCATTAATTCGCACAATACTGTATGACAGCTTTACGATATATTATGACACTCATATGCTCGTGTATCGAAAATAAAAGAAATTTAATTTGTGGTAAGTTTTATTTAAGCGTTTCGGCAGAGTGTCATTCTCAAGTCTTGAGAAAGGATGACTTTTTCGATGTTCAAGGAGTAAAAGATATTTTGAGGTAGGCTTTGGGTTATTACTTTAATTTTGCTTATTATAGTTGTTAACCGCTGAAATTTTATAGGAATGTACAACTTGATAAATTTATGTTTGTGCAAGTTGCATGTTTTTGAGACTTTTTCATGCCTTACCCATATGGACTCCGTGAGCACCTTAACTGTTTTTTTTGAAACGAAATGTAAATAAAACTTCAAAACTTGATGGGTTCGTGGTGAGACTATCCAAGAGAAAATATTCAAAACTTACAAAGCAGATGATATTTTAAAATATGTAAAAGTGTTTAAAATATTTTTCATCAATGAAATTGTTGAAAACTTTACTCAAAAAACTACTAAATACACAGTTTTAAAAAATCCAGAGAATCTCAATATTACACAAAATGAAATAAAATGCTTTATTTTATAAGAATCCTTTTTTTGAGTGGTTACAAGTCAGTCCCATCTAACTGTCACTATTGGGATAAATCCGAAGATATTAGAAGAGACTTGGTTTCAAGAGCTGTGACAAGAAACAGATTCCTATCTATCATGAAGTTTATTCACTGTTCACTATTCACTAAACTAAAGTCAAGCTTGATATGACCGACAAGTCGGCGAAAATCAAACCTGCAATGAATATAGTCAAAAAATGATTCTTGGTACTTTTTGTGCCGAAGAAAAATTTTAACTTCGACAAAAGTATGATAAAGTATTTTTTCTTCAAACGTCAAATAATGATGACAATACTTATCTAACTTGATCCTGTCAATGGCAACAATATGAAACATGTCACAAAGCAACAATACAAATATCATTAACAACAATTAAACATCATTTTTATTTATAGTAATATTAAAAGTACAATTAGTTAATAAGGCATTTTCAAAATTGAAACCGTGCAAAAATGTTCCCGACTTTTGATACGCATTGGTAATTGTTGATGATACTGATGGTCGAGAACAACTTTCAGCAATCATTCCCGATGTTGGCGAATTACGAACAACAATAAGCTGTCTTTAATAATTGCAAACAACTGTCAAACAACTGTAACCAGGGAGACGCAAATCCCACCGACGACTTAATTATTTTAATTTCTAACATCTAGACGACTTTGATAGTTGTCACAGTTAATTTGGAGTAAAAATAACGTATGAATTGTACTATTTATGGTTGAAAATTGCTACGTTTGAAGAAAAAATAGTAAATATCGGGCGTGTCAAGAAAAGTCATGCTTCTCCGCCTCATACAGTAATATACTATTGCAAAACATACCGCTAAATAATTCAGTAAAGGAAAATCGATTCGATTTTGCTATCAGGTTTGGTTTATTTACATAAATATTTGTGTGATTTTTGATCTGTATCAAGGGAAAAATGCTACAATTCTTGATACTTATAGCACAAATTTTGGAAAGGATGCTTCTTCCTTTGTTAAACATTTACACAAAAAATTAAGTTAAGGTCCTTGATTCATTTTTACCACGGTATTATTTTTACTTCAATAATCTCTTCACATCAGTAAATCTATTCGATTTCCTTAGGTTAAGAGCCTACCACGCTACTGAAACAATGAGCATTAACAGAATTCCTAAATTCTGAGTAAGAAAACCGAAGACTCCTGTTAAAAGATCTAAGCAACTGGTTAAACAAAGAGGCAAGAAACAAAAATTAAGTTAAACGAAAAAAAAAAACTTTCCATGCCGACATTGAGCAGGACACGTTGCCAGATTATCAGACAACCGATGGACAAAACGTATTGTCAAGTGAAGACTAAGACAAGAAGCACTATGAAGCAGACAACGCACATCAACCAGATTTACTGACGACCTGAAGCATGCTAGCAGTAACTGGATGCAAGCCGCATAAGGTAGAGTCAGATTGAAAGAGGGAGACCTACGTTCAGCAGTAGACGCGTAAAAGTTAATGATGGTAATAAACTATTTTATTTACTTTTGTAACAGCCTGTATACCATCTTCTCTTTTATCTCCAAAGCTTTGCCTGGGTGTATGATATTCTATGGGTGTAAAAGATTGGAGCGATCCAAATTGTCTCTATTTTCCTATGCCGTTGCGAGTTTTAGCCTGACGGGTATGCTATTATTTAGCCACCAAGCTATGACTTCTCTACGTTACCTTTAGTTTACAATCTATGTAGTTAACTTGATGTAATGTTTACAAATCTCCTTTTTTTTTAATTTTTATTTGGACGGTGTTCTTTAAGGTGACTGGAACATTTCCTGGAGTTTTGATCTTATAAAAAGTAGAGAAGACCTGGTTATTTATACACTGCGAGATGAACCAAATATCTAGCTTCAAAGGTAGCCAGCCAGCTACAGGAACTTTGTTTCCTCGTGAACATAAAATAATGCTGTTGAAATATGGAAAATGTTAGTCAATATCTCACTAATAATATAAAAACATACTAAAAAAAATTCAAAGGCAATAAAAAACAACAACCACTGGCCAACGAAATTCTAGTATTGATGAAGCAGAGAAGACAACAGAGAAACAGCAGAAAGGAATATAAGAAAAAACAGAAATTAACATTAAAATAAACAGATAAAACACTTTTCGTAATAATGGTAGGTCGATAGAAAAAAGTACAATTCTAACGGGAGTTCGGCAGGGTTGTGTGTTGTTGCCACTTTTGTTTAAGTTATATTCAGATACAATATTTAAACGTACTTTGCACGACGTAGAATATGGTGTAAAAATCAATAGAAAACTGATAAATACTTTCAGATACGCAGATGGCACAGTTATATTGAGCGATAAATTAAACCAAGCAATGACTACTGCGGTATTAATATTATTTCCACTGCTACTTTCCTGTACCACTTCACGGTTTTGCTGATTGGGCTTTGTAGGTAGCTATTTAATCACTAAAATCAACATTTTTTCAACTGAATTATTATCAAAAATGTTGTTCAGATAGCCAAGAGGGACAGGAGATCGACTCTCATTTTGTTTTACTGCTGAAATGTTTTAGTGTATGTGCGGTTGAACCCTTCCTCGGTGTACAGAAAATTAAAAAAGGCTAACGCAGAAGTTTAAAATTCTAAAATGAATCTGCGGCTTAGACTAGAATATACTGTTGTCTAAATCAGCAAGCAGAGTTTCTATTAAGGTTCTTTCAATTTAATTTAAAACTTGTCAAAATGTTTGCAATTTTTGAGGTACAATCGCAGAATGTTTTATATTTAATGAAAAAAGAAATAAACCTGATTTCATTTTTAACTTCTATGATAGATGTATTCAGTGCATTGCTACGTTTTTTTGTATAGGTTATGTCCCTCAATTTTTTTTTGTATTTCGTAGTAATATTTGTTTTTTGTGTACATTTTAATAAAAGTTTGTATGTTCAGTACTATAGTGATCAGGGAAAATTGCTATACTATTTGTTCAGCTTATTTGTATGTATTTTGTTATTGGTAAGTTAAAATATTAATAATATTATGATAATATGCTATATCTAGGGCAATCTCATAATATTTTTGTTTATTTTTTCTATTTAAATTCAATTTCAGCTTTACCCAGTTATAAACGTATTCCATCTAATATATTGTTAGTTGTCAAAATTGTTTAATAAAAAAAAAAACAAAAAGAGAAATCATACGATTTTTACCTGGCGAAATCGAATTCAAATATAGGCCGCCGTGCTCCCTAAGACTTGCGAAGCAAACAGCTTGATGAATGCATCGGCAAGGGAGTCTAAAAATTGCACTCCAAATGCCGTTCATCATGGCCTATATTCGTAGTGAATTCGATTTCTGGTACTCCAAATGAAGTAAATAAACAAAACAAATGACGGTATTATATTTTGATTTGATACAGAGCAGCAACAAGCCGCATATACGTATTTCGATCTCTTTAGATCTCCTCAGTACGGTATAGTTACTACTCCATATCAAACCAAAATATTTTCCCGTCGTAGATTATAGTTATTAAAAATAACTATTTACGGACGTAACTACGCCATCTAAGAACAAAAAGAGAAATCATACGATTTCTACCTGGCGAAATCGAATTCAAATATAGGCCGCCGTGCTCCCTAAGACTTGCGAAGCAAACAGCTTGATGAATGCATCGGCAAGGGAGTCTAAAAATTGCACTCCAAATGCCGTTCATCATGGCCTATATTCGTAGTGAATTCGATTTCTGGTACTCCAAATGAAGTAAATAAACAAAACAAATGACGGTATTATATTTTGATTTGATACAGAGCAGCAACAAGCCGCATATACGTATTTCGATCTCTTTAGATCTCCTCAGTACGGTATAGTTACTACTCCATATCAAACCAAAATATTTTCCCGTCGTAGATTATAGTTATTAAAAATAACTATTTACGGACGTAACTACGCCATCTAAGAACAAAAAGAGAAATCATACGATTTCTACCTGGCGAAATCGAATTCAAATATAGGCCGCCGTGCTCCCTAAGACTTGCGAAGCAAACAGCTTGATGAATGCATCGGCAAGGGAGTCTAAAAATTGCACTCCAAATGCCGTTCATCATGGCCTATATTCGTAGTGAATTCGATTTCTGGTACTCCAAATGAAGTAAATAAACAAAACAAATGACGGTATTATATTTTGATTTGATACAGAGCAGCAACAAGCCGCATATACGTATTTCGATCTCTTTAGATCTCCTCAGTACGGTATAGTTACTACTCCATATCAAACCAAAATATTTTCCCGTCGTAGATTATAGTTAGACAATATTTTGGTTTGATATGGAGTAGTAACTATACCGTACTGAGGAGATCTAAAGAGATCGAAATACGTATATGCGGCTTGTTGCTGCTCTGTATCAAATCAAAATATAATACCGTCATTTGTTTTGTTTAATAAAAATTGTTAAATTGTTTGTTTATTAGTTTATTACTGTCTCATAATCTTCCGTTCTTTTGGTAAATACTAAGATAATTTTGACAGAAATGTAGAGTGACAATACAAGGTCAGTGTGTTTGCTTCTCCTTCTTTTTAACTATGTATGCATTTGTATTGTTTAAAGAAGTTTAGCCTATCTGTCATTTTTTTGGAATCTTTCTACACAAATCGTCTCATAGGTCAGATGTCGAGGTTTCCTTATCTCTCGACACAGGACGAGGTGGCGCCCTTTATTTTTCCCCTTTTTTTACTACCAAATTTTACAAAATATTTACCAAATAGTTTAAAATCAACAGAACTTATAAACTTAGCATCTCTGACTTTAAAAATAATCGCATCAATTAAGGATAGTAACTATCAGGAACTGTAACAGAATTTTCCCATCATCGAAGCAGCCAATGCATATGTTACAATTTATAGATAAATTACAGATTTATTAAATATTAATAATATATTCATTATTAAAACGTTCGAAATATGCCACGATATGATTTAATACAAATGTTTGTATATTTACAAAAATAATAATAAACCATAACGAACATATTAATTTCTACTATTAGACAATTTGTAATTGTCTAGCTTTGAGCGCCATTTAAGTAGCTCAGATACAGAAAGTTCCACGACTTAATAGTAAAAAATGGCTTAGTCATATACGTCACTTGTTTAATAGTGCATTACAGGATATATTTTGAGTCAAATCTCCTACGACATAATTATAAGATCGGGTCGACATTGAAACCTCACCCACGTCGTTTCTTTCACTGGTTGTTATTAAAACATATTAAAGCAATTTATATATCCATCCTGCCGCTCTCCTATCTTTTATCGTGAGTTGGTATATCTTTTAGAAACGTGTCTTTCAGAATGTCGTCTTTCTTTGTATATATATATATATATATATATATATATATATATATATTATATATATATATATATATATTATTTGTAGTCTCAGCAATTGGTCTGTATGAAATAAAACTCTATTTGTTATTTCTCAATATTTCGTCACAATTTTGTGACTTCTTCAGGAGAAAACTGTAAATTTATTATAATTATTATATGTAAACAAAATGAATATTTCAATACTTACAACTTAAGATTAAAAATTTAAATTTTGATAACATATCCAATTAGATAAATGACATTTTTTTGATTTTAATTTATTTGGGAGTTATGGCAACCGCAATATTTTATAGAGTGAATTCCCATTGTACAATTTTTAGCGAATAAGTTTTAATAAACAATTACATATTGTGACAGTATTATCCATATAATAAGGTGGAAAAGTAGAATATTGAGAAAGAATCAGGAACATGGTAAATTGATCTATAAAATGTAATTGATGGTACGTAGTCAGTTATTGATCTGATGTTGTTAGATATTGATATTAAGATCTATCATATCATATATTGTTTAGTATATTACAGTAGATATTACTTAAATGGTTGGTGTCTGTCTTATAATTGATAGATTCTGGAGTTTTATTAATGTGTACCATTTCAAGGAAAAGTCGATTTTTATAATTATCAATTTGTTCTAAGATTTTTACATTATTAAAGTCAAAGTTATGTCCTGTCTTTAAGTGGTGGTCCACTAAGGCACAAGAGTTTTTTCGTAAGTTACAGTCACTTTTGTGTTGAGTGACACGTTGTTTAAGCCACTGTTGACTTTGTCCAATATAACAACTTTGACATTGACTGCAATTTATTCTATAAATTATATTACTCATTAGTGAATTTGGAGTTTTAACTTTTATTTTTGAGAACAACCTTGAATTTAGAAGTGGATTGTATTTAATTAATTTAATGTTCGGAAATGTTTTGAAAAGTGGGACAATTTGGTCTGTTAAATTTTTTATGTAAGGGATTTTTTTGTATAAAACTGGTTGTGGATTATTTATTAAAGCTCTATTGTGAAAGTGAGTGTTATAAATAAGTTTTTTTAATATATGTTTTGGGTAGCCATTGTTTAAAAACATTTCAAAAAGTTTCTTTAAATTGACATCTAGGAAACTCCGATCACAGATTGCCATTACACGATTTTTCATAGATATAATTGTGTTGAATTTTTGATTTCTAGGATGATTAGAATAATAATTTATAAATCTGCCGGATGCAGTATCTTTTTGATACCAATCTAATATGATTCTGTTATCATTAGTTCTTATAACTTTGGTATCTAAAAAAGGTATACTATTTTCATTTTCATACTCGACAGTGAAATTGAATATTTTGATCAAGTGAATTAAAGATCGTTTGTATTGTCTGAATATGGTTGAATGGTACGCTGCATATTATGTCATCAACAAATTTATAAATAAATGCTATTGAAAACGGCAATTTTGAGATTCCAAGGTCTAATAAATAGTCTAGCCCATTGGTGTTCCAAATATTTGTTTGGAAACAGACCAATTGCTGAGACTACAAATAATATTTAACACAGTACGGTCGAGAATAATTTGATAAATATATATATATATATATATATATATATATATAGACGTTGCAGTTTAATGAGTCAGTTGTTGAAACTCTTCCTTAGGATATTACACTCAAGAATGTATAAGATACTAGAACAACTTAGCGGGTCAACACAATTCGGTTTTAAGGGAGGACTAGGAACAAGAGAGGCAATTTTATGTTTGAACACCTTAATACCTAGATCAACGAAAAGATGTCTACCTCACCTTCATCGACTACGAGAAGGCATTTTACAATGTTAAACATGATATCATGATGGAACTACTACATAGGGCCAACATTGACCAGAAGGAGATCAGAATTATTCAGAATCTATACTGGAACCAAATGGCAAAGGTGAGGATTGATCAAGACCAATATACGGATGAATTTGAAATCCGGAAAGGTGTCCGCCAAGGCTGCATACTCTCTCCGATGCTTTTTAATTTATATGTTGAAAATATATTTGCGGAAGCATTAGAAGATACGGAATTAGGCATTAAGGTGAACGGCATACCAATTAGCAACCTACGCTATGCGGACGACACAGTGATTATAACTGATAATTTGGAAGATCAGCAGTTATTACTTGATAGGGTGAATAGCATAGGTAAAAAATATGGCCTTAAAATCAACATTTTGAAAACGAAATATATGGTCATTAGCAGAAACCCTCCAGAAAACCCGATATTATGCATAGGTGACAATCGTATAAATCGCGTGAAAACTTTTAAATACCTTGGCACCACAATCAATGACCAATCGGATCCACAACACGAGATAAAAACCCGAATACAAATGGCAAGACAAGCTTTTGTGAAATTCAGACCGCTCCTATGTAATCAACACCTAAACTTCGAAATACGCTACAGAATGGTCAAGTGCTACATATGGTCCATCTTGCTTTATGGCATGGAAACGTGGACTTTGAAAAAAACATCTATCAACAAACTTGAAGCATTTGAAATGTGGTCATTGAGAAGAATGATGCGCATACCTTGGGTGGATAGAGTTCGAAACGATGACGTCCTTAATAGAGCCGGCGTGGAAAGAGAACTCTTTGAATTAATTAAAAAACGCAAGATTGGTTACCTTGGGCACATATTGAGAGGAGCAAAATATGAAATACCACAGTTAATCCTACAAGGGAAGATCGAAGGTAGGAGAGGAGCCGGCCGCAAACAATTGTCCTGGTTAAGGAATATTAAAGAATGGACAGGAATACACAATACAGGTGAGCTGTGTCACGCCGCCAAGAACAGAATTCTAGTAATGAGATAGTCGCCTACGCACTTTGGTGTATGGCATGTTAAGAAGAAGAAGACGTTGCAAAAAATATGACCGTTAGTTAAATTTAAAATATATTCAATGGTTCAATTGCAGAGGTTTGATCGGTCAATAATTGGCAATTGAAAGTCGTCAACTTCTTCACTACTTTACTTGAATAGGTTTCGCTTTTATTCTTTTTTAAAAGCATTATCAGTTCACTACAAATAGAAATGATCTTAGAATATAAGTAAATAACGAACAGGGTTCAAACTAAATCAATTTGTAGATTTTTTAGATGTTATAAAAACTCTACTATAACTTAACATTAAAACTTAACTAACTAAACGAGAAAAAGAAACAAAAAAACAAAAGAAAATCTATAAAAAAGCACTATTGTTCATTTATTTTATTTGTTGGTGATTTTTTTTAATTTTGACCTATGGCTTTATTTGGATGTTAGTTAATACTCTTTCAGGTTTTAAGGGTCAAACTGCACTAATCTTTTCGATTGTTTTCTATTCGTTGTATAATGTCATCATTTCACATGTAGCTTGTTTTTGTACATGTGTTTATTTAGAATGCAGTGAGGTACGATTATCCAAAGAATTGGTAAACGAAATGGGGCCAACCTTTTTTTAAAAAACGAATCATTTTTTATTTTTTTTTTCCTCTTTTTATTAAATATATTAAACACAATGGAAAATGGATCAATACGGAGTCAAAAAAAAGGAAGAAGAATAGGAACGAAGTTTATGTCTTGTAAGGGGTTGTTTTTATTTGTTTTGTATGATGAGAGAGTGATATATCTGGTTCAAGTTGTCTATGTCGCTTCTTTTATTTAGGGACGCTGGATGTTTTAAAATTTGGCACATTTCAAGGACAAACCGCTTGTGATAATTTTGTTGTATGCACAGTATTTTGGTGTTCGTGAAATCGATACTGTGTTCAGTTAAAATGGCATATTGTGCAAGGGCACAAGATGGTTTAGAAATCCTAATGTCACTTTTGTGGGACGTTAGTCGACCTTGAATAGAGCAATTGGTCTGGCCAATGTAGCAGGAGTGCAGAGTGCAACTTAGTTTGTATTAAAAAAAAACAAACAAACTGGCTTTAAATGAGTTGAAAAACCATTTTCTATAAAGTATTTTCAAAGTAATTAATTTTTCTTTTAATTAAATGTACCATTGCATATACCCACAACTGAGCAGAAACAAATTTTGGCCTACTATGCAATTTTCTATTGGATACACCACTCATCAATGTTATCCAATGCTATCTGTAGATTGATGACCGCTACTTCTAAGTTTCTATGTTTAGCCGCAACCACTGTGTCGTTTGTAGAAAGGCTGGGTGTTCCTGGTGTAGCCTGATGTCTTGGAACATCTGCGGTATACATTGTGTACAGTAAGGGTAATAGGAATGCTCCCTGTAATACTCCATGCTCGGTTAGTACTTGTCCTATTCGTACCCTAAAACTTCGGTTGATCAAGTATGAAGAGATAGTCTCGTCATGGCCTCACTGTATCTGTAGTCTCTTAATTGGTATATTAGGCCATTGTGCCAGACTCTGTCGACTTGTGTCGAAGACTTTGCTTACATTTAGGAACGCTGCTCCTGTGTACTGTTTTTCGTTATCCAGCGGTTATGTATTCTATTAGTCTAAGTACTGGTAATTCTCTAGAGTGTTCTGCTCTAAACTCGAACTGAACTTCTGTTCTCAGTCTTCTGTTGAGTCTGTTATTATTCCTATTTCGTCTGTTTCAGCTTATAGTCTTCTTAGAATTACTCTTTCTACGATCTTGCTGACTGCTGGCATAAGCTTATCGGCCTGTAGTTTTGTGGAAACATGGTATTTTTTCCTGGCTTTCTAATCATGATAACGTGGGTTTCCTTCCATCGATTTGGGAAGAGCCTGTATCTAAAGATTGCGTTCGTTATTTTGGTTAATAGTAGGTACTATTGCCTTTGGTAGTAGGTACTTCAAAGCTCTATTTAAAAAATTTCATCTAGACCAGGTGCTTTTCTTGGTGAGCTATTTTTAGTTGGTTTATTTCTTGAAGAGATGTGGGTGTAATTATTTCCTCTGGTTTTTCGGGCATTTCTTGTTGTTTTTCGACTTCTTCGATAAGGTCTACATCTTCGTCTTGGTGATCTCTCTCTCTCTCTCTCTCTCTCTCTCTCTCTCTTTCTCTCTCTCTCTCTCTCTCTCTCTCTCTCTCTCGAGAGAGAGGGATAGAGAGAGAGATAGAGAGAGAGTCCTCCTCATCACCTCGGCTTTTTTTTCTATGGTGTAGACAATTCCATTCTCAACGTATAGTATTGGACCCTTTTCCTCCATTTTTTGAACGTCGTTATCCCATTGTCGGCTTCTGTGTTCTGCTAGTGGTGCTATTTTCACTTCTTTATTTAGCCGATTTGCCCTGTTTTTGTCCTCTTGGTTTCTTGTCCTAGCTCTCTTTTTGGCTCTGTTCTTTTCCCTTATCATGTATTTGATTTCATGGTTTATGTCTCCAAAAACTTTTACTATTTCTACTAACTATTTCTTCTTTAGTAGTGCAATTTGTGAGTGCTTCTTGTACGATATTTTCGAACTTTAAGACTCTTTCTTCAATTTCTTGTAGTTTGTTTATTACTGCGACGTTGTTGATACCAATATTCACAAGTCCTTTGTAATTTGTCAACTTTGTTTTCTTTCTTTTTTTTTGTTGTGTTGTTTTTTTCCATGTTTCTATTTCTAGTAGTATGGGGCTGTGGTTTTGTGATTCTTCGTTTATTGTTCTGATCTCGGTGTGTAGTTCTAGATTTTTAACTACTACTATACCTAGATGGGTGATTTGAGCATTTCCTGGAAAATGTGTCAGTTCGATGGGCCCCATTATCATTGTGTCTCCATTGTTTGCGAGATAGTTGTTCAGTAATCTTCCGTTTCTATTCATAACTCTATCGTTTTAGTTTGGAGATCTCGCATTTAGGTCTCCTATTATTACGGACGGCTCTTCTACATTCAGGAACAAGTTCAGGTCGTCGTCTATTATAGGATCTCGGGACCTTACGTCAAACGGTAAGTCATGTATTTTATTGAATAAGGTGAAGACACACGCCAGTAATTCCTGCAATACTTGTGAGCTGTGTTTTAATAATTCGTTCGGTATACCTTGTGGTCCGCATGCTTTTTGATTTTTTCGTATTGCATCTTTGACTGCCTGTACTGCTATTGCATCGTCTTGATCGTATTCCACTTCATATGTTGTTGTAATTGTGTTTGTAAATTGCGATATTGTTTTAATCGGAAGTTGTGAGTAATGTGCGATCCAAGATTTTTATTTTATTAAATCTAATCTACCCACTTCTTTTTGTTTGTTCTTAGGTTTTTTACTGTTTTTCATGCTTCTCTTTATTCTATGTATCCTATATATTTGTGAATGAGCTCTTCGCATTTACTTTCCCAGGAAACAATTTTTACTTTAGTTACTAGCTTTTTAACTTCTCTGTTTGATCTTGTGTATGATCATCTATCACCTGTACCAATTGTTTGCAGTCACTTTGGATATGCACGTTTCTTGTTGTGTACTGCATTAGTGATGTCAGTTGTCCACCACAGTGGAGTATTCTTTTTGTTCCTTCGGATCTTGCCGAGTGCTCCATGTTGCGTTCTGCCCATACAATGTTATAATGTTATAACGGATATAATGTTAATGTCGCGACTGTCAATATTTTTGCTTCTTAGGATTTCATACAGCTTTTGGTGTCTGACTTTATCGAAGGCCTTCTCAGAATCTATAAAACCTACGTAGAGCTCTTGGTTTACATCCAAACATCTTTGCCTTAACACACTCAGATCAAACAATGCTTGATCATACGAAACCATTGATCATACGAAACCATAAAGTCTCTTTGACGTTAACATAATACCCTAAAATTATCTGTTATTATTACAGACCTGTGGTCAATTCACATTAGATCAATATTCAATATTATTAGGTACCAAGCTAAATTCATATTTATTATGAGCGAATTGAAACATACAAAGTATTCGACTATATCTTTTAATATAATCCACTACTTATCAAATCACGGTGGATTAAAGAATAACCAATATTGATAAATGTTTGCCATTAACATTATTAACTGATAAAAACTTCTGTTTCGCAGTCTCAGGCTGTCACAGCGAGTGAGAGTTTACTTCCAGTGTTTATGAAGACAGTTTTAACAGAGAATCTCTTTTAACAACTTTTACGACTATATCTTAATTAGCAGTCCTAATTGCTCATAAGCCATAATTTCGACTGGGATTGAGAAGAAATGCTATTAGTGTTTTGTTATCTGTGAAATATTTATTGGACTGAACAACTCTTTGACATTGTAATTAGTTTCCGTGCTCGAGATATGTTAATAATTTGTTAAAACCAACTCATGATATAATCTCCATTAGTGACCGATTTTTGCTTCATAAAAACGATCGAGAGATTAATTCGAGTGAAGATGAGTTTGTTTTAATATTTGTACAACAGAAACGATTCGTCGCAATAGTTAAGTTATTGCATGTTATATATAAGGTATTGTAATCTAAGTAATTGCATCTACCTAGTGTACCAATTAGTTATTCAATTATTCATTACTAGACTTCGGCAAATATGCATATTTCATATTTTGCATATAGTGCATATTTTATGCAAATATTTCATATTTTGGCATATTTGTATAAAAGTTTGCATAAAGTGCATAAAAGTTCAGATTTTTATACTGTATTTGAAAATTTTTAAACATACCAATTTATTTCAATTCTTGTATAAAATTGTGTAGTCATTTTAATCAAGAAATGATCTAAGTACGTAATCTCTACAGGTACAAAACATTTACAATTTCAAAGAAGATCAATTTAAGTAGCCCTCAACATTCTTAGAAAGTCTCGGTCACTGAGGCATTCAGTTATTGGATAATCGCTAAGGGTTCGCTCATTTGCATTTTATGATCTAATCCCCAAAAACTATCTACAAGGTGTATTGTCCTAATTTAGGGATTTTCCAAAATCTCCCAGTTTATTGAATTAGGTACCTAAACATTTCTAATTTGATGCTCAGATTTGTAAATCATTTATGTTTTGATATTCAAAGCGTAAACACTCGTTGTGCGTAACAAAAAGGAAGATTGTGATTTTATAGTGCCTAAAACAACCAGTGCTTCAACTTGGATTAAACCTTATAAAGAGCTGTCTATGGATATGGGAAAAATCTGCTGTTCAGTCTGTGGCAAAATTGTAAGTATCTAATATTTTCTATTAAATATCTAATATTTCATACATACAGGGTGTTTCCAAATGACACTTACTACGTTTGACTGTAGATACTTCTCGAAAAATTGAACAAAACGATATAGTTAATGAGGGGTCAAGCTTATTTACTTTTCGAGATACAGGGTGTTAAAATTAAAAAAAATTAAATTCTTTTAGTTAATAACAACAATAGCTTTAAAACCAATAAACGTATTTACTTGAAATTTAGTACTCGTAGGTTGTTTTTAAATGAAAAATAGCTTCCTTTAGTGAGAAAAAATTTGTGGATTAATACTGCATTTAAAACACTTAGTGAGTGTTTTTTTTCCAAACCAGTTATTTGATTAACCAAAAACACCTTGTATATTTTTATATTTTAAAGGTTGGGTTAAAATAAAGGTTTTTATTTTTATTTATAGATAGCATGTGAGAAGAAATTTCAGATAGACCAACATGTGAGAAATGCTTCACACATTGCAAAAAAAGGAAAAATAGGAGGAAAACATCAAACTTCAATGGCTAAATGTTTCCAATCTACTTCAAACAAATTAGATAAGCAAGAAACTTTTAATGAAGACTTGTGTCGCGCATTAGTGTCTGCAAACATACCGCTTTCAAAATTAGCAAATGTAAATTTTAGTTCGTTTCTAAAAAAATATTGCAAACTTAATGTTCTAAGTGATCGGTCTCTAAAAAGAAATAATGTGAACGGGCTATACTCGTCGGTGTTAATTAATATTAAAGAAGAAATTGCAGATAATTATTTTTACATATCTGTAGACGAAACCACTGATTCCTCAGGAAAGTATATTGCTCATTTATTGATTGGTGTTCTTAAAGAAGATACCTTACCAAAATCTCATCTTATTTCATGCCAGTTACTTGAGAAAACAAATGCTTTAACAATTTCGCGTTTTATACAAGAAACATTAGCAACTTTTTTTCTTCCGACAACTATTCCTTCTAATAAATTACTGCTTATTTTATCGGATGCTGCTCCTTATATGGTAAAAGCAGGACAAAATTTAAAAATATTTTTCCCAGATTTAATACATGTTACTTGTGTAGCGCATGGATTAAACAGAGTTGCAGAGGAAATACGAAAAAAGTTTCCTCTTGTAAATACCATGATATCCAGTGTCAAAAAAGTATTTCTTAAATCTCCTATAAGAATTCAACTTTATAAAGAAATGCTACCTAACAATCCTCTTCCACCACAACCTATTTTAACGCGATGGGGAACATGGTTAGAAGCAGCTAATTTTTATGCAGATCATTTTGTTAAAATAAAGAACATAATTGATACGTTAACAGATGAAAGTTCCCAATCTCTTTTGGATTCTAAACAAACTTTTCAGAGTAACTTGCTTCAACAAGAACTTTCATTTATAAAATCAAATTTTAGGTTTGTTCAAAAAACAATTACTCAGTTAGAATCACCAAAACTGTCATTGTTCGAAAGTACAGCATTAATAAAAGAATTTGCGTCATGTTGTCGGAACGTTAGAGGTAATATTGGAAAAGATATTTTAAAAAAATTTGAAGCTACTATGGAAAAAAAATAAAGGCTACCATATTCTTTCTGAAGTAGTCAGTGTTCTAGCTGGAAATATTTCGGAAACAATTAATTTAGAACCAAATGTTTTGGTTAGTTTGAAAAATGCTCCCGTTACATCAGTTGATGTTGAACGAAGTTTTTCCATATATAAATATATGTACTCAGAAAGAAGCCACAAGTTTTTGTTAGAAAATTTTGAACACCACTTGGTCATTTATTGTTACCATAATTCTAAATGAGTTTATTCATACTTAAAAATGATGTAGTTACTTAAAATAAATGTAAATCTTAATGAATAGTAGGAAATATTTAGTTATGTACACTTTTTTTTTAAATAAAATTGTTACTATTTTACGATTTTTTTATTTATTTGTATGCATATTTTGTAAAATATTTGCATATTTTCGGGTAAACACGTGCATATTTATGCGCATATATTCTACATTTTTATTTGCATATTTAGTTATGTACACTTTTTTTTAAATAAAATTGTTACTATTTTAAGATTTTTTTATTTATTTGTATGCATATTTTGTAAAATATTTGCATATTTTCGGGTAAACACGTGCATATTTATGCGCATATATTCTACATTTTTATTTGCATATTTAGTTATGTACACTTTTTTTTAAATAAAATTGTTACTATTTTAAGATTTTTTTATTTATTTGTATGCATATTTTTGTAAAATATTTGCATATTTTTTGGGTAAACACGTGCATATTTATGCGCATATTTTCTACATTTTTATTTGCATATTTGCCGAAGTCTATTCATTACAGAAACTCCCTTTAAAGTATGTCGTTTGCAGTGCCAAATATATTAAAGAATCCAAAAAGAAAGTTGAAATTAACTACAATTTTTTAAGACACAGTTACATCAGTATTTATATATATTTTTTAAAGTAACCAACATGCATTTTTGATTGCCCAATATCTGAACTGTTTACTTTTTGATCGATTTCCAGTGTCAGAATAATTGAAACAAAGTACCGATGCCATTCTTCTACCATTGACACTTTATGTTTTCTCAAGCAATTCCGATATGCCATTGTATGAAATATTTCAGTATTAATTGACACGAATACCTACCGTGAATTCAATGAAAGCAAATATTTTTGACCGACAGTGGTGTAGGTTAAATAAGATTATATCAGTAGTGTTAGTTTAACAATGTTCGTTATTGCGTGACTCTTCTATTGAGTTGAAAATGCCAACAATTATATTTTTTTCTAATATAATTTATTTTAAATTTTGGTAACCATGAAAAACTGTTAGTACAATTTTTTTCTCGTCCGTTAATTTCACTCGACAGTGATATAATTAAGACGTCTAGCTCTACTAGACGCCAGCCTCAATAAAACACAAGTTTAATCTAAATGAATCTTCTATTTATGTACAACAAGATAAAAATACGAATCCTATAGATAAAGTCACGTTCAGATGGCAGTGTACGGATATAGGATAACAGCGTTGCCAATTCTACTGCCATTGTAAGTTTTGCTACTTTTGTAAAATAAGCAGGGCCAAACTCACGGTAAACTAAGATATGTTTAGGTAAGCTAAAGTTGTTAATAGAAAATTCGTGAATGAAATAAATGGTAATAATTCCAAAAATGCTTTTATACATAATACCGCAGTTAATAGGAAAAAAATATGAAAAATATTCTACAGGTTTTTTTAATGGTCTAAACCAGCGATACTCAACCTTTTTTTTTCCCTGGGCCGCATAGTAGCTATTGCCACAGCTTGCGGGCCGCAATCTAGATGAAGTAGTATAAATACATACATATATATTATATATATATATATATATTATATATATTATATATATATATATATATATATATATATAATATATATAATATATATATATATATATATATATAATAATATATATATATAATAATATATATATATATAATATATATATATATATATATATATTTATATATATATATATATATATATATATATATTTATATTTATTTATATATATATATATATATATATATATATTATTTTCAAAATACTGATTTCAAAAATGTATAATACTTGCGCAAAAGTTCGGTCAAATGCTTTTTAAATGGATTAATTTTTTTAATCCTTGGAAAACTAATAAGAATTTTGGAAAAATTTAAACGCAGAATAAAATATTACAATATTACCGATGGCCAAAAGTCCCTAAAAACTTCTATAATGTTTATTTTAATAAGTTACAGGGGTGCAGGACCGTGCCGTGCTATGATACGGCGAGGCAGTCGAATCAGGCGGCATCACAAGGGGGGCCGCATAATCAGTAAAATAAAAAAAAATGTCAGGCTGTGTAAAAATGTCAGAAACTATATACAAAACGAAAAGTTACAGATAATATGGCTAATGACCAAATGAAAATTTAATGCAATTGCAGGAAAGTTTATATATGTATTGCATTTCCAGCTGAAAATGAAATTCAAGCCCGGATAAAAAAGCGAGCCAGGATAAAAATTCATTGGTTTTTTAGAATTCTGAGAAAACTAATAAGTATTTTTGAAAAATTTAAAGGCAGAGTGAAAGATTACATTATTATCGAGGGCAGAAAGTCCCTGAAAATTTCTATGTCTATTTTAATAAGTTACAGAGGTGAAGGACAGAGAAAATTTATTGTGATTTTTAATTTCAAATATTTCATTTAAAAGAAATTTTTTATTTATTCTAAGGGAATTTAGGCTCTGGGTAATAATGAAATATTTTATTCTGCATTTAAAGTTTTCAAAAATATTAATTAGTTTTCTCAGGATTTGATAAAAAATGCATTTAAATAGCATTGGATTAAGATTTTGCGCATACCCTCCTAATAAAAATGAAAGTTAAATTTCAATCATATTTAAGAGGCGGCATACAATAATGTGATCTTTCATTCGGCGTTTAAATTTTTTAAAAATACTCATTGGTTTTCTCATGATTCGAAAAAAATGAATGCATTTAAAAAGCATCTGACCAAAACTTTGCCTAAGTATTATACATTGTTGTAACCAGTATTTCAAAAGCGTTTAAATGAGATGTCACATGATGTCTGTACTTTCCAATTTAAAACAATCATAGTTACGACTACGATAAATTATTTATATCATATTTTTTTTCAAAAGAGAAATATACCCAATATTATTTCTGTCATAGGCGGACATCAACTTTTTAACGTCAATGCTATTTTTTCCAATAACGTACAAATAACATTAATGTAATCACTTCCTGTGGTATGACCTTTCATCGGATGAAATTTGAGAAAATCTTTCATAATCCTCAGTAGAGTACCGTACAAAAGGGAACATTGTGAAGTTGATGAAACATCAGTTATTGAATCAAATACTAAACTCCAATATTTACAATTCGTCAAGTCGTCGATGATATGATTAAAAATGTGTTTCGAAATATCTTCAATTCGTCTGACGCACGTGGAATCTGAGAGTTGTAGTTGTCTGATTTGTGATATTATCCGAGTTTTATTGCTGAACTTCTCAAATAGAATATTTGAAGCATTTATAGAGCATTTCTTTACAATCTCAGCGTCAGTAAATGGCTTCATATGTTTTCCTAATAAATAGCAAATTTCGTAGGACGCTCTCGTTACTGATACATCTTGGGACATTGAAACTGCCTTTATATTTTGCTGCTACTGTAACGACCTTTTCAAGACGCATAGTTTTCCTCTTCGCAATGCAGAGCCGGCTGGGAAACTATCGCTAAACATCTTGTGTTTTGTATTATAGTGTCTCATAATATTATACTTCTTTAGTAAACACTCTCTCGACAAATCAAATAAGTTGCTGAACCGTGTTTGTTAGGTACAACAAAATATTCATCTTCCCAATTGTCTTGAAATATCAGATATTTTACGTTTTGATTTTGAGGACACGCCAGCCATTGTCACTGTTTTAAATTCCCGGCAAATCAATTATAATTAAAATTACTATAAGTAAAAGAAACATACTTCACTTGACAAAATTTGAAAAAGACGATACGTGTGTAAACGTAAACGCTTGAACTGGTTCCAAATCGGCATGAATTGGAAATGCAAACATAGCATAACAACGTCAACTTCGGGAAATCCCCGGTTAAACACCACAGGCGCAGATCTTTTTATATTATAAATTAGACATTGTTGATTAGGGAATTTTTAATAATATTTTTATAATCAATTACAAAAATATCTAATATAATCGTATTTTTTAAATTTTAGGATTTTATAAATACATATGTAGATAAAGTCAAAAATTCTTAGTTAGCCTTCGGGCCGCATAAAAAACGCCCGCGGGCCGCAGGTTGAGTATTACTGGTCTAAACGGTAGATAAGGGATAACTGATGATAATTCCTTGAAGAATTACAGCCAATTCTGCTTTGTTTATTTTTTAAAGAAAGATGAAGTTTGGAAAAAATCATTTTTTTGCCTATTTTGTTCCTCGTGCATTTTAGGGAAAAATGTTTCAAATAAATGTTGCAGATCTTAAAAAGTTGTTTATATTTTTTAGTTTGTAAATTAAAATACATAAACAAATGACTGAGATAATTGCAAAAAACCCGTAATTGAGGCCCCTAGAACACAAGGGTGTAAGTGCAGTTGCTTATCACTTAGCAACTGATATCTAACAACAGGCACGTACTTTTGGCTTCAAACTTTCTACATTAACAACAATAACACCATCAAAAATTACATGTCATTGAAAACATGCTAAAAAATGAAAAAGTGCTACCTAGGTTTTTAAATTTATATCGAACTTTGAACAAAGATTTTTCAAAACTTTGTTTTTGGCACTTACACCCCTTGTGTTCTAGGGGCCTCAATTGTGCACTAATTTATTAAATGTTCATAACTTTATTTTTTGCATAATGACGTCTAATATAACTACTTGAAATTATGTCGATTAATGAGTTATTTAAGTGTGCTACAATTCAACCAGATCAACTAAATATTTTATTACCTTTACTGAGAAAAGAATACCCCCGAAAAACAATTTTCAATCATCTTCATTTTCATAATCTAGTTCATCTTCAGAGTCATCGTTTATTGAAATTCTAATAGGTTCAATGTCATCTTGAATGTTGTCTACTGTCCAAAAATTATTCTCCAATTTTATAACATGGTTGACGTAATTTTTCCAATGTCCATTGTTCTGTACTTTATCATAACCTTCATAAATCAATGTTTTAACGTCGTTTTGTTTGAAACTTGAATTCTTCGAGGACACGTACTGTTTCACTTCACTCTACACCATTTCTATTGGGTTCAGTTCACAGTAATAAGGCGGAAGTCTTAAGATATGTACATCTACGTGGCATTGTTCGTCACTGTGATTCTTGTATTTTTCACCAATACAATCAATTTTGTATTTGTCATAAATATTTTTAAATACATTAGCAGTTTCCAGAAGTTCATTTTTTAAGTAATCTTCTTCAAAATAAATGTCCTTTTCATAGAGCCACTCCTTAATTTGACGTTTCACCCAATATTGTTTGGAAAATTTAATTTCCTAGAGTGATAAGATGCATTGCCCAAGATAATGACATTCTTTTTATTTTTTGGGAGATTCGGTATTAACATCTCTTCAAACCATTTTTCAAATAGATCTCCTCCATCTCTTCATGGTAATCTTCAGCACCTTTTTTGACAAGAAAGTAATGTCAGCACCTTCAACAAATCCGTCTTTGTTTCCTGCATGGACTAAAACAAATCTTGGTCCTCTTCCGGTCGGAGTTTTTAAATCTGTGGTAAGTCCATTTACGAAAGCCTGTCGGCTATTTTTTATTGTTGTATCTTGCCATACTTGCCCATTGCTTATTCCAGTATTAACCCATGATTCGTCCATATAAATGATATTGGCTCCTTCGTTCCTCAGTTTCTTTATTTCCCGGAGATAGTGACGCCTACAAGCGACTATTTCTTGTTTTTCTATTAATATTGAATTTCTACCTTGTTTGCCATATATAAAACCCATGTCGTGCAATAGTCTTCTCAACGTACTCTTGGAAAAATTCGGAAGATGCTCCATTTGCTTAATTTTTTCTAGTACTACGTCAAGGGTTGGAGGAATATTGTCCATAAAAAAACCGTGCACTACTTGTCTTATTCTAGACCGAGTTGCTTCATCATATCTATTCTCACGACTATTCAAATAACCGGTTCTTTTTTTTTTCTTATAGGAGTTTTTCTTATACGAGTGGACCATTTTTACTTTCACTTCTATATCGGAATATCGTTCGCTCAGAGACTCCAGTCATAGCAGAAACTTCCCGCACTATTGTTGATACACTTTTATCATTATTACTGTTTGATAAGTAGTTAAAAACATTTAACACTATTTTTTTGCATTCACTATTTAACAAATTACCGTTTTTGAATTTTATTACACTTGCGGCCATTTTGACACTGACACGACACAAACGTCTGATATCAACTGAAAATTCTTTTAATGACTCTCAAGTATTTACCTGAATTTATAATTGCTGGCATTAGACAATAATTTTGAATTTATAAATAGGTATATTTTTTTAATTCTAAATTATTTTTTAATGTCTGTAACTGTAAATGCAGGTAGAGAAAGTGTGTCATTAAAAGGACATTAAGATCAAAAACGGATTATACAAATAATTATTTCATTTCCACGAATTGTAAACAATTTTGAACAGAAGATATAATTCCGAAAAGACCAGATTTCCGAAATATAACTTTCTATTTTTAAAATACCAACAGAAAAATTATATAATTAAAAAAATGTAGTATTTTTCCGTTTCACATTCATAAATGTTTCCTAAATTATAATTCTTTTATAGGAGCCGGCCCATAACGTACGATTGTAGGTACGATTAAAAACTGACAACAATGTAGTTATTTCTGGCATATAGAAAGTACAGGCCTATCTCTGTAACGCTGCCATCTGAATGTGAATTTATCTATAGTAAATAAAAAAACGGCACAGCGATCCGCTGTTGATACCGGCGAAAAATAAATACTGGCAATACTCGCATGGATTTTGGTCAATTTTCGAAAATCTGAAAATACTAATCAATACTTAGTTTAAGGTAGAGGTGGCCGATCAATCACTACTCGATAATGAACAAGGATCCGAAGTGATGAATCAATACTCGATAGCCGACGTGAAGGACGGTTGGTCTGTGATCAATACTTAAAGAACCAAGGTGAGAACTCTTACCAGATCAGTATTCCGGGTCGAAGTTTGGTCGTTGTTGGTACAAAATGGCGTTTATAGCTTTGTCGGTGTTCTCTCCAGCACGCATCGACGGTGGTGGTATTTATTGGTAGGAGTTTGTGTTTACAGAGCACACGTTGGCAACACAAAAAAATACATTCATAAAATGGTTAGATACCAATAGCGTAAAGATCGCGAAAAAAAGAAGAAATGCAATAGATCGACCAAATGACGAACAATGTAGAATCAAATAAACAGAGATAAAATATAATTAGTCTAGTTGTCAGACTCGAAAAACCAGATAAACAAGTTGAATTTTGCTGAGAATGTCAATTCTAAGACTTTTACTTTCTAAGACTAAGATGCAATGCAAACAAATTTGCTACTCCTTCTTATAATCGTGATACGTACCACTCATCCGATGTGGACTATATCGTTATACTGCTCTTTTCTTGGATCTGAACGTCCCGATCAACAACTTTACATGAAGGCCCAGGATGGCGGAATCTACAGGACTCTCCAGAGTTTACTGTCTTTAAAGGATACGATCTCTTCGTATTAATGCAACACACAGTAATTCGTACGCCGGTTTTTAGGAAGATTACTTCAAGCATGCTTCTGATAATCTTCCATCCAGATTCTCTAGTGCGTGGCTATCTTGAGTGAGGTCAAAATTGCACACGATTTTCTTTAAATTAGTTAGAGCACGCCATATATCCTCGTAGCTTGCCTTGTCTGTGTACGGCTTCCTGGTCACCATATACAGCAAAGATCGCGACATCATCTAATCTCAGTGCTCTTCCAACTTTAGGCTGCTGGTTTTCTAACTCGACCAAACGACCGAATTTCTTATAGAATGCGGACGAGATCCTTTAGACATTTCAAGATCTTTGGCAACACAGTGAGCTAGAAATACATTATGCAAAACACTAAAATGATCCTGCTGAACTTCTGTGCTTACGCCGAATCTCACTCTTTCTCACTGCGTAATTTGACATAAATTCATTAAAACTTGGTCGCCGGTTGTAGAAAATTATTCACATTTTCTACAATAGTTTATTTATTATTCTAATAATTATTATTATTCCACTAAATTGTCTTCTAAATTAAATTAAAGTCTATACGATCAGCACGACATCCCTTCTTCGTGCTGTTTCGTATCTTCTGCGCCTGTCAGAATTTTACATTAATCTATTCAAATCAACTACCCTTAATATCACTTCGTTTCTGCCTTCTCAAATAGAAGGACGTAAGTCAATTCATTTTTTCAGTTTCTCAAGTAGAAACAAGATAGTTCTGTTCTCGCGCTTCTCAAATAGAAGCAGTTTTTGAATAACTTATTTTATTAAATAGTTAATTAAACTAAATTCAGTGTTTGTGCATCAAATATGTAAGTACCTGAAATAATTTTTTCATACAGAAGATAATCTACGGTTTCGTGCCAACTTTTCATGAATGCCGGTCCGACAAATTACAGGGTTGCCGGATATTCAATAATCTACATATAAACTTTATTGTTCTATATTTTCATATAAACAGTTGTGCGTTTAAGAACATTGTACATAAACATTTATATTTTATTATTATAAAAAGGGTGATTTGTTGGCGATTCCGCTTTTTTATTTATTTTTGTAAATAATGTAATAAAAATATTTCTAGCTTTTATTCTTATTTTAATTATTTCATTTTCTATTTTACTACTCACTACATAATTACATATCCGCAAGTTTGCGACCTATGGGTCGCTGGTCCTTCGAGGTTTAATTTATTTTTTATCTACCAAATGTAGGAAGGTGAGATCATAATTTTTCAAATACTTATTTACTTTTAATTTATCGAACCAGCTCCCTCATCCTTTCCCCTACACCGGTCAACTTTAATCTCATGTTAAAGGGTTCGTGCTTTGTCTGTTTCATTTAAGCTAGCATAAGGTGCAAGACGATTTATGTGAACTACTTTTGGCTTACCTTTCTTCTTTTTTATGTACCATGTCCTTTCAGAATGTTTCAGAACGTTGTACCTTTCGGCAACTTCTTGATTCGGTATATTACGTCATTTATTCTCTTTTTAATTTCATACGGACCTTCCCATTGTCTTTGCAGTTTAGGAGACAAACCTTGACGACGTTGTGGATTATAAAGCCAAATAAGTTCACCTACTTTCATTCATTCTTACATCGAGAGTCATATTGATCTTTCATTCTGTCACTGGCTAACTGGATCTGTTATCTGGCAAGTTCATGAATGTTGTTCATTGTTAACTTTGAGCGGTCGACATAATCTCCGCTTAAAACATGTTTTCGGAAGGTCTGCAGCCAAACTCTAGGTCGCAGTACAAACAAACTTCACGATCTAACATCAGGCAGATTGGAGTCTGGCCTGTAGTTTTATTCACGGCAGAGCGGTAGGCCATTAGGAATAAATGAATGTGCTGGTCCCAATCTCTTTGATGTTCTGATACAATTTTGGACAGGTGTTTACCCATCGTTCGGTTCATCCTTTTAACCATTCCATCTGATTGAGGATGCAGAGGTCTCGTCCTGGTCTTATTGACACTAATTAATTTACAACCGTTTTGGAAAAGGGTTGACTCAAAGTTTCGCCCTTGGTCGGAGTGGATCTCCAAGGAAACACCAAATCGCTCAACTCAACGCTCAAACTCAACGAAAATTTCAACTCATAACAGCGCTGCATATCTATATCAAAAGTATTATTCTAGAATTATCTGGAGTAGTTCATCTCTAGACTCCCCGTCGGAAGTCAAAAAGCATTTCGAAGACAAGCGCTATTGAAAATGCCATTGATTGTATATTCGAGATTCATCCTTTTAAGAATTGTTACACGTACCATTCACCGGAGGTGGGTTATTTCGTTACAATATGACTATTTTCAATACGCGATATCTGTCAAGTCTCGCGGGATTGACATTTCGTAGTCCCGCACATACCTAGATTAAACTCAGGCTGCGGCATTGGAATTTCGATATTTTAAATCGCTATTCCCTCATTACGTGACCCACATATTGTAAATTACTTTTATTGTGTTTATTATTTTGTATTCTTTGCCCATTTCTCACAATACTTCCGTGTTAGTTTCCTTCTGTGTCCATGCTATTCTAAGCATCTTTCTGTAACGCCACATTTCAATTGACTCTAGCTTATTTATGTGTTCTTGCTTCAACATATTTCTTCATTTATCTTCAATTGCATCTGTCGTGAACATATTTCAGAATCTCCTCACTTTAATACGATGACCAACGCCACTGTAGTTATCACAATATCTGAATTTATAATAAGGGCATGATTTTAGCTCGCAGCTAAGTTTGGTCATCGCCACACAAAGTGTGTCCGACAATTAAAATATGGCGAGACAACAAAAGGCCCAAAAAAATTGGCAATTCGTCATATTGTCTCGAAGACGTCTGGCCTATAATTATAAATAAACGAAAGATGGATGGCCTGAAAACAATAATCGGTTTCGAAATTTTCTTTTAATTACCACATAGGTTACAATATAAATAAATGGTGACAATGATTATTTGGTTAATTAAGTTTTGTGTACACGTTTTTGTACAAATGTAGTATACTCTAATACCGACAGATGAGGAAGAATTGAATTGAATAATTCTATACAGATCTAGAACAAGTTTTTAAAAATACAGAACAATAGAATGCGAAAGTCGGGATAGGAAAAGAAAACAATGTTTATAGAATAAGTTAGATAAGTTCTAGTGATCTATCTAGTTACCTAATTATTAAATGTGAGATTGAAATTTTAAAAAATCTAAGATTAGAAAGAAAACATAAAAGATACAAAATGATGACTTCTTAGGGTGCCTGGCTGTATGTTCATTATTCATAGGTTCAATGGAATAATTCAAATATAGTCCTAAAAGAAACGGATGGTAAAAAAAGAAAAATCAAAGAAGCGGCTCTAATTATGCTAAATGAGGCCAATTGTGTCGCAAATTCCTCGGCAGAATGTAGTAGGATCTGGTTACCAATATTGAAAGAGGAAGTTATTAATAAGAAAATACCAGTATTAGTAAGTCAGTAACATATAGATAACGATTACAGTATTAGTAAGTCAGTAACATATATATAAGTCAGTAACATTTATGTTTTTTAAATAACGTAACATTTAAAATCAGAATTTTGATGTTTGTTGATGAAATACTTACAATGTCGGGATAGTATTATGAGGTTTTTTTCCTGGTTTTTCCATCATAATTTACTATGGAATCACTAACAGGAGAATTTTACTGTCATCATGTCATGTGTTTGTCTTTTTAAAGACGAATTACATGCTATGATTTTTTCTGACGGATATTCTCAAGTTAAAGTTGATTTCATGTAATCGAATGAACTATCTTATAAGTAAAGTCGTCCCAGGAGCGCAACTCAACAATATTGGCAATATCATTTTAAAGTCGTCTACTTTAAAATGCATAATGTATGTCTGAATTGTCAATATAAATGAGTCAGATAAAATTAAATTATTAGAAGAATTTTTTCACTATGTAACAAAAAACAAAATTTGTTTAATTTACTGTTTGTATTTTGAGAACGATTTCCGAAGTTGGAAATTGAAACGTCAATAAACGTATTTTTATCTTTAATTGTGGCTTATTCCCAGTTATAAATAGTAATTAATTTACAATGCCACAAGAAAATAGCTTCAGAACAATAACCTTGTCTTGCTATATTATATAGAGATAAAAAAGACTGAAATAAATAATAACAAACCTTACTAATAATAAATATATTTATAATAAATATATTGTATATATATATATATATATATATATATATATATATATAAACTAGCATATAACACATAAACTGAATAACAGTGGTAGTGGGTGGTGTAAAGGTATAAAGGACCTAATAGCCAATTAACAAGCAAATAATAACTACCATCGACTCTGCTTCTCCTCTATTTCTTGACAATGTTCTGTTTTTTGTTTATCTTTGGCTTCTCTAATGTTTCTTTTGACGATGGTATGTATTCTCTTATATTTTTTGTTTTTTTTTCTCTGATCCATAACTTCAAGTATTTCGTCGGTCATCCACGATTGCCATTTCTCTGTATCTTTTTTCAGGTGTTGTTCTTTTTTATTTTTCTCACTATTTCTTGTATGATTGTCAGAATTTCTTCTTTAGTTCCATTATTTTTTGCATTTTCGCCTTTGTATTAAGGTTTAAACTCACCTTCAGTCGAACTAACATCATACTTCTTTATCAACTTACTTATAACCTTCTTCATTCTGATTAATTAACTACAACTGGTACGTGATCAGAATTTAAATCTGCCCCCGGGTATGTTTTGGCAGATGTACAGCTGTCCTATATCTCACATTTACTAGCATGTAATGAATCTGATTTCTTACAATCCTTCCTACAGAATGCTGTGGAGATTTCCAGGTACAATTTTTTTGAATGTAGCTTAAACTAGGTGTTCATTACAACTAATTGATTTGCTATCGCAAAATTTTTCAATTAATCTCCCCAATCGTTTCGGTTTCGTATTACAAATGGTCAAACTGCAGACGATGTTTTGATAGCCCCAACTTTGGCATTTAAGTCACCCATGACAATTGTTAGGTCCTGTTTTTTCAACCTTTTCCTGACTTGATTAATACTATGGTATAGTTACTGTTCCTCTTCCCCTGTTGTTTCTGTTGTAGGTGAATACGCTTGAATTATAGTGATGTCGATTGGTCTTGCTTTTAGTTGTATGAGCATCCCTCTTGTTGAGATTGGGATGAAGTTGTCAACAGATTTTGCCACTTCTTTTGTCTTCTTTTGTCAATTTAATGCCGACACCTACTTTATGTTTGTCGTTATTTGTTCCAGAATAGTAAACTTGGTGTTCCCCGATATTTGCGGTTCCTGAACCTGGCCAATGCATTTCACTTATTTCCAGAATATTTAAATTTACCATTAATATTTAAGATATATATCACCCAGCTTATTATCTCGATTTAGCACCCTACGATATTTAAGTATGCCCAAAAGTCAAATCCTGCTTAGAAAGAATTCTTAGAGAACGTACAACAAAAATTGCCTCAGCTCCTTAACCGCCTATCGGAAGCTGATCTACAGTACTGCTTCGCAAAGTAAAAGGTTTTCGTGTAGGGTTGCAAAAGAAGAGTATATTGAAGAGTAAAAATCAAAAACATACAAAATTTCTAAATAAATTTCTAATAAAGAGTTTGTATCACCAATCTCGAACTTAATCTCCAAACTAATCATTTACAACCTGTATTCACTTGTCAACAATTCATCCTTTCAATTTCTACTACCAATATTATAGTTTCAAATTAACTTTATCATTATAATACCTTCATATTTTTCAATTTTTTCTAAAATATTGTCAAAAGTAAGGAAAATATAAATGACAAGAAATATAAAAATATCTAAGTATTTAGAAATATATCCTAAAAGATAAATCAGTATTCCACAGACAGTTCTAAACCCTAGAGAAATAATGATAGGTCGCCTAAAAATAATCTACTACTTCTTGATGACGCCTTCCTTCTCGTTAGAAAAAGCTGTACAATTAAGTCCATATTAATCTTAAAAGTTATGAAAAATTAGCCTGCCTCTTATGTTTGTTTATCTACTACACGAAAAGATTATGTTAAAAAAAATTGATGTCTGGTTGTCACGCACTAACACTTCACACTTTATAACTTATAAAATATTTTTAGTATTACTGCATTTACATAATTCGTGAGAAAGATGATTTGGTTGTCGTGATAAGAAAGATGTAAATAATATTCTTGTACTTGCATTGTATATATTATATTTTATTGTTATAATCTGCAAATGCAATATTTTTAATAAAATATAGGGAAAGGGAAGAAGATGAACGATTTATAAAATTATGCAGGTTATACATCTAGATATATGGTTTTATTTTGTGTTTGTGTGAAGTGCTATAAACTTTTTGAGTTATTGTAAATTGGGACTTTCCGGATTATGTAAATTAGTATATTTAAGATATTAGTTTTAAGTAATTTATGGGAAATCAGTTTACCTGTTTTTCAAGTATTATTTTTTTTTATCAAGAAAAGTTTTTTTGTTTCGTATGTTTTGTAGAAAACTATGGAATTAGAGCTGCGGTCAATAAAGTTAGAATTGCCATGCTAGTAGCAAACATCCGTAACGGATAGGCACCACAAGAAGAATATGCTTATTGTTGTTGAAGCTTATTCAGCTTTTCCCTAGTGGTCTTTTGTTGATATTTGGACTATCATACCAGCGTTCATACGTAATCAAAGGTCTGACTATATCATATTAGTCAGTACATCCATTTCGGTTCCATACCCATATGAGTCAATATACAAGATATATCTGTAAAGAGAATGATATTGATATCACCTAAGATAGAAAAATATAAAGAAATATGGTTAGTAAATGTTCTTAATTGTTCACATTTCGGAAGTGTTTATAATCAGGTCATAAATTGTAAAGTAGCCAAAGCAATTATATGTTTCACATTAACCTATAGATTTTACATCAATCACTCTCAGTGGGAACCACAAATAAACTTCACATTATCAACGGCCGCGGTGGTGAAAAAAATAATAATTAAGATTCCTCCCAATGATAAGGTGGAGTATCGATTTCGATATAATAAATTATTTTATTATGAGATGAGGCACAGCCTGTCGTCTTATTTATCTTTCTTGATGATTGTTCAGATATTAGTCCGTGGGCTTTTGGGATAGAAAAGGGATGCACAGATCAATCTGTGCATCCTAGGGCGACTTGTATTAAAATGTATGTAAGGCTCAATGAAAAGGTTTCAAATATTCTGAGAAAATACACATTTATTGACTATATAAATATATATTTTGTTAAAAATTTCAATTATAAAAAATGTAATATTTTATGTAATAATAATTTTAAGAATGCAAATAATTAATTAATTATTCTTAGTTTACCAAACTTTCGCAAATCTTTATTTGCATCATCAGGGTGACTAATTGAGGTTACCATGGTGATTAGAAAATGGAATAAACAACTCATCTGGCTCCTACAAATGATGGCGAAAACTATCCAAAAACATTTTTACAACATTGTGTAAAAACATTTTTACACAAAACATTTAAAAAACTTATATAGACTAACATTCTTATTATTGATAGAATTTGGATCTTTTTTATCTGAATCATCTCCAATATGCACCCAAAGAATGTCTATTTTCTAGAGAATGTTTGGCTAGGGCTGTTGTGTTTACTCCATTGGTCTGTACACTATGTTTGTGTGCAACAACCCTTTTATGCAGTTATTAGTGTGTTTGCACAGTATATGATGAATTACAGTCTTTACAATTTATTTTATAAATAAAATTTAATTAATGATCTTCATTAATCTTAGTTTTAAATTTTGAAAAATATTTTCCAGATGTTGTTGATGATTTATGTCCAACATGTCAAAAATGTATGATATTAATGTCATATAGCATAATTTCTATATATTCTGTACCACAAAGCACCCTAATAAGGGTTATTATATTTTCAGCATTTCATTTACCATGTACTGTTGACCTGAAGATACATAGCAAATTATAGTATGCGAAACACCGGTCGTTGGTGGTAAAATAAATTGATTGTGAGTAAGTATTATTCTTATTTCTTTTTACTTATTGCAAAGAATTGAATTCGTGATAATTGAACATCATAGCATTGTTAGATTTTACAATTCTCTCATTTATTTCTACAAGCATTTCTTTAAATGTTAAACCAGACGAATTGGAATTGCATTTTAATTCATAAATAGTCTTTCATAGATCACAAATCTGATTATTTTTTTCATGTAAGAATTTTTCATTGGCATGTTTAAGTTTCTCTACTTCAGTCTTTAAATCTTCGCCGTGAAACGAGGTAATGTTCCGTGGTAGTGCACGCTACCGTGGAACGAAGTAATAAATGGCAATGGAGAAGAGACAATGTCCTGTTTACCTGATGAGTGTGGTGGCGGAGTATCTGTCCGAGCGAAGGATTATGGTGGGGAAGAGTACGATCGTCGACGTGATGGCCGGGATCTCCAGGGATCTGCCTTGGGCTTACGCTATGGAACCTGGCGTATGACGGACTTATGAACTGTCAATAGGGAGAGGGTACAACTCCCTTCACATTCGCGGATGACCTCGCTGTACTAGTAGTGGGGTTATAATCGTTATAATTTGGCACCTCGAAGCGATGTCGTATTTTAAATATTTAGAGGACCTTCTTGTGTTTTGTTTGCCCATTTGTCCAGGAGAGTCATGTAAGTATCCCTTTGTTTCATTTTTTGTAGTTGTCCCAATCCAATCCCCTTCCATTCACTTATCCACAACCCAGCTCTCCAAATAAACCCTGATTGCCGTTCGCAAGTTTCGATTTATTTTGCTTACCCTATCTCCACCCCAGTTACTTATGTCCCCAATTTTCCACCCCTACTATTAATACCCTATGTGGTAGGCAACATTTTTCGTTACAAGATGTCTTTTGAAGATTTCAGGCCTCCCTTTATGAAGACGAAAAAAAAGTCTATAGGTCTTCAAGCATAGTTTTCAAAATTGGTACTTAAAGTAAACCCTACTCACAATCCTCACAGAAATATTTTAGTTTCCTAGTGTCTGCTGTCAATTGAAGACGTGTTACTTATGTCTAATAGCCTTCTTACATCCATCACACTTGAATAAACTCTTTCTTTTTTTACGTATCAAGCATTTGCCCATTTGAATATTCAACAGAATGTCAACCATAAACGCTTTAATAAAGATGGTATGTCACGTCACTGGTGGATCGTAAGTACTTATCTATCATTATTAATTTGTCCAAATTGCTTCAAGTTTTTGTTTGAAAGAGAAAAACCTATATAATATATAAACCTCTTATTGTAGTTATTGTAATTTACAAAAAACAAATTGTTTTTTTCAAAAAGAAGGATGGTTTTTATATATCTTGTATCAATTATGCATATATTGATATACCTATTGTCTCACAAAGAGGATGAAGCTATGCCAGTGATTGCAGATTCTCCAAAAGTACCAGAAGGTGCTTCAGAAATTGCCAGTGAAAATAATTTTAACCTTCTTTTCTTGTAAATAAAAATACTTCTATTATATAATCATTGAAAAACATTTCCCCTCTCCAAGTATATACCCATGGTGTGTCCTAATGGTCCAACAATTGAAAAATTATACAGTGCTAGTCAAAAGTCCGTTCCCCCCCTCGTATCTTTTGAACGGTTATTGTTATAATAGTGAAATTTGGAGGGAGGTAATAAACAGACGTAGGCTTCTCAACTAGTCATAACAGGTGACGTAATAGTGACAGATGACGTTACAGCGCCACTGTGACAGATAATTTTAAATGGGACCTTATGGCAAGTGATACCTCGTTTGAAAGGCATTGAAAATACCTATTCAGTCATAATAATTTTATTTGAGTTTAAGCTCATTTTGAGAAATAAATTAAATAAATACTAAAATTGTAGTTTCGCATTTAATTAATAAATATTAAAACCTCCGCCTCTGGTTACTTGTCAAAAAGTTGACGTTTTTCAATTCTCTAATTGTTTTTACGTCAACGTCAACTTTTTTGACAATTAGCAAAAGGCGAACGTTAGAATATTTATTGATTAAATGCAAAACTACAATTATTTTAATATACCTATTCAATCATCCTAATTTTGTTTGGATTTAAGATGCTTTTGACGAATAAATTAAATAAATACTAAAATTCTAATTTGGCATTTAATTCTAACGTCAGCCTTTAGTTATTTGGCAAAAAAAGTTGACGTTTGTCAATTCTCTAGTTGATTTTAGTTTGCAAAAGCGTTTATAGCCCAATATTTAGTTTCTGTTTCTACTTAGTTTGGTCAATCTAAGTTTAGTCAAGTTGTTTTTAGTTAGTTGTTCTTAGTTAATATTTAGTTTAATTATTGTTTAACGAGACGTTTAAATTTTTACAAAGGCAGAATGGTACGTACTGCAGCCGACAAAATAGCAGCTGTGATAATTGGTGAATGTGAAAATAATTTCCATGCAGCGGAACGTCTTTTTAATGAGAGGTACCCCGATCGCCCTATATCGAGATCTTATTTGAGAAAGCTTCTTCGGAAGTTTAAACAAACAGGTAGTGTTCAAGATGTCAAACGATCTGGTCGACCAACAATTAGTGATGACAAAAAAATTGAATTAGTCAAAAGACAAAGTACACTGAGTGTTGGCTCAAAACAAATTTCATCCATACAAATTAAACATTGTGCACCAACTTTCAGATGATGACCCCAACCGAAGACTAGAATTCTGTGAAAATATGTCCAATAAAATTAACCAACAGCCCAATTACATAAAAACAATTTGTTTTAGTGACAAAAGTACTTTTTCTCTCAATGGAAATGTTAACACACACACAATGTGAGGTATTGGGAGTGACACATATCCTCACGTCTTTCGTGAAACACATACTGAATTAAAAAAAAATAAATGTTTGGGCAGGTATTTTGGGAAACCACATAGTTGGGCCTGTTTTTAGCAATACTAATTTAACCGGTGAAGTGTATCTAGAGATGTTACAAAATGCAATTGAACCATTAATACTTGAAATTCTGGAGGATAATCCAGATGAATTCGGTAACTTGGAAATAACGTTTCAACAAGATGGTGCCCCTGCACACCATTATGGTGCAGTAAGACGTTACCTAGATGAGGAATATCGTGGTAGATGGATTGGACGACGAAGTACGAAAGAATGGCCAGCTCGGTCACCGGACCTCACACCATTAGATTTTTTTTCTGTGGGGATACTTAAAATCTAAAGTTTACGCTACAGCAACCGACAATATTGACATTTTCAAAGAACGAATTGTTGAAGAATGTAGGGCAATTTCCCCCGACACATTTGAACGAGTACGGCAAGAGTTTAGAAATAGGATGCATTACTGTCAGGAAGTAGATGGAGCACATTTTGAACACTTACTAGAAGAACTGGTTATTAAATATTTATCAATTAAATGAGAAGCTACAATTTTAGTATTTATTTAATTTATTCATCTAAATTAGCTTAAACTCAAACAAAATTATAATAACTGAATAGGTATTTTCAATACCTTTCAAACGATGTATCACTTGCCATAAGGTCTCATTTAAAATTATCTGTCACAGTGGCGCTGTTACGTCATCTGTCACTATTACGTCACCTGTTATGACTAGTTGAGAAGCCTACGTCTGTTTATTACCTCCCTCCAAATTTCACTATTATAACAATAACCGTTCAAAAGATACGAGGGGGGGAAAGGACTTATGACTAGCACTGTATAAGAAAAACCTTTTTTTTCTTAAAAAAAAAAAATAATTGCTAAATAGTGCATAGTTAAAGGTAAGAAAACGATAATTCTTTAATGAAAGGTAGGGCAATAAAAACACTAAATGTAATATTATTAGAGCTGGATGAAAACTGTAGTTTGAAAAAATAGGCTATTATTACTAAGAAGATTAGATGGTGAACTTGTTTAAATATTTTGTTGTTTATAAATTATCTAAAGTACCTACAATATAATTGCTTGATTACTATTATTCACAATCGATTTTGCCTTTAACTAAACAATGAAATATTTCAACACCTGGCATCCGAAATATTTCGTAGCGTACTTGTGAAAACTATAAGAAGCTCAACACCACAGGGGCGATACAATTTTCTAGGATCTATCCGATATCGATGCTCGCGGCTATTATAAAAAATCTGAAAAACTAACACGGAGCCATTAAAGAGGCGTACCAGATGTATGAACTTCTGGCTAATCATTGATGATTTACCATATTCCTGCTTGTACCATTTATTATTACAAATATAAAAAACTTTAATTAATTAGGGAGACGTGTTTACCTATTTATTGCTGCATGACAAGAGAGCGAAATTATCATTTGACAGCCGTTACATCAATCATGACAGGCTTGCCTTGTCTTTTACTACACAAGTACCTAAGCTTAACAAAATAAAATTTATGTCTAAACATGTCGGCCCCCTTGAAAGGACGCAGTTTCTTTCAAAACCTACAGAACTAACAAAATAAAAACAATGATTAATGAATTAAAAGAAATGGTTAACAATACAGTTAAAAATTGTCAATTCTCATTACTTAAATTGAAATTAACATACAAAACATTATGAATTGAACAACTAAAATTAACAGTCTATTGGCAAAACACATATACGATTGAGTGCTCTTTTTGTTTCACTACCACGCACTTTAACAGTTACAACTCTAGTAACTCCATCTGGACCTGGATGCATTTCTGTCACTCGTCCAAGAGGCCATTGAAGTGGAGGAGTCCTGTCGTCTTTAATCAGCACCAAAGAACCTAGCTTTAACATTTGGTGGCAATTATATTTCCATTTCTGGCGCATTTGTAGCTCGTTCAAGTATTCCAGTTGCCATCTCGACCACAGCTGTTGAACCATTACTTGTATAGATTGCCATTTATCAAGACGGTTCTCAGGAACATGAGTAATATCACACTCTGGCAACATAGTTAAAGTACGTCCAATTATAAAGTGTGCTGGCGTTAAGGCAGTGCTATCATCAGGATCGCCGGAAATAGGACAAAGTGGCCTAGAATTCAATATACCTTCCACCTGATGCAACAATGTACTAAATTCTTCAAAAGTCATAGACCGACAACCCATTACTCTTTTTAAATGAGACTTGATACTTTTTATTCCCGCTTCCCATAAACCCCCAAACGTAGGAGAATTTGCAGGTATAAAATGCCATTTTATTTTTTCATGTAATAGACTTTGAGAAATGGAGTCAGATGAATTTTCTAAAAACTCATAAACAGCATTTATTTCCTTGTTTGCGCCTATATAATTTGAACCATTATCAGAGTAAATATTAGAAGGTCTTCCTCTTCTACTAATAAATCTTTTGAAACTCGCTAAAAACGCATCAGTGGTAAGGTCTGACACTAACTCAATGTGTACAGCCTTAGTACACATACAAATAAAAATGCAAATATAAGCCTTGATTAATTTAGCACCTCTAGTTTTTCGATCCTTGATAAGGAACGGACCACCATAGTCAGTACCTACATTTTGAAAAACTGAAAAACTATTTACCCTATTCTGGGGCAAATCACCCATTAAATAATTTAAAGGTTTTGGCTTAGTTTTAAAACAAGCTATACATTTATTTATTACATATTTACAGCAGCTACGAGCTGAAATAGGCCAATATTTTTGCCTTAATGAAAAAATTAATTGTTGAACACCACAATGAAGCAATCGTTCATGTTCATTTAATAGAATTCTTTTTGTTAAAACATGATTATTTGGTAAAATAATTTGGTGTTTGCTGTTAAACGGAATATTACTATTTCTTAAACGTCCACCAACCTTTAGTAACCTTTCATGAATAAAAGGATTCAATGTTATGATTTTACTTTTATTTGGTATTTCTTTATTATTAATTAAATTCTTGTATTCTAAGGGAAAACATTCCTGTTGAACAGAATTGATTGCTAATGTTAGAGCTGCTTCAATCTCTTCTGGTGTCAGTATACCAGTCCTTCTCTTCGATAGTTCAACTTTACAATTATTAGAAAATCGTAAAATATATGCTAAAATCCTTAAAAATTTGTTCAATGAAGAAAAACGCTCTAACAAATAGTTAACCAAATTAAAGTTATTTACAGCAATACAAGAAACAACCTTTGCTTCCGGTACATTCTGGCACGGTTCAGGATTTAAAATATTCCATTCTTTACTATCTTCAAGAAGCCATTCTGGTCCAGACCACCACAAGTTATTATTCCTTAAATTGTCTGCCGAGAATCCTCGTGACAACAAATCAGCTGGATTGTGTTCTGAACGAACATGGTTCCAGGAATTCATACTAGTCAAATTTTGTATCTCTTGCACTCGATTGGCAACAAATTGTTTCCATTTACTAGGATCACCTTTAATCCAACTCAAACAAATTGTGGAGTCAGTCCAACAATAAATACCATTAACTGGAATATATATAAAATCCGAAACCCTTTTCAATAAATTAGCTAGTAAAACTGTCGCACAAAGTTCCAATCTAGGAAGACTTAACAATTTCAATGGTGCAACCCGTGATTTCGCACATAACAAATTACATATGTAAGATCCAGATGACATTAAACATCTTATATATATACAACAACCATAAGCCCGTGTAGATGCGTCACTGAAACCATGTAATTCAATATTAATATAACCTGATATACTAGCATGACGTGGTATTTTTAATGCATTCAAAGAATTTAAGTTACTGTAAAATTCTAACCAAATTTTAATAAAGTCTGGCGGTAACTCTTGGTCCCATCCAAATTTTCTTTTCCATAAATCTTGCATGATTAGCTTTGCATTTATTACAATCGGACCTAATAGTCCCAATGGATCGTATATCTGACAAATTACCGACAGAATACTACGTTTATTCCATTGACCTGGTTCAATAGAATAATCAATATTTATTTTATACCGTATAAAATCGTTCTGTGGATCCCAATAGATCCCTAACATTTTGTTTTGCTCACCTAATGGGAGTACAGCAACATCTAAATCATTATTAATGTTAAAATCTTTAACTATATTTGGATCATTGCAAAGCCATTTTCGTAACTCAAACCCCGAATCACTCAAAATTTTCGAAACATCTTTTTGTATCTTTATTATTTCCTCTTTTGAATCTGAGGAACTAAGCAAATCGTCCATATAGAAGTCTCGCTTAATTATATTTGATGCTAATGGATAATCATGCTTATTATCTTCAGCAGCTTGTATCAAACTTTTAACAGCCAGATACGGCGCAGATGCGGTACCGTATGTAACAGTATTTAACTTATAACATTTTAAATCCTCCTGTGAGTCTGCACGCCAAATAATTTTTTGAAATTGACAATCATCTTCGTCTACCATAACTTGACGATACATTTTTGAGATATCACTGCTTATTACATACTTGTGTAGACGAAACCTTAGGAGAATTAAAAATATATCTTGTTGAAGAGATGGACCTATATACTGCACATCATTTATAGACAGACCTGAACTTGATTTTGCAGAACCATCAAAGACTACTCGACATTTAGTCGTCAAACTAGACTGTTTTACCACAGCATGATGCGGTAAAAAATATCCGTTATCATTGTTAAAATCCGTTTCAGACATATGGCCTAATTCTATATACTCATTCATAAAATTAACATACATATTTTTCAAATCTGTATTTTTGTTTAAACGTTTTTCCAATAAGTCAAATCTATGCAATGCCATAGTTTTAGAATCCCCTAATTCATTTATTGTATTCTTAAATGGGATTTTAACTATATATCTTCCTGAAGAATCCTTTTTAACAGTTTCCTTAAAATAATTTTCGCAAAACATTTCTTCGTTTGAATATATTTTCTTTTGCGAACCCAATTCTTCAACTTCCCAGAACTTTATTACTTGATTATTTATTGAATCATTATTAGTATAAGTATTCACATTAAAAAATGTAAGAGAATTTTTAGGCTCTAACGAATTAAGATATAAATTCCCAGCAATTATCCAACCAAATTCTGTATTTTGCAAAATTGGCATATTTGGACCCAAAGTTTTTCTACCTGATAACAAAACAGACCAAAATATACTCGATCCTAGCAATAAATCTATATCATTAGACACATTAAAATCTGGATCTGCCAACTTTAAACCTAAGGGAATTTTTAAATCATTTTTATTAAAAGACCTAATCGGTAACTTTCCCGTAATATTGGGAATAACCAAACAATGAGTCTCCATACTAAAATCTCCTTCGCAAGAACTTAGCGTGACAATAGCTTCATTATTAATTTTTGCTAGCGCCTCTCCAACACCCTTGACCAAATGTTCTACTCTTCGAAATTTTAAATCTAAAAATTTACAAATTTTCTCACTAACAAAATTACTTTGAGAACCGCTGTCCAGTAATCCACGGCAAACAATTGATTTATTTCCATTTACAATGCGAATTAAGACCGTCGATAATAAAACCTCAGAAATCTCATGAGAGCTGACAAGGCGGTTGGAAACGTGAAGAGCAGAACTTAGATGACGCTGACC
Source organism: Diabrotica balteata (assembly GCA_918026665.1). Taxonomy (NCBI): domain Eukaryota; kingdom Metazoa; phylum Arthropoda; class Insecta; order Coleoptera; family Chrysomelidae; genus Diabrotica; species Diabrotica balteata. The sequence continues at coordinate 156,986,984 of OU898278.1, forward strand.
GCTGTCTGAGCGTTCAATACAGTTCTCGATGTTTTGATTAGATTCTATTTTATGTTGATTCGGATCAATTGAATCAGTAGTAGCCATATTTCTAGAAACATTATTTGTGATGTGATGATTTAAATGCAATAATGAATTATGCAACTTTTGACATTTTATACATTTTTGTAGCTTGCATTTCCATGTTGGATGTGAATTCCTTAAACAATTTAAACACAACTTTAATCTTTTAGCAGCCGAGATTCTGTCATTTACATTTAATTTTAGAAATACATCGCACTTATATATGGGATGATCTTTTTGACAAAAGTAACATTTGACATTGGAATATCCTTCAATAGAAGCAAAACTTCGAGAACTTACATTGCGAACCTTTGCTTTATTATTTGTATAACCGGAAGATACTTGAAGCATCTCCAACATTTCACATTTCTCTTTTAAAAATCTATTTAAATCGCCCATACTGGGTAAATCATTTTCATGTTTAAAACATTCCCATTCCCTTCTGGTGGTAGCATCAAATTTAGAACACATTATAAATATTATTATACTATCCCAACTTGTTGTATCTAAGCCTAAACTATTTAATGACCGTAAATGTTTAGTGACATTATCAAATAAATTTCTTAGTTCAACATAAGACTCGTTATTAATACTAGGATGATCAAAAATTGCTTTTAAATGGTTGTGAATAATAAGTTTTTTATTCTCATAACGCTCTGTCAACATCTGCCAAGCTATTTTATAATTTGTTGACGAAACCTCTATAGATTTTATTATTTGCTGAGGATCCATTTCAAGAGAAGATCTTAAATAATAAAATCTCTGAATATCTGTTAAAGATTCATTATTATGAACCAATGCCAAAAAACAATCTTTATATTCGAGCCATGAGTCATAATGGCCATTAAAACTAGGCAGTTTTATAGGTGGTAACTTAACCAAGGCCTGAAAACTATTACTATTAATCCCTTGATTTGAATCACTATGAACTGATGCATTCTCAGTATTATTTTCTATTTTAAAATTATCGCAAAGTGTTTGCATATCACTAACAAGTTCGAAATAGGAAGTCTCAAAAGTGTTAATTTCATTTATATCATCATTACTCTGCTCTATTTCATCAATTTTTTCTTGAATCTCATGAAAATCTTCATACAAGGGTGAAATCTTGCTTAACCTTAACTCTAGTTCTGTGATTAACTTTTTAGACACATAATCCTTATCAATATTATCAAAATAATTCTTAAACCTTGTAAGTTTCCCTTTAACTACTCCCCTTTTTGATTTTAAACTCTTTAACTCTTGCTCAGCCATTGTTGCACAGATGAAAAATACAATGAACCAAAGTCACTTACCTTATATGGTTTTATAACCTCAAATCAACATTGGCTTCCTTGGCACTGAATGTCGTAACCTTAACCTTTTCAAATTGACATCGGCTTCTGCACTGAATGTCGTAACGTTATAAATATATAATATATAAACCTTATAAACCTTTCAAACTGACATCGGCTGGGCTGGCACTGAATGTCGTGTTTAACCTTTTATTTTTATTTGACAATTTTCGCTGTTTTTACTTCAGATATTCATTCCATCCGCTCGAATTGGACCAAAAACTAAATATGTATGAACTTCTGGCTAATCATTGATGATTTACCATATTCCTGCTTGTACCATTTATTATTACAAATATAAAAAACTTTAATTAATTAGGGAGACGTGTTTACCTATTTATTGCTGCATGACAAGAGAGCGAAATTATCATTTGACAGCCGTTACATCAATCATGACAGGCTTGCCTTGTCTTTTACTACACAAGTACCTAAGCTTAACAAAATAAAATTTATGTCTAAACACCAGAAACAATATAAAAAATTGCTTGTTTGTTGATGGTTCATCAAAAAAGCTATTATTTACACATAACTTTTTAACAAATTACGCGTTCGTTATGTTCTCGCCTCTTGGGCCTAACTTGTCCGTAATTACAAATTATAGACGAATTTATATCTACAAATGACTGAGCCGCTCGGTAGCTCCATCGCATAATAACTAATTAAAATATCTATCATCTCGGATAGATTTTTGATTATAGTCTGTGGGCTAAATGCTGATAACTCGATAAAGTTACATTTCATAAACGATTTTTTTGAGATATGTTGAATAAAGCTCATATTATAATGATGGATGATAAAAGATGAGAAAGAAGGATTATACAGGTAAAAATAACAAAAAAAATGAGATGGAACATAAAAGGAAGTCCTTATACAAATAAGAGGAACATGACTGGTATTATTAGAGATACTGTGACTAAAATGCTGAGGAAAGGAACATATTTGAGAATAAAGAGATCTGGTGATGATTAAGCGACGACCAAAGTAGTAAACAATGAAAAAAAATGTATAATGATTGTCAGCTAAGTGTCGAATGTAGAAAATGGGGCGGCCAATAGAGCCTGATACACTGCGACCTTTGCAGATCTATTGTGTTCCCCCCTTATTTTAAAGCACTTCATCTAGCTTGGTCCTCTTAATGAGACTCAACAGCCTTGATAGTGGCCTTTTCATGTAGCCTGGTGCTTCCGGTTTTTCCTCTCCGAGTTCTAGAAACCGCATTCGTGCGAGACCTTCGCAATGGCACAGAACGTGTAGAGCGGTTTCCTCTTCTTCCAGACAGAAACGACAGGTGTCCTCTTCTGTCAGGCCTATGAGACTCAAGTGTCTATTGAGTCTACAGTGCCCAGTGAGCAGACCCACTATCATTCTGACAGTCCTGCGTCTGTGCGAAAGTAAGTCTGCTGTAAATTTAGCCGAATGTTCTTTGATGAACTGTTTGGCCTGCCTCTGTCCTGGTGAGTTGTTCCACCACTCAAGAGACTTCTGTTGCACCCATTTGTGTATGGCTGCCCTTTTTATCGTATTTGCGATTCCAAAGAAGGGTTCCGGACCAACCAGTGGCGTAGATGCGCCTTCTCGGGCCAATTCATCGGCCTTCTCGTTGCCACGATGGCCCTTATGTCCCGGCACCCAGGCAAGTGTCAACCTGTTTCGACTTCCTACCTGAGAGAGGACATCCAAACAGTTCCATACCAGCCATGAATCGACCTGTACCGAACTGAGAGCCTTTAGAGCCGCTTGACTATCCGAATAGATAACGATGGAGTCGTTATCTACATTTCGGCCGATTAGTTCCATAGCGCACCTGTGTATAGCAGCTAATTCGGCTTGAAATACGGTCGCGTATGTTCCTAGACATACCCGGACTTCCGTCCTTGGTTTTATGCCATATATTCCAGCCCCCGTACCTGTATCCGTTTTGGAGCCGTCCGTATACCATATTGAGTTTGCTGTTAGCGGCGGACCAGTTTCCCAGTCCTCTCTTTTTGGTATTGTAATTTGCTAAGTGTCGAAGTGGCGTAGCATCGCGGCGCTGCAAAGGATGATCGGCGGCAGACGAGGAAAAAAAATGAAGTCTTCTACGACTCGACGGTAGATGTTCGAATAACAAGTTCTTACTTATCTGTATTCTTCGTACTGATAGAATACTCTTACCTATTTTAATGCTAAAATTAAGATATTTCCTAGATAGATGGAAAAAGGGTCACGTTATGATGATTGGAAAACCAGAGAAAAACGATACCCTTCCACAAAATTACAGGCCTATAAGCTTATTATTATCAATAAGCAAAATTGCAGAAAGAGTGATACTAACCATGCTGAAAGAGGAGTCCATAGCAACAGGAACAATACCTAAAGCACAGTTTGGATTTACATAAACAGTTTGTATTCAACAGAACACTTATGCGAACTGCAAGTACTGCGAATTAACTGAATACATAACGAACGGCTGCCATAAAAAGATGCATACAGCTGCTGCCTTTCTAGATGTCAGTAAAGCCTTTGAAAGAGTATGGCATGAAGGCTTGCTGTACAAAATGAACGACCATGGATACAGTGAGGCGATGTCATGACTTCTTGCATCGTACCTAGACAACAGGAAGTTCCGAGTCCAGATAAGCTCAACCTAGTCCAGGGTCGGCATCATGGAGGCTGGAGTGCCGCAGGGAGCGTCGCTGTCGCCTTATCTGTACATTATTTATACAGCCGACACCCCACCCGATTCCAGATCGTTATTGAGGTTGACACTGCAATAGCAGCATTTAATATAGATCTAGACCTAGCTATAAGTAATTTACAAAGAGCTCTATATCGTACACAAGCCTAGTGCATAATATGGAAAGTAGCAATTAACACGGAAAAATCACAGGCCGACATGTATTAGCACAGAAGAGGCAGACCAAATAGAGATCTAACATTACTTAACACTGCAATAGAATTGATCAGCAAAGCTAAATACCCAAACAGTCTACAAAACCAACGCATTAAAGAGTCAACTCTTTTCACTAATAGGTCGAAAAAGTATGCTGAGGTTCAAAAAGAAGATCAGAGTTGCAAACAGCATTATCTTTCCAACATTAGAGTATGCCTCTGCAGCATGAGGACAGACCTGAAAAACAAACAAGCAGAAGATCCAAACAGTCCAGAACTCCATATTCAGAGAAGCACTGTGAATACCAAAATAGGTACCATTAAGGTGCGTATATAAAGGCTCAAACCAAAATAAGATCCTACGAATAATAGACGATAGAGCATACGAGATTTTCAACGACCTCAGAAATCATCCCAATAGAATTTTAAGAGAGTTAATAGACTATAATGAAAACTTAAGGACGGTGCACGGACGGCCCAAGTAACACCTAGCAGGATATAGAGTGTACCAGCAGGATCTAAGAATACTGAGATAGCCATGCCATAGTTAACCAAGCTGTGGAAGAAGACCAAAAAAAGCTTCCAGAACAGTGTACATAGGGTGTGTGATGGCAATGCACACCCTACCTCACGTACACTTTTTAGCATTTAAATAAACATAAACACTAGTGAAGAAGAAGAAATGATGTATCCTCGATATGCTAATGACTTACTAAAAGTGGTATTTTCCTTTTATTAACTTCCTCTCTTTTAATATGGGTCGACTTAAAACGAAAAACCTATTACCAGTTGCAACTTATGGATTGGAAACTATCCAACAATAACAAGAAAAATGGCAGAACAATTAAGAGTAACTCAACGGGCCATGGAGAGGGCCATGTTAAATATAAGCCTCAGAGACAAAATTCCTAACACCGAAATACGTCGAAGAACTAAAGTAACCGACATCATGGGAAAAATAGCGACATTGAGATGGCAATGGGTAGCATATGTAGCAAGACAAGACACCAACAGATGGTCTCATAAAGTGACATTCTGGAGACCTCGAGAAACAAAAAGAAGCGTGGGAAGACCTAAAAAGAGATGGATAGACGATATAACTGCTGTAGCTGGAAAGCAGTGGATGAGAATTGCAAAAGATAGGGAAGCGTGGAAGCAATTGGAGGAGGCCTATGTCCAACATTGGATAAATGAAGGCAACCAGATCCTACTGCATCCTGCCGGGGAATTTGCGGCCCCACTGGTCTCATTTAGCATAATTAGAGCCGCTTCTGTCATTCTTCTCTTCTTTTAGGGCTATACTTGAATTGTTTCATTGAACCCTATGTTCATTTTCCCATGCGTGTTCACATATTTGAGATCTATCAAATTCTCTTTTTTTAATATAAGATTTGTGTTCAGTTCTTCTAACATTTAATGGCCCTGATATTTCACCTAAATAAAACTGCTAGCATTCACAAGGTATTTTTTAAATACAATTCTTTTTTCTTTCTTGTTCATTGTTTGGTTTAGTTAGTTAGTTTAGTTTGGTATGGTATTGTTATTTTCCTCGTAATATTCGTTGTGCATTCTGTATTGTTTTGTTCTATTTGGTCAATTGTTGAAAATTCCTTATTTATAAACGATAAAGGATAATCATTTTTTTTTAAAGGAGATGTTTTTTTGATAAAAGAGAAGAGAATAAATGCTTTTTCCTCACTGAACGAATTTTCAATAAAACAAGTAATTTTGACTCTACCTTAATGATTTAATGATTCCCTTTTTAATATTGATATTGTGATTTGATTCGTAATTTAAATATCTGTTGGTGTGTGTTGGTTTTCTAATCGTAAAATATTGCTTATGTTTTTTTATTCTTAATCTACAGAGTAACTTTTAAATGAACTTTCTTATTTCACATGGATCACCCTATATATTTTATCTTTTAAAGTACTAGAAGAAAAAATTATTATTTTTCATGTAATGTTTCCTATAACTAAATGCCGTAATTTCATAAGTTATTGCTACACTTACATTATCTTCGAAAAAGTTAAAACAATACATTTCGATTAATAAACTCGTTTAATTTGAATCGTCTGCTAATTTATATCCTGTTATATCCTACAATACCAAAACAAGGTCTACTGAGAATAAATTAGTAAAAAGATGGTTTCCTCTACTACTCAGATCGACATTTGCCGTTCTTGCATATTTCTGAAGTAAATTGTGGAATAACGATAAAATATATTAGTATTACCTTTTATACCTACAAAACGAACGTCACTGGCGATTTAGTGCCCACGCCGCCCGATGCTAATTCCGCAGCGACGGTTTAGACGGTTTTTTGAACTCATCGTTCCCAGATCTACGAGATCAATGTAGCAATTTAAAGAGCGAACATGGCCCGAATTTGTTATTGAAATCAGATCGGTACAAGTACCAACATAGAGTACCCAGATAACATCTGAAGCGATCAACTCGACAAGAGACAAGCTCGCAATCACCAGTCGAATTTCCAACTCGCGCCGGGATATGTCCATCTAATTACGGTAATTGTTCTTTTTGGCTCCATGTGTGGTACTTTTTTGGGCAAGAATCTTGCTTAGTAAATAAGAAAAGGCGAGATTTCATAATATCGGGCTTAGGTTAAATACTTCCGTTATATTAATAGTTTAGCCAACAGCTTTGCAGACATATTACTATTAAAACATTTGAAATTGAAAAAAATTTATTACCTTAAACATCTCTTATAATTCGACTTACAACAAATTTTATTTTATAAATTCAAACTTAAAAAACTTAAAACTTAAAAATTTGCTGACTTTTCATACTTTACAATCATACTTTTTAGAGATAATTTCGATTAGCATAGGGAGTACTACCTAAGGGCTAAAAGTTTGCAACCAAAGAAATATTGTTTCATAAGCAAGGAACAAAATTTTATTAATTTACAATAGGTACATAAATTTAGATTTTAAATTTGTTTAAAACTTTTTTTAATGTTGTAATCGTCTTTAGGGTGATTTTTAGGGGTTCACGAGTTTAAACTAAAGAAATATCGTTTCATAAACGAAGAATGGGTTTTTACTTATCTAAATGGAAAATTAAAACATTTTAAACTATAAATACATCATCATCATTAAGTAGCGCTACAACCCTGGGTGGGTCTTGGCTGACTATACAACTTTTTTCCAATTTGTTCGGTCTTCCATCTACCTAGGATCAAATGGAATGTTCATTTTCCGGAGATCTGCTTGGATGTTATCTCTCCATCGCATTCTGGGACGTTCGAGTGGTCTTTTGCCTATGGGAATCTCCTCCCATGCCAGTTTTACAAGTCTCTCGTTATGCAGTCTGTGCACGTGGCCTGCCCATCTTAGTCGCTGTGATTTAATTTCTTGGACAATATCGGCGTCGTTGTAGAGTGCTTTTAATTCGATATTGGTTCTGATCTTATACTGGTTTGTGATGTCATGTGAGGTCCAAGTATTTTTCGTTCAAAGCGTCTGAGCTTTTCTTCGTTTGCTTTGGTCATGGTCCACGTTTCGCATCCGTATGTTATTACAGGTCTGACGATGGATTTATAGATTTTGATCTTTGAACTTCTTGTAAGATTTTTTGATTTTATGAGCTTATCCAGTGCGAATAGACAGCGGTTTGCAGATTGGATTCTGTCTTTTATTTCTTCAGTAACATCGTTGTCAGCTGTGATTACGGCCCCTAGATACTTAAAACGTTGTACTCTTTCGAAATTGAAGGTGTTGACCGTCACATTTTGTCCTATTCTGTCTCTTCGTGTCGTTCTATTTATACACATATATTTCATCTTCTCTTCATTAATCTTCAGCCCTACTTCACTTGTTGCTCCTTCCACCTTGTTGAAGATGTCTTTCGTGGATAGAATGGAGTCTCCAACGAGATCTATGTCATCTGCATATGCGAGTAACAGCTTGGACCTTGAACCGATAGCAATTCTGTTTTTATTTCGGCCGACCTCATGGCTTTCTCTAATACAAGGTTAAAAAGTAGTGGAGATAACGCATCACCCTGTTTGAGTCCACTGTTGATTTCAAAGCTGCCAGACAGTTTATTATTTACACGTACTTTAGATATTCCACCCTCCATACAGACTTTGGTCATCCGAATGAGTTTCTTTGGTATTGAGAACTCCGCCATGGCATTCCATACTTGGCTTCTTTCTACGCTATCATGTGCCTGTCGAAAGTCTATGAAAAGATTGTGTATGGGTCTGATATACTCCCATTCCTTTTCTAGAATTTGTCTCATTTTCAGCATAAGCGATTAGTCTATAAGAATGATGTTTGAGAGGGTTTTATATGCCGTGTTTAGGAGTGAAATTCCTCTATAATTCGCGCATTTTGTTTTGTCTCCTTTTTTGTGGATGGGCACTATTATGTTTTCCTTCCATCGTGCTGGTATCCTTTCTTCTAACCATATGTGCGTTATTAGCTGGTAGATTTGCGATGTAGTGCGTCTCCCCATATTTCAGAAGTTCTGCTGGTATCTCATCCGTACCCGGCGCTTTGTGATTTTTCAGCTTATTTAAGGCCTTTTGGGTTTCTTCAAGGTAGGGGATTTTTGACGGGCATGTCCGCTATGATATAGATTTCTTCTTTGTGCTGTTCTTCCTGTATGATGTTTAGAAGGTCCCTGAAATACTCTTTAACTATAAATATTGAATCTTTGATAATAAAATAAAAACAAAAATTAAATAAAAACATTTATTACCCTAATAATATATACATTTCTCACTTAAATCTAACTTAAGATATCTTAGTCTTCTTTCTTCTTGACGTACCGCTGTTACACCGCCTGATGTTGGCTTTCTTCGTCTTGGATCTTGAATTTTCCTGTCATAGACTCCTTGGCCTCTTCTTCTGTAGTACTTATTTTTGGCATCGTATCTTCTTTCCTGCTTGGTTTTCTTCAGCAACCACCTAGCTAGACCCTGATCAGATGGTCGATCATTCTGTGGGTTTGTCGAAACATCCTATGGACCGGATTTTTCGCGAGGATGTTCCTGGTCTATATTATGAGTCTTCTTGTGGCTTGGTGAAAGAATTATCAGGTCCTTTTCTTAGCCAGTGGTGTATACTGGAGCCTTTTTTATGATTGCATTGGATATTCTTTCTTCCCATGTTGATCCGTCGATATCCTGTAAATGATGTTTCTGTGGCTTCAAGTCTCCTTCAGTTGTACTCCGTCATGGCCGGAGTCCATGGTCAACCCACCATAGGTCAGCATAAAGTATCACCGATCTAACGTAGGTCTGGTAAAATTTAATCTTTTTGACCTTCGTTAGTGAACTGGTTCTGAAAATATAAGGACGTATTAGTTTTTTGGCAGCATTAGCTTTTACCTTGGTTTTTTGTGTATGCAACTGGAAGTTTAGCCTTCTGTCGAAGTGGACTCCTAGGTACTTGACTGAATCTTCTGATTGGATCCTATTTCCTTTTACCATGATTTCTTGCACTGGTGGGTTGTTTTCCTGTGTGAAAATGATGAATTGTGCTATCTCTGCGTTGATTTTGATCTTCCATTCATCGGTGTGTTTGGTGATTTTTCCATGGTGATTTTTTATATTTCTGGCGATTCTTCTGTCATCCTTACCTGTTGCATACATTGCCGTATCATCTGCGTAGAGGACTGTAAATGTTCTTGGGTCTGCTGGTAGATCTGAAACAAATATGTTATATAAAATGGGCGAGAGAATACTGCCCTGTGGCATCCCTTCTTGGATTTCTTGGATCATCGACATCTTTTAGTCAGCTAAAACTTAAAAAGTTCTCTTAGTTAAATACATATTCACATATTAACGTCTCACATATTAACTAAATAATGTGGTAGTTCAGCTCTGTCCATTCTTGAAAATTAGTGCCTTCTTCCAATCCGTGTCGTATGCTTTTTCTATGTCCAGTATGACCATTCCTGTTCTCTGTCTTCTGTTAACCTTATTTTCGTGTCGCTGATGGCTCTTGCTAGTTAAAGTTCGCAGTTTCTTCCTCTTCTAAATCCGAATTATTTCTCCTGAATTATTCTTCTTCTTTCTGTATGTCTTCTTCATTAGTCTTCTGTAGGTGATTTTTCCAGAACTTTTCCAATTGTTTCTAGGAGTGATATTGGACTGTAGCTATTCGGTCTTCTTTTATCCTTCCTTGGTTTTAGTAGAGGGATGATTTTGGTGTGTTTCCAGTTACTTGGAAAATGTCATTTTTCCAAGCAGTACTTGAAAATATAGTACAGTTGTACTATAATCTTCTTAGGTAGTTCCTTTTAATTTTCTGATTTTGTCGACTTCTGTTGGATTGGTGTAGTCTTCTTTCTCTAATAAAAACTCGTTTCTTTGATTCTTGCGTATTCTGTATTGACTTTTTCTATGGTTGTTGCATCTGACATATCCCGGTTTTGTCTGTGTGTAGCTGCCATTCTTCTTGCTATTGCGTCCACTTTTCCTTGTGTTTCGAAGTGTATTCCCTCGTCGTCTATGATGTCATCTTTTGTTTTCCTCTTTATTTGGCTTTTAACGTTTTCCATACTTTTCCGTGACTTTCTTCAGCTTTCCTGATGTTGTTGTGCCATTTGTTCTCAGTAAGACTTCTGAGTCTTACTCTTATTTCTTACGAAAGTATATCCTTGTAGTCCCTGAATTCTGGTCTTCTTGTCCTCTGGAAAGCTCTTCTGAAGAATCTTTGATTAAAAGGTACGCTGATTTTATGCATTTTTTAGTTGCATATGCGCAACGAGCTTTCGTCGGAGGGCCAATACAATCGTAGACAATAAACCTTGTTGTAATTGGCTGGCCAGAGTTACAATCTTCACTGTGATTGCTCCACTCTGGTAACGATGAAAAGGAGTCTATGTGTAAAAACAAAAAAAAAGTAGTTTTTTTGCATCTATATATGTTTTGCTTTTATGTATTTTTAGTAGTTTTAAGTCTGTGTATAGTTTTGATTATGAAAGGTTTCCTTGTATTCGATTCTCCCTCGTATTTTGACAATACATAAAATCAAAATTCAAGCAATATCCATTATGTTATTAAAGATGAAATATTTTAATTATAACCTAAATTATGGCGATTTTTCTGTTGTTTATAGTGCTTCCATGTACCGGTTATTATCTTGATAATGTGTTTGTGTTCGCAGTTTCACTGAGAGAAAAATATGGTCCTCTCATAAATTCTGAAAACGATTCCTAGAATTACTTTATAACTAGCGGTAATTTTTCTTCAGTATGTTAATGTCCCGGTAAAATTGGAGTGCAAGAACCAAATAAGAAATTTAAATGCAGTGCGTAACTCAAGCAGTTAACGCATAAAGTGCTTGAATTTTCAGAACCGATTTTGTTAAAATTAATTATCGCTTATTACTGTGGTGACTCTTTTTTAATGGCATAAACATTAGTCATTCAGGCAGTTGCAATAGATTCTCTAATCAGACAAATGCACAACCCAATCCCTAATAGAAAACTAACGGGTAATTAATAGAAGAATATACGATAAGGAAACTTACATGGTCACATTTTTTGTGGAGAGAGTTTGAAATCTGTACAAACTTAGGAAATTCCAAGAAGATATAATCAAGAATACCCAGTTTGCAATTATAATCTTCAATCACATTTATTTTATATAAATGACTTATATAGCACGCATGTCCAAAGCGTAGTCTATTTATGGTGGTTATATATTTTCGTGGATATTTAAAATTCTTAAACCAAGTAGTTTGTCGAATAACTAGTTGTAAAGTGGTGTATCTTGTATGGTTGGGTAGGTTGTAGGTTAATATGACAATAAAATGGCTGATATTATACTGGTTAAAGCTAATTAATCTACATATTTATTATCTTTGAGTCCAATATGAGCCTTAATCAAAATAAATTTTAGTACTTATTGTAATTGGTCATAAAACGCTTTCCTTGTTATTTGAGGCTTTGAGGCTTGTTTTTTTTTGGGCCGTACACTCCGATGATGTTCAGGTCTTCCTTCTCCATTCTTATCTTGGCTCTAACTAACTAGCTAACTAACTTCATTAGTTAGTTCTCTTAAAACATCTTCATATAAGATTCCTCTAACATTCTGAGTCGCTAGTATTGCCTAGCTTCAATGTTTTACCCTTTTAAGCTCTACTGTCAGCTCCCTCTTTTAGCTTTTTTTTTATTAAACTTTAAAAATAAGGCTATTATCGAGCACAAGTTAATTAAATCTAGCCCAAGTACTTTCGCTTAAAATAGCATCTTCAGGGGCATTTCGTCAAAATGTGAACTATCCGGCAAGCGTAGAATGTGGAAACATTAAAAATGACATAAAATTTTACAAAACACTACACTAAAACGGGACAAACAGTTTAAAATTACTTCTACGCTACATTATCTGTCAGTATCTGGAGGGATAATGGGACAACATAATTGATTATCCCTCCAGATACTGACAGAGAATGTAGCGTAGAAGTAATTTTAAACTGTTTGTCCTCGTTTTAGTGTAGTGTTTTGTACAATTTTATGTTATTTTTAATGTTTCCACATTCTACGCTTGCCGGATAGTTCACATTTTGACGAAATGCCCCTGAAGATGCTATTTTAAGCGAAAGTACTTGGGCTAGATTTAATTAACTTGTGCTCGATAATAGCCTTATTTTCAAAGTTCATTTATTCGAGCATTCAACCTCATTTCATTTTTTTTATTAGTTTCCTTGTTAATACTTTTCAGCTTTTATAGAACTTGTTTCACTTCTATATCAACACTTATGTTAATGTTTTGATAAAATTCACTTTTACTAGCTTTCCAATAATTTTTTTCATCATCTGCTTTCATTCCGACATGTATATAAATATGATGATAGGTTAAATTAAGTACATATTAATAAAAATTAAGTATTTGATCTCCATACCAACTAAAAGCACCATTGGAGAAATTCACTGCCAAACAACTTTTCAACAAAATCCAGATCTGAATCCTAAGAAGTCCCCAGGATTCCACTTCCCAAAAATGAAGTGCAATATTTAACACAGATTTTTAACGCAATCCTAAGAACTGGTTACTATCCTAGAAGAAATTAAGTCCTATAGACTTATTAGTCTACTTTCAGTGATATCAAAGGTTTTTGAAAAAACTATTATTAGATAGATTACAACCAATCCTCTTACAATAGCAGCTAATACCCAACCACCAGTTTGGATCAAGACAACAGCATGCTACCATTGAGTAAATTACCGAATCTGCAATTCCATAAACAAAGCCTTAGAAGAGAAGAAATACTGTTTGCAGCCTTTTTGGATATCTCGCAGGCTTTTGATAGAGTCTGGCACACTGGCCTGCTATACAAAATAAGACAAGTCCTTCCTCTCAACTACTTTCTAATCCTCAAGTCCTATCTTTCCGACCGGCATTATCCTTGTAAAAGTAAAGGATCCGTGCACATGACGAATTAAAGTTAACGAAAGCAAGTCAGTACATATAACGTTCACTAATGGAAAGCATACATCTCATTAAATAACCAAATACTACAACAAAAGGATGATGTAAAATACTTAGGTATGCACCTAGACCGCAGATTGACGTGGAAGAAACACATATTCACGAAAAGAAAACAGTTAGGCCTGAAACTCAGTAAAATGTAATGAAATAATATAAACATTATATTAGAGTCATAAATAATTTTGTTACTAAAATTATGATTTAATAGGTTATTGTCACTGGACAGTCTCCTGTAAGTCTCTTGTAGTATAATTAAACACTTTACTTATTGTAATCCTATTACAGATTGTAAATAAATGGGATGTTAAAAAAAATTATTTGAAACATTTTAATTTAATAAAGTAGAAGTCTAGATAAACAGATTTTTAGGCAATATGTGACCAATTATCACTTCCGTCTTGTTATATCTTATTGTTTTCTTTTACATGTTAAACTGTACAAAGCAAAGTTAAGGCAATCAACATGTAAATATGATTATACCTTTCATCGACACCTGGAACTGGTTTTCAAATATTTTAGGCGAGATAATCTACGGTAAAATGATGACAAATTGCATTGGGTTTAAGGGTCTGGTTACTGCCAACACCAGCCGGTGGATCATTAGTCAACATCCATCTTATGCATATCAAAAGCTGCTTTTTTTAATCGACGATCGATATCGCAAAATTGTACCGGGGTACGTTTTGTTTAACTCTTTTGAAAGTACTTGTTTAATATATCGACATGACATGCATCTATGTTCATTCAAAAAATTTATGTAATTGCTTTTATTTTAAATAATAAATTTTTGTAACAGTAATTATTACAATTTTACTTTAAATTTGTTGGCTAATGTTTTTAAACAATTCTTTAATTAAATGGCGCCACTCTTTTAATTTTCGGTTCTGTACCAACGATAATTTCATTTGTTAATCGAATTAATACTCCAGTTTACTTACTTTTATATAGTACCGCAGTTTGGTTTAGATTTTTTATTTTTCTATACTGTATAGCTATCTACTCCCGATTTGCTTTTTTGATCTTTTTCCTAATACTTTTGTCGTTCCCATACAATTTCCTTAAAAATCTCGTTTTTATTCTTTCTTTCGATTTCATGCATTTTAATTTATCTGGTACACTTCCCGTCATATAAAACTGGTACACTTTTTTCCCAATGTAAACCTGTGTTCAGACTGATATAATGGTTCGTGACTTAATTCCTTGTTGCCATAACAGATAACGGAATTGCACTGAATCTAAATAAAAAAAAATAACGTTCAAACATGTATAAAGTTTTTAGATAGGTATTATTTTTATCATTAGCAACAAAAAACCGTATCTAATAAATTTAATAACTAGAGATAGGGTTGAGCTAATATCCAAAATGTTTGAAGGATCTTTAAACCTAGGGTATTGGCACAGGGAACATTGGAATGCATCTACTGTAGTTTTTTACTTCAATTACCTTCCAAACACGAACTGTATTTTGTGTCAATAAGTTTAGTAACAGGCCAACTACCAAGATTTATTTATTACATTAACGATAAGATTAACAAAAACCAACATTATACTTTATTCTACGTAGATTATAAACTATAAAATATCCAGGGCGAAAAATCGCTTTCCAAAACGTGACAGTTACAATCCAATTGTAACTGTAATGTTTTATTATAATAATTTAAAGTTATGTCTTTTCTTCTTCTTCGTCTAGCCATTCACGTCCACATCTGAACATAAGCCTCTTCAAGTCTTCCTTTCCATTGTTTTTTATTGTACGCTACTTGTAGCCAATTTTTCCCGGCAGTCCTTTTCAGATCATCTGTCCATCTCATAGGAGGTCTGCCTCTGGGTCTTTTGTGTTGGTATGGTCTCCAGGTTAAAATTGATCTGTGCCATTTGTTTAGATCGCTCCTAGCTACATGTCCAGCGTATTCCCATTTCAGCTTTAATGCTTTTTGCACCACATCGGTGACTTTGGTTTTATGTCTTATCCATGTGTTTGTTTTCTTGTCCTTAAGTGATATACCTAGCTATAAAGTTATGTCTAAAGTTATGTCTATAAATCACTATATTTGAATTGAAATATTTTCATTCATTCAATTAAAATAAAACACAAATCAATGTATTGGCACTTAACTGAGATGATAAAAAATTACAAAATTAAAATGAGAATTGTTTAGGATACATGCTTAAATAAATATTTAATTGTGAACTGGCGGTCTGTCACACAACCCTGCTTTTAGCTCGTTTCATATAATATTTTCGTTGAACTGGCAACAGTGCCCTAGAAATTAGAATGACACATGTGACAAGATCAACGTACATAACTTAAAAAACACGATTTTTAGTTATAAGAGTTGTACCAGTTTCTTATGCCACGAACGGTACTTTTATAGTACTTTTACTCTAACGTATTAACCTTAACCCTCTTTTCCACGGGTGACTTTCTCGTGATACTACAGGTGTGGTCTATCAGGACCAAATTTTAAACATTAATTTTCTTATTAAAAATTTTTTTTTAATGTTTTTATGGAAACTTATTGATGTAACACTGAAATTAGATGTGGAGTGAGACAGGCATGCGTATTGTCGCCAATTCTATTTAACGTCTACTCCGAAGAGATCCTGAAAAACGCTCTTGAGGGTGAAACAGCTGGAATAAATGTAAATGAAGTTCCCATTAACAACGTTAGATATCTTGACGACACTGTGATCTTAGCCGAAAATATTGAAGATTTTCAGAGACTGGTGACCAAAATAGCGGAGTATAGAAAAAGGTATGGTCTAACAATGAATGTCAAGAAGACGAAATTTATGAGAATATCGAAAACTCAAAGCAATAACGAGAATCTTCTAATAAACGGAACCAATGTCGAACAAGTTGACAAATATGCATATCTGGGAACAATAATTAACTCCACAAATGATTACATTCAGAAGATCAAAATCAAAATAAAAAAGGCCAGCGCAAATTTCAACAAAATAAGAAGGGTGCTATGTTCAAGAGATTTAAAATTGGAACTAAGAGTTAGGTTGGCAAGGTGCTATGTTTTTTCGACTTTATTTTATGAAGTGGAATCTTGTACCTTGAATGCGACATTAATGAGAAACTGGAATCATTCGATCTGTGGGTGTATAGAAGAATTCTGA
The DNA here is from genome assembly GCA_918026665.1 of Diabrotica balteata. Taxonomy (NCBI): domain Eukaryota; kingdom Metazoa; phylum Arthropoda; class Insecta; order Coleoptera; family Chrysomelidae; genus Diabrotica; species Diabrotica balteata. The sequence goes on from OU898278.1 coordinate 157,003,850, forward strand.
AAATATCATGGATAGAACACGTTACAAACGAAGAGGTTCTGTTGCTCCAACTGATTATGCAGGGAAAGATCCAAGGAAAAAGAAGCATATTGAGGCGTAGAATGTCATTATTGTGCAACCTGAGAGAGTGGATGTACATCAAATGAACTTTTCAGAGCAGCTGTCCCAAAAGTCCGTATAGCTATGATGATTGCCGACCTAAATGGACATATTTATATGTGTGTAAATATGTATTGACGAGATAAGAAAACAAGAAAACAAGGAAAGTCTTGGAATGAGGTGAAGGCCTTAGCGCAAAATAGAACCCGATGGCGCGTTTTCACTGAAGCTCTATGCTCCACTTAGGAGTTCAAGAACCTTATACATATATATATATATATATATATATATATATATATATATATATATATATATATATATATATATATATATATATATATATATATATGTATTGTATAGTTCATAATACAAGGAAAGGTAGAAGGGCGAAGATCACGAGGAAGATCCCCAACAAGATGGATAGATCAAATTACAGGAATATACCAAAGACCTATGCATGAATTAAAAGAAATGACCAGAGACCGAGATCTCTGGAGACGGACAATACACGACATCACGTCGACCACTACACTCCCCCTGGGGGTCAGGATTGAAGAGAGAGAGATAGTTTACTGCGAAGTAACTAACATCATTTTTTTATGAGTTTATAAAAAAGATCATGAACGGTAAAATACAAAAGAAACATTAAAAAACAATATTATTACTCTATATACTTACAGTAATACAAGTAAAAACTAAAAATCCAAAATAATTTCACTGAGCCCTAATACTTTATTTTGGAATCACTGGAAGATTTTTAAATTACTCTTACTGGCACACTAGATGTTAGTTTCTATATATACAATATTATTTAATATGATATCCTAACATCTAGAGCAACAAAAAAATATTTGGCGTATCTGAATATCATTTTTTACAATAACAGGATTGTGTTAATTTTTCTTGTTATCCACATCTATAAAACACAAAGAAAATATTTAAAACCTATAAATTGTAAGTCGTTGGTAGTAAATTATTTCCTTTGTTACGTTACGAAAAGCAGTTAAGACATTTTTGAATGTTTAAATTGTTAGTACTATCATCGCATTAGCCTTAAGCTCACACAAGAGATTTCGAGCCTTCACTAGATTGCCCTACCTTAATTTAAAATATAATCCTTCCTGAGTGTGGTGTACCCAAGCGGTTCACGATGGTGCTTTAATAATTCATCCTTAAAAATTAGATGTCTAATTTATTCGATGGTATATCATGCTGGAGAACAAATAAAACAATACTGCCGTAATACAAAGAGAGGAAAGAAGGCAAAATCAATGCACAGGTCGGTAATAAATATTTTTATAAGATTTATAAGACATAATTAGTCCTTATTTTAGAAAAAAAGTCATCTTTTGACATTAGTGATATATTTTTAATAAAGAAGTTGATGTATTACAATGTTATAATAAAATAGCATCTACGTGATAACTTTGACATAACTTCTCTTGGGCTATAACATCCTTGTCCCATTTTGCCATCTAAGTTAGTTATCAGGAAAAGGAAATTAAATTTTAAATTGTCTTTAACATGTCAAAGTATCTGAAATTTTTCGTTGATTTTAAGCATTTGAAAAAAAAATATGTTGAGAACAACTATGAATTTTCGTCCATTTGCCTATCAAAACGATTGTTTGCATATACATGCAATCTTTATTCTTGTCTATGCACACGTAAAAATGTTGACAGATGTTGTGTTAAACAGGTTCTTTGCTTCTTTAACGCAGAAACGATCTTCTAATTCCTGGACGTCGCCTTCCAAATATTTTCTCTGCAGGATGGCTTGTAGGAATGCATATCTGGATTTATGTCGCATAATGTGATATTTGACTCTCACACAGTTTGTAAATTCTATTTATAGATTATCTTTAGAAACAGTTTAAGGAGATAATTTATAAACCTTATCGTACTGTATTCTTCGCATTTTTTGGCTCCTGTTTTTTTTCGGAAATGCCACAAACTCAGACATCAGAGATTCTGTTGGTATTTCTGCAAAAATTGTATAATTTATCTTAGTAGTTATTTTTGTTGATTCGTTTTTCACTAGTCTGAGTAATTCTGCTTATATATTATCGGGGCCTGTTTTTTACCATCTTTAAGCTGTGGTATTGCAGAATGAACTTCCTGCAGCAATATTCTTGTCCCATTATTAACCTTCTTTTACAGCTAAAAAGTGTTATCTCTTTGGTCTAAAAATAGTTTCAATTCTTCTTCTTTTCCGTAGCTTATGTCTGAACGAAGCCACTGACCAATGGGAATAAAGCTCCGTCCACAATAAAGTCCCGTCAACCGACGCCACAAACGATAATGGATGATAATAATAATAAATGTACAATGTGTTGAAGAAGAAGGCGGGACCTATGACACAAGCATGACAGACATATTTTGCTGTTTATCGATTTGAGAGTGTGACACGTGTGGAAACCGTAACGAGTTTCATAATATATTTTATCTACGACAAATAAGTAATTTATCAAGTCTAGTAATAAAATCGTTTAATATCTAGTTTTAGTCGTCTTTTTTGCTGTGTTTGATATTTCTACGTTATTCTTTTTTCTTTCTTTTTTCTAGATGTCCAAGGAATTATCAATATCTGTCTACGCATATGCGACTATGCCCTTTTTTAAATTTTCTTGCAGGTCTGACATTCCGATGCATGTACAAAAATTGGAAATACTGGGCATCTCATCAGTATGATTTTCTTCTTCTTCTTAGGGTACCGTCTCCCTACGGAGGTTGGTAATCATAATGGCTATTTTATTTTAGAACTTGCTGCTCTAAACAAATCAATCGATCTGCATTGATACCAATCACGTAGATTCTTTAACCATGAGTTCTGCCTTCGGCCAACAGATCTTCTTCCTTGAATCTTTTCGTGTATTATGAGTCTCAAAATTTTATATTTTGATACTCTCATCACGTGGCCTATGTATTTTAGTTTTCTGGTTTGTATAGTGGTGATTAGTTCTGTTTCTTTACCAACACTCTCCAGTACTTCTTTGTTTGTAATTTTATTAGTTCATGATATTTTTATACTCTGCGGTATAACCAGAGTTCGAAAGCCTCGATTCTTTTTAAATTGCATTTTTTTAATGTCAAGTCTCAGCTCCATATAATAATATTGAAAATATATAACAGCGAATGGTACTGTATCTCCAAATTTAGATTTTTGCACGTTAGGAGGCAAGTCTCTATTCATCTGTTTATTTCTACAGTATGATCATTGGTTTCATTGAGCGAAGTTCCTAAGTACTGATATTTTTCTACTTGTTCTATCACGTTACCATTGATTGTCAATAAGTAATGTATATTTTGTGGTCTTTTTATAATTAGCATGTACTTCGTTTTTTTAGCGCTTATAGTAATTCCCATCTCAGCACTATTCATACTCAAGCTTTTAATAAGATGTGGTAGATCCTCTATACTCGTTGCTATGATCACATGTGCATCTGCATATCGTAAGTTGTTAATTAATTTTTCGTTAAAGGTGACTCCCGCTTCGATATTATTGAGCGTGTTTTGGAATATTTCTTCAGAATATAAGTTAAACAAAAGTGGCGATAAAACACATCCCTGTCTAACTCCTCTACAGATTTTCATTTCTTCTGAGTGTTGCCCATCAATTTGAACTATGGCACTTTGGTTCCAATATAATGTTTGCACTATGATTTTACTGTAATGCGCTTGTTTATAAGTATTATATTAGTTTTTCATATCTCACTGTATCGAAAGCTTTTTCGTAGTCAACGAAGCACAAGTGTAGATCAACGTTTACATCCCGACATCGCTAACTCTATATGTTTATGGCAAATCAACAGCAATCGACCTGTGTAGCAATACCCAAAAAGTCAAGTGAAATATCCTGTTCAGATCACAGAACGATAGCTTGAATGAGTCACATACTTAAAATTTTTTTAAAAATACACAGAAGAATTGTTAAAATTCTTGAATATGAACTTAGTGACACAATTTGCCTTTAGAGATGGCATGGGCACAAGAGATGCTTTATTCTGCATGAATGTGCTAGCCCAGAGATGCATGGATATAAATCAGGACATGTACTTATGTTTTGTAGATTTCGAAAAGGCGTTTGATAAGGTTCAACATAAAAATCTTGTATACATATTAAAAATCAAAAATATTGACAGTCGTGATATGAAAATTCTATTTAATTTAAGAGTTAATAACCAGAACACACGAGATAACAAAATACAAGGAGGAGTCCGACAGGGTTGCGTGCTGCCACCACTACTATTCACTGTCACTTTACTATATACAGTGAAGCGGTATGTAAAGAAGCGCTCTCGGATTCAATAGAAGGTACATTTATTATTGGAGAAGTTTTGAATAACTTGCGTTGTGCAGAAGATACTGTTAGAATGACAGATAACAACAACTTAATGAATGCTGTCATGAAGACGGACTAAGGATGAATTTGAAAAAAAAACCTAAATGCATGATTATGACTAAATCAGCACATGCAAACATGCAATTGATGTTGAGGATATTGTAATTGAGAGTGTGGATACCTACAAATACTTACAAAACCAAAGAAATTAAGACACCTATTGAAATAGTACGTGTATTATTCGTTAAACTTAAAAATTTTCGTTGTTGTCGGGATGTGAGGTTAAAACAATTCCTGAGAATGCTTCGGTGTTACGTATTCACTACTCTTCTTTATGGCTTAGAAGCATCGATATTAAAAGTGCATCTAAATAAGCTGGCTGCCTTTGAACTTTAGTGTTACAGAAGAATCCTAAACTCGGTTTCATCGTTCTTGGCGTGTGCCTGAAATAAGCTACTACGGAATTTTTAGTATTCGTCTCTCTCTGATACACAGATGCGTAATTCAATTGTGCGAGTCACGTTTGTCATGGTAAAGTGCGATGAGAAGGGAATGAAGAGACCACTCACGTCTCCCAGTATTGTAGCAATAACACCGATGCGTTTGGCCGATACGGTGTCGGTGATAAGTTCGGCCTCTTTACGAATACAGATAGATGCCACTGGAGGAGGTAAACTAATCGAGCTTAGACAAGGAAAGACAGATGAAACAACTTATTGCAAGTGTTTTTACACGCACACGCCAAGAAAGATGAAAACGTCTATACAAATATTTACTCAAGGAATGTCAAACGTAGAAGTTACTAGAAGAATAGGAAATAAAACGTAAATAATATTGACTATCAAAACAAGAATACTCGAGTACTTAAACCATATTATGAGATGGCAAAGATACTCATTATTGCAGCTTATTGTGCAAGACAAAATTCGAGGAGAGCAAAATGTGGAAAGACGAAGAATATCGTGGCTTAAGAACTTGAGGGAATAGTTTAAATGCAGTAGTGCAGAACTATTTAGAGCGACAGTCAACAAAGTCTGCATAGCCACGATGATTTCCAACCTTCGATAGAAGATGGAGCTTAAAGAAAACTGTTGATATTATTTGTTTGTATTTGTTGGTTTTGGTTGTTGTTTCTCTTTATATAATACTATGATTATTGCGTTTTTTTCTGGTAATTTTAAGATCTGCCTATGCACTTATATGTTTCATTCTCTCCAGTAGTTCATATCATTCTATTGCCGATTTAATTACAATTGTTTTGTCATTACTACTACTCCTCATATATGTTAAAAAGATTTGATCTTAGTGCGATTCATCTTGATCCACTTTAATTTTCTAAACTTCCTGTTTTCAAAAACTGACGAATTAACCACCAATATTCAAATTCATATCTGGTATTTGTTTTCATAATTCGGTTAATAACGACCCTATCTAAAATTTTGTCAAGCTAGTCAGTCTCTGCATCCATTGAAGACAATAGGAAGGAGTGCCTACTTGCGAGAACTTTAACGTGTTAAATAAAAGTCACTGTTTGTAACTGAGAGGACCACCGTCAGACATATTCACCTGCTTTTTTAATACCTCATATTATATAAATCACCTACATCCTTTTATTATTAGGAGGATTTATGAATGGGCCTGTTTCTTTTGACTTAATATTTTAAAGTGAATAATTTTTATTATTTGTTCTTTTATAATTGATTATAGTTATGTTTTGTGCCTGATTTTTAAACTTCCTTTGGACAATTGACATTTTTGTTTAAATACTACGTTAATTAATGATTCCGATTTACGATTATTTATTGTTTGTTCATTTATTATATATTTAAAAAAATAGTAATACTTTAAACTATTTTTTTTACTTAATTATAAAAATTGTCTTCTTTTCTTCTCCATTTTAAGACAAGTACTTCTTTTATGTCACACTCAACACCTTTCCTAGCCATCCTGTAATCGGTATTTCTCTCTTCCTACTTCCTACGACCATATTTGACATTGTTTTTACTGTCACTCTCTGAGTATGCTCTAGTTATTTAATTCTTTATGCCTTCGTGTTTACTGTAATTTTAGAGTTCTTATTTTTTTATATATTTTGGGGTTAGTTAGTAGTATAGATACAGAAAAAGAATACCAAGAAGATTGTTAGGACTGAAATATATGAAAAAGATAACATCGAGGAAAGCTGGGAAAAACTCAAATATAACATAATTAATGCAGCAACAGAATCACTTGGAGAGAAAAGTAAAAGACACTAACATATCAAAAAAGAAAACCCCATGGTTTAGAGAGGACGTGAGAATAATATGTAAAAAAATAAGCTTTTTACATACAGAATATAAGAAATATAACAGGCATGCAACCACTATAAACGAATTAGAATTGAAACAAATAAATTAGACAAATAAAAGGGAACACTGGCAGAGCTTCTCAAAACTGATGGAACACGGCTTCTACGGAACATAGAGAGGAACATGAAGAATGATTAGAGGACAAAGAAACGAGTGAACGAACTAATAAAAACAAGACACATTTAGAAGGAAACATGGGTAGACTACTTTCGATCTCTATTTGCTAAATGTGACGATAATGAACCACCTATAATAATGTTGGATAATCATATAATGTTTATTAGATTGCTTCCATCAGGAGTTCCATATAGTGGAACTCTAAAGGTAGTTTACCCCTGCATGGGGTTGATTAACTCGAACTCACTGGATACTCATAATAACTTTATTGGCTTTCTAAGTACCATAATCAAAAAAGTACCCAGTTGACAGATGACAACACTAGTTTCGACTGTTAACTCCTAATTCTGAATTATCTACTCCTGATATTTTCCGGGTATTTAACTCGCGTGCGTTTGTTTATGCATTCATGTTTTATTAATATAATTTGTACACAATATTAAATAAGGTTTTGATTACATTGCAAATTTCACTAGGTCAGCGTCTCGGTAAGCGTGTTCTAGTTAGACCGATATTTTCAATGTCATAAACAAACAATCGCATTGAGCAATACATGACCTGACACAGAGAGGATAAAAAGAATGTTAGAAATAGCAGTACTAAACCAGTTAACCTTTCCTCCGAAGTTCTATTTCTAAGCCAAGTCTTTAGACGCTTAAGCGTAGAAAAACTACGCTCTTCTATTGCTGCACTGACTGGCAGTGTAATTAATAGTAATTTTCAGAAATATTTTGTTATTTGGATTCACATGAATATCGCAGATTTCTATTACTTTTAAAATAGAATCAAGAGGTTTTCCAATATTTTGCACTTGAGCGGTGTCAAAAAAAAAACGCAACTGGTCCTCTAGTCGGTCGGTAAAGATCGATGCGTGTGCGCGCGTTCATTTGCAGCATGCAGTGACATTCATCGATCGCCACACGACATCGATGCCGTGCCGTTTGGCGATCGATGTGTGTGCACGCTCACATTGTTTCTTCACGCCACCAAAGGAATTTGTTCGATCGAACTTTTATCGACCGTCCAAATTCGATGTGTGTGCGCCTAGCCTTACAATACATATTCAAATTACAAACAACCAATTCGTAGACAAAACTGAAGATAAGAAATGCCTAAGACAGAATTAAAATGTGCTGATTTCCTGCGAAAAGTCATGTCATATTCATTGAATGAGCAATAATGTGTGGGCGGTAATTCTATCTCATCGATAATCGAACGATTCTCTGGCACTCAAATGATGAATTGACAAAATTTGAAAATCGCGTAACTCTGAATTCGCGGGAGTCTTAGTAGCGTTAGTCGTGGTATTACTGTACTCAGAATTGTTGATTTTTTTAAAGAGCAATGTAAAAAGGCTTCCGCATAATTCTACACTTACCCCTAGAATAAATGAGTTTGAATCATTTCAACTCTTGACTTCCTGCTTAAGGGTTGATGGGTTTTAAATTATTTTTTTTATGATTATTTAATAATTGATATTTAATTCTGTTTGGCTGGGGGTCATGACCTCCGTGATCCCCCTTGGATCAAATAAAAAACCTTGATTTTAAAGTCTATGAAAAGGTGAAAATCCCCTAAAACCCATAAAAACAATTTTTCAGATATTTAGATTTTATTCAAATACGCAAAACATTAAAAAATTTAACCTGCAGCTACATCCAAAAAAAAGTTATACGCTTTTTTGCGTTTTTGGGTTATGTACAGTCAATCTACGGGTCCATAAAAATAGACAAGTTTTGTAAAAGCCTCAACTATGAGCGTAAATTTTTTTAAATTTTAAAATCTATTGCATCCTACTTAAAAAAAAACGGAAAATTGATTGACTTGACTTGACTTGATTGATTGTTTTTTATGTAGGGGGGAGAGGGGCTGACGGGCTAAAATTGTGCTGAACTTTATTTTTGAATCACATAGAACGTAAAAAGATGAAAAAAAACTGAATTCTTAAAGTGAGTGTATTTTGTCTATTTTAACGGGGGATGTCCTTTGTTTCGTCGTTATATTTACTACTACTGCAATCGTTTTACAGAAATATATTTCAAATCTTACAAATTCTTACATGTTAGATTATAGACTTGATATGTACCTCATCTATAATTTAACCGTGACGATTAAACGCGGTCAGATAGTCATCATGTTTACTAATTTTACTAGTTCATTGTTAAAATGCAAATAAGTTCAGAGAAACGCACATCTACGGAATACTGCTAAGTTTATGTCTTACGGCTATATCAGGCGCCAGCAATGTCTCGGGGAATCATTAGATAGCGCAATTGTAATAGCTCATAGACACATCAAGCAGCGCCCACGCTTAACCTTTCACAACCACTTGAATGAGAAAACAACTTCTGAACCGGCGATTTCCTACTTTATAGTCTCTGTTTTCATTCATGCATATGTCAGGTTTCGAAACGCCACATTTTAACAACCTTACACTCAAATTTATTTGCATATCTACGTGATAATATATTATTAGTAAACAGTTCCTGCGATGGCGTAAAATTATTGTGTGTTTTGATGAAAGATACCTGTTTGAAATATAGAGCAATATAAATTGTATAATGTATTGATACAATGTAGTCCAATGGTGTTAAAAATATTTTTATTATTACAATCATTAATATCAAATAGATTAAATCAATGCTGACCGCAACTGTAAAATGAAAGTAAAAACAATATACCTTGTACATTGTTCTTTTTGTACAATATAAAGTTGTAAGAATCAGAGTTGATAACCATAATTTTTATCATTATGTGGATATATTTATAATTTCTCCTTAAAGGCCAATATATGTCATTTTTTTATACCTAATGCTCAATTTCTTACTTTTTAATGTGGACTTTTGAGCGAAGTCTAACATCGAATGTAATACCCAATTATTTTGCGGGTGATGCATCTTATCCTACTTGGGTATTGTTAGTTCTTCCCTAGATATGTCGAATTCTCTTACGTGTAAAGTTAGAAGTTAACCTAAATTGATTTGGAGTATATTGAAGTTGAAAATATTGAAAATAGAAGAGAATTGTTAAGAGCAATGATAGACCTGGGAGTACCAAATCAGTTGGTAAGTCTAACCAAACTAACCCTTGAAAAAGTTGAATGCAGAGTACGAATCCAGGGGGAACTCTCTGAACCTTTTTAATACAAATAACGGGCTACGTCAGGGAGACCCACTCTCCTGTATACTATTCAATCTAGCTCTGGAAAAAGTAATACGTACGTCACAAATCACAACTACCGGTTCAATATATAACAAATCTGTGCAAATCCTAGCATATGCTGATGATATCAATATTGTTGGGAGAACGGAAAACGCAGCACGAGAGGCGTATGTAGCACTAAAGGAAGCGGCTACAAAAATGGTTTTAATAATAAACATTAATAAAACGAAATACATGAAAGTAGGTCCGCAACCACAAATACGACGGCCACTTGTTATAGAAAACGACGTCATCGAAGCAGTTAACGAATTTGTATACCTGGGAACGCTCGTCAATACTGAAAATGACATTACCGCAGAGATAAACCGCAGAATTTGCACGGCTAATAGATGCTATTTTGGGCTTAATCTCCTTTTTAAATCTACAGCTATATCAAGAAATACAAAAGTAAAACTCTACAAAACAATAATACGCCCAGTCCTAACATATGGTTCAGAAACCTGGACTTTAACAAAAAGCAATGAAAACATGTTAGGATGTTTCGAAAGAAAAATACTGAGGCGAATCTATGGAGCGGTAAATGAAAATGGTGTCTGGAGAAGACGATACAACTTCGAACTCTATAGAATATACCAGGAACCAGATATCGTAAAACACATTAAGATAGGACGTCTGAGGTGGGTAGGCCATGTAATGCGGATGGAGCAAACCGACCCAGCTAGAAAAACGCTCCTTGATAGACCTATTGGTCAAAGAAGAAGAGGAAGACCCAGAACAAGATTCCTAGATAACATAGACCAAGATATGAGAAATATGGAAATACGTGCTTGGCGGAGGAAGGCGATGGATAGGGACGACTGGAAGAGAATTCTTGGGGAGGCTAGGACCCACACAGGGTTGTAAAGCCAAAATGATGATGATGAAATAACAGTTTCATTATGGTGTTACAAATTTAGGGTAAAATTATTTAATAATTTTCAAAAAAATAAAAAATTCGTTTATTGACTGATAACAACTTTAGGATGTTAAGCATTTAGGTTTTAGTTTAATAAGTGCATTGATCAATTGGTATGCAATGTCCAGTTGAGTTACTTCTAATGAATGATTCATTGCATCTACATTTCGGAATACAAATCGGTGCACAGACTCCTCTATTCGGACATTCTGGATTTCTATCTTGGCAAGTTGGTTCCCAACAAGGACATGGAGCACATCCTTTATGTTCGTTTGGTGGACATCTTAAACCTAAAAATAAATGGAATATGCAGAAGTTAGTTTTTTAAAACCACTGTAAACTAAATGAACTAAGAGTATACAAAAATATTAAAATAAGAAAATTTTACAAATTAAACAGTCTTGCTAATAGTAAATCATAGTAAATCAATGTAGCAAAATATCAAATGCATAAGGTCAAAATACATTATTTCTCTACCTCTCTTGGTAGGCTCTCGATTCTATATTAGTTCGATCTGATCTCTTTGTCCTTGTGTTCACAATTATGCAAAGTTTTATCTATAAAGTTATTCTTCTGTGGTCTTCCTCTTGGTCGTTTACTTTCGTAAGGTCTCCAATATTGTATTGTAGTATTCCAACGTTGGTCTTTCTGTCTAGCAGTGTGGCCCGCGAAGCTCCATTTAAGTTTTGCAATTTTTATTGTTATGTCCTCGACTTTTGTTTTGGATCTTACCCAGTCGTTCCTCTTTTTATCTGACAGGCGTATACCTAACATTGCTCTTTCCATTGTTCTTTCTGTTGTAGTTCAATGCAAGGATGCATTGGTTGAACACTTTGCTCCTCAAGTATTGGGATATTTTGCGGTTCTTAAGTATCCAACTAAGTTTTCCAAATTCTGCCCATGCTAGTCTTGCTCTTCTAGTTATTTCCGCACTTTGGTTCTCTTTGTCACGTCTCAGGATAAAGTTTACTTTGGTCTTTTTTTCTAGTCGGGGTGTAATAGCTCGTCGGATTGTGACACACGAGACCTCGCTGGAAAAAGGGTAGCTTAATGTTCGAGAGCTGATCAAATCCGATCAAAAGTTGTTTTAGACTTTTTGAGGCCTGTTCAGGGCCTATTCAAGACCAGTTCAAGACCTACTCAGGACCTGTGCGAGACCTATTCAAGACCTGTTTGAAACCTGTTTAAGATCTGTTCACGGCATGTTCGAGACCTGTTCAAGACCTGTTTCAGAACTAATCAGAGGATGGTCGAATAGTGACTACAATCTAGCCTGAAACAATAATAAATTTAGTGAAATTATAACAGTTGTTATCAGCTGCTAATATAACGAAGCTGTATTATTATCATATGAAAAGCCAGGGCGAAAGATAGTTGGGAATGGAGACTAATTCTTGTACAGGCCAAGACCTACATAGGGGTGAAGAGCCAAAGATGATGATGATGATTATTATCATACATTGTAAAAAAAATCAATCTAAAAATCGAATTAGTTACAAGCTACCTCTAAAAGAAGACGAATAAAGAGTGATCAGGACGCAATCTCAGAAAACAAAAAGAGCATGACAAAAGAATATATAAAGCATAAAGGATACAATGTATTTTTGTATCAATTATGTAAATTGACACAAAGTAGACTAAAACACTAAAATAAATGGATTCAATAACTAAAGAATGGGGTCTTGTTAGCAAACTTGTACTAAGTTGGTGTATAATTAATTAATTTAGAGAAAACTTCTATACTTTACCTTCCGGTAATGGCAGCCAAGCTGATGATATATAAGTTACTTGAACAATAATATACACTACAATAATTTTCATTTTTCAGGCTGTATAGTTAAAATTTTAATGAAAGACAGAAACACAGTTTTATTTATAGAGTCATGTTTTTATTTATCAATAAAGAATTTGTTTAACATAAAACGTTGCATATGTATAAATTTTAATATTTTGTTAACAACGACATAAATTTGTTTCTGATTAACATGTTTTTTCTACTTGTGATTAACCTTCCAGTGAACTAATTTTCTTGATAAACCTTGGCTTATAAAATATCCTGCATTTTCTTTATATCCTTATCGATATTTCTTTTATCTTTGTATGTGGTATGTTTAACGCAGATAGTATCATTTAAAATTGTTTTCCCCTTTATTGGTATACAAGAAGTTTGGTTTCTTTAATTTTGTGTTAGTAAACCTTTGATGATAGTTGGTAGTATTTGTATAAAAAAGTTATAAAAAGTCATTACGAAAGACAGACTATCAATAGGCTTTTTATTAAAATACAGCTATTAGTGATATTTTTCTCAGCTGTTGTTCAGAAATGTAAAATAATGAGAATTATTTAAATTTGCCGCGCATTTGTAGACGGGGCCTTAGCTGTATTGGCGGTTGACACTTCATGTCTTGCCGAAAAAGAGAAGAGTCGCCACCCGCCAGCCGAGAGTGACAGTCGGTCGAAAAAATAGGTTAACAGATGACATGTCGATATAGTCGATATTATTTTGTTATAAGAGTTTGGATAATAAATTTGGTATCTGTGCACATATCCTTTAATTTTTACTAGAGATACAGTCCACTAGCGAAGTTAAACCAGCGCACCAGTTACAAGAGCGAACAGAATCATTCAAGAAAACAAGAATGGTCTAACCTACGCCAACATAAAACAGCTGTTTTGTCATAAAAATTTAGCCTTTTCGTTTTGCGCTTCTTTATTTATAAAACTAGGCTTGTTTACTTCTCAAAATAAACTGCGAGGCATAAGTTAGGGATAATAATATAGTTAAATACACACATCAAAATAATCTAGCGGACAAAAAGAAAATGAGAGACAAACGAATGAAGATTACAGAAGAATTTCAAATAATATATTTAAAATATTTTAAATAAAAAGATATAAATAAGTGTCTCTAATATAAAATTAACATTTTTTCTTAGCATTATCGCAATAGCTCTTAAGAAAATTAAAAGAGATCTCCATAAGTCAAAAAATGGAAACAAAAAAAAATAAAAAAAACTAATTTTTTGCCCCTTAACTCCCAATAAATTAGTCTTTAGGTTAATTTAGTATAGTGTATGACCACCACGGTTGTTGATTACTGTCCTATATTTGTAAGGCAAACTCATGATTAGATGGTCAATGTCCTGCTGCGATATTCTGTTCCACTCCATTGAAAGGCCCTTAAACAGTTGTTGCTGTCTTGTATTAAACGCAATATTTTGTAGTAAAATTTGTCTGCCCTATATGTCCCATACATGCTCAATTGAGTATAAATCTAGGAATTGTGCAGGCCATGGTAAAACCTCGATTTCATAATCTTCGAGGACTTTTTGCACGATCCTGTCAGTATGCAGGCGCTCATTGTGGTGCATTAAATTAAATTGGGGATCAGCTTGTAATACAAGGGGTACAACAGTAGGTTCAAGAATAATTCAGATTGCCAGATCGTCTCCAAATTCTTGTCCGACTTGTATCTGGTGCATATTAATCGGGACACATGTGTGGACAAAGTAGAGGCCCACTCACGTCTAATCTAATTTGCGTGTTCTTGTGCCCACTGAAGTCGATGAGCACGATTTTGTTTTGATGATACAGGCACTCTCACAAGTCTTTGAGCATTTAACCTTACTTAATGCAGTATATTTTAAATGATTTGGCTACTTACAAACGTCTGATGGGACTCTTGCAACCTTATTTGTAATTCGGTGTAATTTAGTAACGGTCTTCAATCTGGTTGGTTATCCTTGTACGGCCTGTATGATGTTCAACAACATCATCAGTTTCTTACGGTTTAACCATAAACGATTAATGATACTTATGTTTCTGTGGAGGATCTCAGCAATGCCTTTTAGACTTCTGCCAGCTTGAAGTATCCCGATAGGACGCCACTGCATGTCGCGTTTAAATGATGTCTCTTTATTATGGTAAATTGCAAAACTAACAAAAAATCCACATGGTAATCGAAAATCAAGTACTATTAAAGAAATATTACTTTTTATCTTATAGCTAAAAACGTGTATTAAAGTTTTTTTTAATTTTTTATAGCCATTGGAAATAAATGGTTTGTAGAACACGGAACAACTATTGGCATGCGAAGTGTTTACTGACGAATGAGAAGTTTTGGCCCGTTTTCTTACCGACCACACTGGGTCCTTCCTTTAACTCCAGAACACCGCCGTAATCGCCTTGTCTTTAGTGACAAGTCTCGTTTTTTTTTAGGCATGTACGATGGTCGAGCGAGGGTTAGAAGGCGACGTGGTGAAAGAAGGAATCCACAGTTTTTTGTTGAAAGACAAATTCATCACACTGTTAGAGTTATGGTTTGGGGTGCTATAGCTTATGGTTCCAGATCACCTTTAATCTTCATCAGAGGTAACATGAATGCGCAGCGTTATATCCAAGAAGTTCTAGAACACCACCTTTTACCCTATCTTGACACCCTGGCAAATCCAACTTTCCAACAAGATAATGCCCGACCACATGTTGCAAGAGTCACAATAGACTTCTTTCAACATAATGATGTCACATTGTTAGCATGGCCACCAAGATCTCCCGACTTATCCCCAATTGAGCACGTGTGGGATATGATGGGTAGGAGATTGTTCAATTTGCAACGTCCTCCTCAGACTCTACAAGCACTTCGAGAGGAGTTGGTGGTTGCCTGAATGATACCACAAGAGGACATTGACCACCTGATCAGAAGCATGCCTAGGCGCATTGGAGAATGCGTAACACATCGGGGTGCATCCACACATTATTAAAGGTAAAAGGCTTTAAAGCAATGCAATCATTTTGAAATTTTAATCATTTACTTATTATGCTTCATTAAGTACTTATACGAAATTTTATTAAAATAAAATCATTTAAACTGGGTGTTCGGATTTCTATGTCACTTAGTATTGGATGAAGTTAATAAAGAAGGCTTCTTATCTCATGGTTATCGAAACTTTTACAGCGTTTTGACATTTAAGTGAAAATAGCGACTTTTTTCATTTATTTCAATATTGTCAAAAAATTACGGAGTTCATAATGCGCAGAGTTTTGGATGGTTGGGAGGGAGGAGTAAACCTAGGTAATGTTAAGATATCTAACTTGCGTTTCGCAGACGACACTACACTTCTAGCCTCTACTCCAGAAGAAATTACTAGATTATTAAAAAAACTCGAGGTAGAAAGTGCTAAATTTGGACTCATGGTTAACTACAACAAAACCAAAATCATGGTTATTGATCGCCAACAACAGTTTCCTGAAACCCAAACTATTGCGGGATGCGAGGTAGTCTCATCTATGATATATCTTGGAGCTCTAGTTAACAACACAGGCAGTTGTGAATCCGAAATTAGAAGACGCATTCAACTAGCAAGAGCAGCAATGAGTGAACTAAACGGGGTCTGGCGTGATCGTCACATTACTATGACAAACAAAAAGAGACTCGTTTCAACTCTGGTCTTTTCCATATTTTACTATGCATGCGAGACATGGACAGTCAAAGAATCAGATCGACGACGTATAGACGCCTTTGAAATGTGGACATGGAGACGCCTGCTTCGAATTCCATGGACGGCTCGCCGTACAAATATCTCGGTTCTGGATGAAATTAAACCGGATCAACGTCTCTCCAGTACCGTTTACTCTAGAATTTTAAAGTTCTTTGGCCATATCCATCGAAGTGATCACAAAATGGAGCGGTTGGTGGTCCAAGGAAGGCCTCAGACTCAACGCCAACGCGGAAGATCTCCACAGCGATGGGCGGACATTACTAAAAAGCTTCTCAATAAACAGTATACTGAGGCAATACATATAACTGATGACCGCGACCAGTGGAGAAATATTATCAATCAAACTGTCCGAGCTGCTGAAGCCCAATTATGAACCACAACACATCTACTAAGATGTTAATGACTGTGATGATGAAAAAAATTACGCATTCTAGATAAAACTTTCAACAGACGACTTTCTTGTAAAAACTTGCTTTTAAAATAAGATTTTCCAAATTAAAAAATGTTCATAAATAAAAAAATTATTGCCAATTAAACCCAAAATAAGCATGTTTTTCAATTGTTTATAATTATTAAAATAAACAATAAAAACATTTAAATCACATTTCATAATGAGAGTTTTTATATAGATACTACAGTTGCGAAAGATGGGCACAATCAGTCAAGTAGTTTTTAAACAATTGTATTTGTTTATTTCGTTTAAGAGAACAAAGGTCATTTTTTAAACCTGTAAAGATGTTTGTCAATACTTAAAATGTTTTTTTGGTCTGATTCTCCTTATACGGTCTTAAATTTTTATGTTTTTTAAAAACTATAATATATTTTAATTGTTTACTTACAAATAATTGATGCAGAATGTAGTACCATTACCATGGATAGTGCCATATTGGCAATACTCCTAACTAATGCCGTTTAGTATATACATATATTACTATGGAAGCTTCTAACACATGTCAAGCGCTTCAAGTCTACAAATATCAATTTAATATCAATTTTTTGCTTGAGTCAACAGCTCTGTAGTGGAGTGTTTTTGTTTAAATTAGCTGCTCTATTTAAAGTTTAATATTTAAAATAATATGTTATTTAGTTGACATTGCGAAAACGTAGTTTTATTTTAGAAAATTTTCGAAAAATAGCAGTAAATTTAAAAACCACATATATCCATCGACTTTAATGGTGTTTTATGAAAAAAGTATTGTCAAATTCTGCAACATATGATAGAAAACATTGCATATATTATGTACATTAGTACCAAGCTACAATAATTGGTCTATCAAACAATATATTGCGTTAAAACAGTTTTTCTCGTTTTTCTCAAAAGCACTACTACTGGATATATTATGTGGTTTTTAAAATGACCGCTTAAATTATTTTCTCTTGTTGTGTAGAAGGTATAATTACCTATTAACAATCAAAAACTTGATGGTGCTAATATTTAATATGATATTATTGATGATGTTGATATGAAACGTGGTAGTTAATATTGACACAGGTGTCAGAACTTTTATAATATGGTAGACTATTGAATAGATTTAAGAAAGCGCATATTACTTATTTTTTTCTCACTTGACCGATTATTTCATTACTTTCTTCTCAGATATAATTGCTAAATCTATTTATTAGTAAGATTTCGCGGATACCAAGTGACTCAAAGATAATAATATTTGGTAATATTTTACTGTGTTAAACCAGTTAAACTGACTATATTTTGAATAATTCTGGTAGAGACTTTGCATTAGATAATCTCTGATCTTATCATCCAGTCGTGTTCAATTAAAAACTGCACCCATTAGATCAATCTAAATGAAAAAACAATAACCGGTGATGGTTAACTTTTAAAACTGGTCAGTTATCAGCGGCCGCAGCTACACGAACCCAATCTGAATTTAAAAACGTTTTTAGCAGAAGCAAGAGATAAAGTCATCTTTTCAATCTTAAACCCATTTATTTGCATCTCAGTCATCAACGGCGATATTAATCGCTTCTACTGTGTACTGATAGACTAAAGATAAAAGTGAATGGATGCAGGACACATCCGAGCTGAAGTGTCAAAGCAATAACGAACTTGAGAAATCCATTGATCAGAGAATCGACAAGAGCATTCACCTGACACCTTACTTAAAATTCAATTAGAATGTGGCTTTATGAATGAATTCAAAGGCTACGTGGGCAGCAAGCCATGTTTCATAATATTAGAATAATATAGTGTTTGCCTTGGTTCGAAATCGTAAGTCGAGTACAAACATTTTTGTAGGTCGTATTTCGTATTAATTATTATTAGTGGGTTTAATTAATGAAAATTTCAGGTTAGGTTTTTTTATCGGCATTTTAAGCGAGAGAAAGTTTCTGGGATTAAATTGAAAAAATGATTTATGCAATCTGATTAAAATATTATAACATTAAATAGACATTTCCTCTTGGAATATTAGCAATGCTTTTTATACTTCTTGAATGTTTTTACCCACGCATTAAGTTAATATTATTCCTCTTGTTTAAAATACTTAACATGAAGGGGAAAATTCAATGTTTTATGTACGATTTTTCATCTTCTTCTTCTTCCTTGTTTTATGTAGCCTTTAAAGCCTGTTTCTTCTTCTTTATTAGCTTCCTAAATTGTTTAAATTGTCGCACCATCTTTTTCTTGGTCTGCCAATATTTCATCGTGGATTTGGTGACTTATCTCGTGCTATTTGTACTATTCTATCCTCTGCCATTTTACAGATGTGCTCGTTTCACTCCTGTTTTCCTTTTGTCACAAATACGTTCTCTCCCTATTCAATAGACTTTTTCCTGATATTCGTCGAAGTATTTTCATCTCTGTTGTTTCTAGTAGTCGCCTCGTTTTAGATGTGTCAGGTCTTGTCTCCGCCGTGTATGTCTGCTTTATATATTCTTGTTTTTGTATCTTCTCTTAGTTGTTTGTTCTTCTAGATTGTGTTATTAAGAGATCCCACTGCTTTACTTGCGTTTAAGCTTTGTTTTGTCGTACTTCAACATCTCCGTAACTAGCTCCGATGATGGCTTTGTAAAGCCGAAAGCGCTCAGCTTGGAATTATTAAAAAATATACACACTTCAAAAATACTTTTTGCCTTTTCTTTTGACATATTAGTTTTTGTTTTACCTCACATATCAGTGTCTGACATATCGGACTCAGTATTCGGGTCACCTGGTAAAAGCATTTGAATCGTTTCAGGGCAAAATGAGCCTAGTTTGACTCTTTTCTGTACACGTTTCTTGCTGATTAAAATGGTTAATATTGGATCAGAAGTTAGAAGAAGTCTGTTGAATATATTTAGGTTGCAATCCTCCCTCGAGAACTTTCGTGCATAGTTCTCGCGATAGAATCGAAAATGCTTATTTTTAGCTTCTGCTGCCTCTTCCGACAGCTGTTCTATAGGTAATAAGGCATTTTCGATTATTTCTGCACCGTGAACTAATATTTTATGCATGGTCGATGTCACAGGGTGCCATCCATACAGATCGACATACAGTTTCGCTGTTGCTTTGGAATAATCATCAAATTGTTGAACGTCAATTTTATGACCACTTGAAATTGTGTCCAATATAATCTTCAGTCTATATATTAATTCAAAATTACTTTTGTTATATCGGCAGCTAGTTGAGGATTTTCAAAAAATCTTCGGCTAGTATTGCCGTCAAAACGCTTTCAAGCATTCGGATTCTGGCATGTAATACCGAGAGACCAAATTCAATAGCCTTAGAACTTGTACTTAATTTTTTATTCAGATTGTTAAAGTCTTTAGATGTCGCTCCGCATATATAACACCGACACCGAGGAATATATGCGCATCCGTAGCAGCGTCATCGTCAAATTTCTGTTTGTATCTGGCTTGTTGAAATCCGTCACAACCCCATTTACAAATAATTTTTAAAGACTTCCTTTCATTGTCATTTAGAGAACAAAGGATTTTTTCTAACCCCACTGATAAGCGGTAAACGGTGTTATCTATTAAACTTTGTAAACTGCTTTCTGCACAAGTACTTGATACCTTTATGCAATCCGTTGGCGGGTAACATTGTTTTTTTTTTCCTTTAACAGTAAGTCATAGGAAGGATAAAAAGATTTATTTCTATTTCTAATTATTTCATACTGTCGTTTGGTTAAATCAGCTTTAACAAACATTGCTAGGGCTTGCAACAGTGTAAGAGCAGTAATGTTTTCTTATTTATTTTCCTGAACGCATCTCTATATTTATCTGCACGAGTTGGAGAGTTTGTAATATCTTTTAATATTTTTGAAACATTTCTTTTTCCTCGAGCTGTAATGTTGATTGGGTTGCATGAACGATAACTTCTCCATCAAGCGAAGAACGTATTTCTTCTGTTTTCTGCTTTTCGTTTGTTCTCTTTCACTGGAGTATTAAATGATTTAGATGGCCGACCTGGTCGCATTTTTTCGTTTTCTACAAGTATAAATGTTCCATCTAACCAAACATTATTTGTTTGTAAAAATGTAGCCTCTTTTCGGTGGGCCTTTAACCATTTCTCTTTCATGGCCGTTTTAAAATGCCGAAATCTTCGCTTTAAACTGGTTAAATTCTCAGATGTGTCACCATAACAGGTCAGTAAGTGATTTTCTAAATATTTCAGTTTATCATCTAAATTAGGCAAATCTTGAAGCTTTATTTCGTCGTAAAGATATTTACGGTCACGGGTCACTATTTTTATGCCAAAGGCACCAGGTGTAGCTAAAACAAACTTAACGTAACTTGTTACAGCGAATACAAGTACTTTTATTTGTGTGACGTCATCAATAAAACAAAATAAACAAAAACCACTGTATTTCGGTCATGCGCAGCTAAATCGTACGGCATTAATAAGCCAAATATATGCAATATACTATAAAATAAACAGCATTACTGGATCTGCGGCGATAATATAATTTAATGTCTTATAAGCATAAAAAGTAAACAAAAATTTCACTACAAAACAGCTTGCCTTTGATTTTGAAAAAATAATATAAGATAACAGTAAACATTCTTTACATATTTACATATTTACATATTTAGAAAACATCCCAATAAACTCTACCTTATCGTTGGATATCCGATACAAATTTGTAAACAGATTCATTTATTCCATACTGCTATATGGAGTGGAAACATGGACTCTCGGAATCACATATATGAGACGTGTAGAAGCCTTTGAGATTTGAGTTTTTCGAAGGATGCTGAAGATCTCTTGCAGATAGCACGGGACCAACAACGAGGTGCTGAGAAGAATGGGGACTAAGAGAGAACTTCTAAATTTTGTAAAAACCAGAAAAACGAGTTATCTGGGACATATTTACAGAGGGGAAAAATGCAACTTCCTACAACTGATAAATGAAGATTAAGAAGAATCATTGTTCTCTGTTATCTAATTTTAGGTACTAGGGTTCTGTTTTATATTTTTGCCCTAAATTGTAGGAGTGAAGCAAAAAAATTAAAAAACTTTCATTACAAAAATTATGCATCTGTACTCGTATAGTATTTATCATTCTATTAGTCCCATTGGAACACTACCAATAGGACTAATACAAAAAGGAAGATCGTATTTCGCAATAATTATTTCCTCTTATAAAAACAATGCGTAGGATAGGCAAAGAAGGCCTTTTACAAGTATTCTTACTTTTAATGAATGTAACTTCAACCTTGACTCAGATACCTACGGGCATTCACTAGAAAAACTACCGTAACATCATTAATAGGTTAATTGTTTGTTTATCTGCAATTGCTACTTATATTACCCAGCTAGTTTCATGGTTTATTAGCTTCTTATTTGAATATTGCATTATTGTTTTTATAGTTGGCTAATAGGTAAATTACGAGCTGTACCCACAAAAGAACAACGTACGCAATATTATAATGGTGCAATGGGAAAAATGCCTACTTGACAGATTTGAATTTATTATATTGCGGGACAGAAGAAAATTTTGTAGTTTTGACAGTATTCAGTAGTATTGCGAATTGATGTGAAGATTTTATATTGTATAACAATAAAACACTGAAAACTTTGTTTTCAAAACTTTCACAGAATTTATTATAAAATCTTATTACTACAGCTGTTTTGGCAGAGTGCCTTTCTTAAGTGATCTATTTTTGGTGTGCGTTTACACTTTATAGTCTTTAAGAAATAGGTTGAGGAGGGGAGAACTGTATGTCTCACGTTGGTCATTCAAAATTATATCTGTGTTTTTTAATTTGTTAATTTCCATAGATTCTAACAAATATAGCTTAAGACCTTTATTTTGAATGTGAAGAATTTTAAATTCGTCATTAAAAGAATGATTGTGATCTAGAAGGCGAAGTGTGTATGTAGAATCTGTTTTTCTATTATTGAAAGCCCTTTTATGTTCTGCTATTCATTTATTAAAATTTCTACCAGTTTGACCGATGTAAGTTTTTGGGCAGTCGCCACATTTAAGTTTGTATACACCACTTTAAAGTGCTTTTTATTTTGGCTCTTGTTGTTTTTAATATATTTGCCTAAGTTGTTATTTGTTCTGAAAGCTAGTGTTATTCCTTTCTTTTTTATGTGTTTAGCTATTTTTGTTGATATTTTGCCTATATATGTAATCAAGCAGAAGGTACTGGGTTTTTTCTCTGCTGTTGGAAATTCTAATTTCAGGGCTTTCTTATGTAGTTTTCTATTTAAAATGTTATTAATTGTTTGTTCTTTGTATCCATTGTTTACTGCTATTTGCTTAATGATATTTAATTCTGTCTCAAAGTTGTATTTTGACATCGAAATTTCTGTTAATCTATGTAACATTGTAACGATGAGTCCAAGCCATCACCGTTAAACCAGCGTGCGCGCGAACCAACCCATGAAGTAGGAGTATATCGACAGTAGAAAGGGCAAAACTAATTACCAAGCTCCGCTATATAAACCGCAACATTTCCTCATAGAGGGAGAATCGACAGGTGTTGACTGAAGGTTCTCTTCTTCCCTACCCCGGCTTGTGGACGTGTTGAGTTCACAAGTTGTTCCGTCCCATACCGCCGTTACCCGAAGAGCGTGTTGATCTCTTCACTACCCATACTCTGAAGCAGTCGTGTTGAGACTGTCGAGGAGTGTCCTGTTAACCCGAATCACTTAAGGGACGTGTTGAGTTCCTTTCCTTTCTTTGTACCTATCGTCCGCTGTTATTAAATCGATACAACGTTCCCGTAAAATTTCAAATACACATTCGCTTGCCGATAAAACTAATTTCATATGACAAGGTCAAACTTAATTTGAATAAATAGGCCAGGTACTGAGAAGACTAAACCAAATTGTAAATATGTACATAAGATTTTTGTCAATTTAATTTAAGGAAGACAATAAAGTTTTATTTTTGTTTTGAACTCTGTCTCTGACTGTCTAAAAGCTACCCGGATAGTGACTCCTACGAGAGGACATCACAACATACTATGATAGGCTACTCCTGGAATCCTGCGAGTCTCGTAAAATTACTTTTGGATCGTGTTACGTACAATATTTTTTCTGCAGCCGTTTTGTATGTTAAAAAGAATATATGGATAAACTTTACTTATGAACTTTTATTAAACACTTTAAAGTTACTCTCGTGAATTCAACATTAGAAAAATCTACTTATGAATATTAATAACAAAATTATAACAATTATTTACATTGATATTGTTAGGAATATTAACAGAAGTGGCAGTATAAAAATTAGTGTTAGACGTGTCAGTACTTTTACTATTTTTTGAGATATTTAGTTGGTTGCGGCCATTTTCAATCTGTGAAGCTATGTGAATTTTATTTCTTTTTTCTACGTATCCCTCTGCTACATTAGTTGATTTCCATCCTCCGTGTCCCTCCAATTTTTTTAATTTGTTATTTAATTTCTTAATTTCTTTGTCGTAGTTAGTTCTCCCAGTCCCCCTTAAAAAAATCTTTATCCGCCACCTTGCTCTCCTACCAAAA
This sequence comes from Diabrotica balteata, assembly GCA_918026665.1. Taxonomy (NCBI): domain Eukaryota; kingdom Metazoa; phylum Arthropoda; class Insecta; order Coleoptera; family Chrysomelidae; genus Diabrotica; species Diabrotica balteata. The sequence goes on from OU898278.1 coordinate 157,028,303, forward strand.
AATACGATTTGTCGTTCGCAAAAGTTTTAATTTTTTTGCTTACCATATCTACAAGACCAGTAATTGTTAAGTCCCCCTGTTAGCCCCCTCCCTGTAAGTTATATTGTTACAATATACATATCCAATACAAATTTTTTTGATGATTTTTCCTAGAAAATTTTGGAAAAGACTCTTTCAAAATACAGAAAATAAGCTTTCCTTTTACCTTTAGTACCTCTACTATATGCCATTTTACACGTAATTACTTTCTCTTTTATTGAATTGTATGTACTACTGCATATCTCTAATTCTGTATAGAAAAAAGTTATGAACAATGAAGAAAGCAAAAAATTCGGGAAATGGCCAAAAAATGGTGTGAGTGGAACAGTTTAAAAAATCGTATCTGGGATACTGAACATCCTAAGTACTCTTACTTAACATTCGTGTAAAGAAAAAGGATGACACTTTCTTTCTGTGAAACAATGCCTATACCTATACCCCCGTGGAAAAAAGTTAATGAGCAAAAAAATTGGGTGTGTTCCTGTTCCTGTTTTTTGAATATATTTTTGTGAAAAAAAATATTTTTGCACCCTACTGCATAGTGACAAATTCTTTTTTTTTTCTAAAATGCACCCTTTTAAATGGTAGTATTTCACGGTTTTTTGATATTTGGGTTCCATTCACCATCTATAGCCCAAAATCTATTCATGTGTTGAATATAGGCCTCTCCCATTTGTCTCTGTCTTCTGTTTGTCTTTTCCACACTGGACCTGCGCTTTGCTTAATGTCATCTTTAATCTCATTTGCGGTCATCTTATTGAGCTTTTTGCAGTGCATCGATACATTTTTGGCAAAGTAACGTAAGTGACATTTTTGGCGAAAATAATGTTTTTCAATTAAAACTAATGCAATTACTATTAAAAAGGTATTGAAAAAGTGTAGTAAGCCTAGAATTACTTTAAACCTTTTTTAGGACAAGTAGGACAAGTTTTTTTAGTCATAATTTAAATAAGTTTAACCAGGTTGAATTAAAAAATTGTTTTTTCTACAAATCGTTTTTGTGACTTACGTTACTTTGACAAAAATGTATCGATATGGTCTCCAGCGGCCAATTTCTTTATTCCATCTTCCATCCTGATATCTTTTTATCTTTCAACTATATTCCCAATATTTGTCTTTCTTTCTTTGTATTTTTTGGTTTTTGATAGTATATAAGAGTTTTCCAAATGCAGCCCACCCTATTCTTATTCTTCTGGTTATTTCTTTAGCTTGGTTACTTTTGTCTGCTCTGATAGCTTGTCCTAAGTAAATATATTCTTGGACGTGTTCTATGTTTGTTCCACCTATGGTAATTACTGGTCTTTCTTCTGTATTAGTCAGTATTTTAGTTTTCTTTAGATTCATTTTTAGTCCTCTCTCAAGAGATGTTTTTTCTAGGTTTGAAATCATTATTCGTAGTTGTTCCATAGTTGTTGCTATCAGGAGTACATCATCGGCGAATCTTAGATGATTTAAATATTTCCCGTTTATACAAATCCCTTTATTGTCTCAGTCTATAGATTTAAAAATGTCTTCCAACGCCAGAGTAAATAGTTTGGGTGAGATTGTATCCCCTTGTCTGACACCTCTACAAATTCTAATTAATGGAGTTTGCAAATCTCTGTCTAGCTGAATTCTCATAGTGGCGTTTTGATATATATTGTGGATTAACATTCTGTACCGTGAATCTATTCGGCAATTAACTAGCGCTTCTTCCACTGCCCATAGTTCTATGTTGTCAAACGCTTTTTCATAGTCAACAAACGCTAGGTATATTGGAACGGTTGTATTCGTTGGTCTTTTCTATCAATATTTTAAGAGTGTGAAGGTGGTCGGTTGTGCTGTACCCCTTTCTAAATCCTGCCTGCTCAACTGGTTGGTATGCATCAAATTTGTTGTTTAGTCTATTTGTGATCATCTTAGTGAAAGTTTTATAGATTTCTGACAAGAGAGATATTGGTCTATAGTTAGCTAATTTTGATCTATTTCCTTTCTTATATATCAGAATTGTATTTGCCTTGTTCCACTCTTGCGGTATTTGTCCTTCAAACAAACATTTATTGAAAAGTATGTAGTCTTTTATCTTTTCCCCTCCTTCTTTTAACATTTCAATTAGAATTTCATCGTCTCCCGGAGCCTTATTTCTTTTCATATCTCTAATTGCTTTTTCTATTTCTTCTCCGGTTATGGGGGGTAATATTTCAGAGTTTACATTCATTATTTTCTTTTTCAGGTTTTGTTGAGTTGTATCAGGTGGACTGTTTTTAGAGCTGTAGAGGTCACTATAATATTCCCTTGTTATCTTAGATATTTGGGTTCTGCTTTTTTCTATTACACCTTGTTTATTTTCCATCTCTATGATTTTATTTCTTCCTAGGTGGGACTTGATAGATCTTAAGTTTCTGTTTTCTTCTATAATCTTCTCGATTCGTTCTTCTTGATGCCGTTTGAGATCTTGTTTTATATTCTTCTTATTTCTGTATTAAGGGTTTTGTATTCAGTTGTATTTCTTTTATTTTCTTGTAGTAGGCTTCTCCGTTGTTATAGCATGTCTAAAGATATGGCACTTAGTTTTGATTTTTTGTCTGATTTTGCTGGTGCTACTTTTAAGCTAGTCTTTAGAAGTTCTTCAGTGATGGCTTTGTTTAGTTGATCTAGATTTAGGTCTGTTAGCTTTAGTTCTTCAACTGTTCTTAATTTGGTTTGGTATTGTTCTTTATTCTCCTTTAATTTTTCTGGGTGGACTTTTTTCTTAGAGTGCACATATTGTCTTCGATCTTTTTTGTGTTTAATACTTATTTTAGCCCGCCATTGACTATATGAAACAATAAAACTTCTTTAACGTTGTAGTTCCTTTTAGCCCTATTTTTTAACATGATCAATAGCCTAAAAAGCTATTTCGTTAACGTATATGGTTTTATCGTTTTATATAGTGTGATTAAACCGTATTCGGGAAAGTTTGCGATGATTTTTAACTAATTAGGTAATTGCGTATATATTGTAGTTTTTGATAGCTTTTGGGCTGTCTTAATATTGCTGGTAGCAGAACTGCAGCTGGTTGCAGTTACGGAATTTTTAAATTTATTACCTAATAATGGTTTTATTTTCTTGTCCATGTAAAATATTTAATCAGGAATCTGTAATATAAATACAGTTAGTTATTTACAATAATTTTCGTCCGTTTTACGGCTCTTTTTATTTCAACTCCTCGTCGTAACTACCCGATCATTAATTTTAATAAGAAGTAAACACTAAAACAAAAACATTCATTTTATCGCTGGTTTTCTTGTACTTGTACTGCTCGAACATAGAAAAACTAAGCCCGTGACCATGTCCCGGACAGAAAACAAGTAGAAATCAGTGACAAGTTCGCCCACAAGACTCAGTCACTATTTTAATTTATGTAATAAATTATAGTTTTCTTCATTTATCTAACGCAAATGTACTTCTTTTATCTCATTTCTTTGTGTGATTGACGGTATCTCGGTAACAGTTCGACGTCAGATGAAATTCGAATATTGAATTGTGGTTGACATCATACACGTTTCAATGGAATTTTAGCTGTGGAGCTTTCGAAAATTATTATAGGAACTGGATTTAAGTTTTTTAACTGCAGGTTAATGCTCTTAGATATCCTTTCTTCATATTTTAACTTTGTCCAACAACAAAGTTTCATTGTAACAATTTGCGAATATGTAATTTTTTAGTATTTTGTTTCTGTATTCAGCTAATGTTTGAAAAATGCGTTGTAAAAAGTTCATGTTTCTGCACTACTTTATACTATAAAATGGAAAAGGAGCGTCAGAAATTCAATTTTGATTTTATATTTAATTTATTTTTGCATTTAGCCTTCTTACCGTAGAAATAACATCTAAAATTTGCATTAGATTCCCCATGTCTCTAATAACATCTTTATCAACGTCTGTTTTGCCTTGAAATTCATAGAAGGCACAGACTAAAGCAAAAATCTGAATTTGGTTTCGAAAATTAGTTTACGGATTTTAATATCAGATGTCGCTATTTGCGTCCATTCGAAGCCATGTTAGAGTTGCTTCCTAAGACAGAAGAGATTTATTTTCACGTTCAGAGCGACCATGAATTGCCATTCTGACGAGGCCTATTAGGCCGAAATACGTATAAGCGGCTACATTGACGCACTATACGTGAAATTAGAATCTTAACTGTCTTTTCCTTTTTATTCCGATTACTCTGAACGAGTACAAGAAACCAATTCGCTAAGGATTTTTGCTTAGTTGAGGAGATATGACGTGGAATGCAAATAGAAGAATGCAAGAAGATTTTCAAATAAAGCACCCATGTCTTCGCAAATTTTTCTAAAAATACGGGTCTGCAAAGCTTTTCCTTTAATGGAATTTACAACTTTAATGATGGTTTTCATAACACAGTCCATTTCAGGAGGTAAAGCTTTGAACGCAAGAGCTTCTCGATGTAAAAAACAATGTCTCCATTTGGCATTAGGCATTATTTCTTGTAATTTGACGACAAGACCAGATTTATATCCTGTCATAGCTTTAGCGCCATCTGTGCATATAGCAATACATTTACCCCAGTCAATATCATATTTACTTGTATGTTTCACAAAAGTGTCGAGTAAACATTTTCCAGTGGTATTGGTCTCCAATGGGGAACAAAATAAAATATCTTCTTGAATGCCATTATTTGTATCATATCTTACAAACGTAATGAATTGGGCACAGTTAGATATATCTGTGGATTCGTCCATTTGAAGAGAGAAGTAGCATTTATTAAGATTTTCCACAACTTGCGCTTGAATATCTTCTGCCATATCACTAATTCTTCTTTGGATAGTATTATTTGACAGAGGTATTGTATTTAATTTTGCAGCCTCTCTTTCCCACACATTATATGTACCATTTCAACAGCTGCTGGAAAAATCAGATTTTCAGCAATTGTGTGCGGATTACTAGTTTTGGCAACACGATAAGCAACTTTATAACTTGCTAATAATGCTTTTTCATTAGTAGTGGTTGCCAAGGGAAAACTGTCTTGCTGTTTGTGAAGGACGTTCAGCTTTCTTTCAAAGAATTCTACGGGCTTGTCTTTTTTATCTGGATGTTTGTATTTAAATGTCGAAGTAACTTTGATGGCTTCATGCTTTCTTTTGACAAGACTTGTCCACAAATAACACATTGTGTTTATTGGAAATAACGGTAAAACCATATTTAAAGATATTCATCAATGTAGAATCTGTTTTTCTTTTTATTGCTGCTACTGCCACTTTCAGACGTAGATGGTTTTCACTTTATTTTATTCGTAGACGTAAATACGTAAACGGGAATACGTATGTCGTAAAATATTTACTCATTACTCAACACCGCGTTCGCCACCATAGGCTGTTTGGATTCGAACTGAGGTTTCGTTGCGCATCGCCGCTTATATAAAGCCAAAACGAGGCTACGAGAACGTTCCAGAGTGCCATCTAGTAGCGAGCGCTTTCGCGATTATCATGGAAGAGTTTTGCGATGTAGACACAAGCTAATATGTCGCGGTGTACAATGTGCAGTCGATTTCTTATTATTTATTTTTATTGTAAATGCTATTCTGGCAGAAGTACCTACTACTAATTACTAGTGGGACAGATCGCAATCATTAAAATAATTGTATTAAAATAAAATAATTGTTTTTGATTTAAACTTAAACAGTAAAGTACAATTAAATTTGAGAAACCATCAGATAATTGTAAATTAGGCACGCTATTTCTGTCAAATAATATTGAAATAAATGAGTGAGGGGAAATTGGGAGGTCGCGAAACAAATTTTTTAGCAAAAAGGGGTCGCAGTTTTGATAAGTTTGGGAAACTCTGAAAGTGGATAGCGGTTAAAAAGATTAATATAGATCAAGGTCTGCTTTTACTTAAAGGGGAGAGATAGAACGTATAAACCATTTTAAATACCTTGGCAGCTTGTTAAATATCATGTAAGGCTTTTATGTCCTGGGAATCAGTGTTATGTAACAGCAACCTGTCAAACACAATACTTAACAAATGAGAAACATTCGAATTGTAGTGTTATCGACGGACCCTAAAAGTATCATGGGTTTATTCATACCAATGAAGATATTCTTAAACTGATTAATGCAGAACGTCTTCTCCTAAACGTCACAACGATGAGAAAAACAGAATAGTTTGGTCATGTAATTAGAGGATCCAAATACCATCTACTTCTACCACGGCCCCTACAGAAGAAGTGAGAAAACCTTTTAGCAATATTATATTACAAATTAAGTAATAGGCGTTCTAGACGTGTTTATTCATTAAAATTAATATTAATAATAAAAATGTTTTAATACAAATATATTTAGCAAAAAACAATTAAAACTTTCACGGCTAATGTTGGTTATTATATTACTTATATTAATAAAAATAAGAATTTAACCATTAACAATTAATAATTGAAAATAATTTCTATCCTTGTGTGATCGGTACACACCGGAGGGACCGCAGACGTTCGGATACAATTAGCGTCTCTTAGCAAAGACAATGACGTCGACTTTGCTAAGTATCAAGACAATTACTCTACACACACAAACACACACACACACACACACACACACACACACACACACACACACACACACACACACACACACACACACACACACTACATTAATAAACTTATCTTGATTGAGACTGGCTGAATGACAATTGTCCAAGCCAAAACACACAAAAAAAAACCATTAACAATTTTGTAAATAAGAATACCTTATCGCGTTGGATATTTCAATACTAATCTTCGCGTTTAATCACTTTATTAGAAAACCTGGAATACATATTTGAAGGTACTATTCGTTGCAAGATAATTAGGATGGAATTTCCCAGATTTTTAATAACATAGCGTCTCGAATATTTCTTTTGCGAATTATATATGCAGTGCGTGAGTGATTTTTTATTCCATATACCTACGAACATATACGTACCTTTCGCTCGTGCTCGTTTTGTTGGATTGTTTGTGATGGCTTCATCATCAACATCATCAAATTTTACACCGGTACTGTTGCGTACAGTCAGTAAGTCTGTCTATTCACCAAGATAGAAGACTATTGTCCTGAATGTTCACGATGCTCTGGTTTCTCAGAATCTCACAAACACTGTTCGCAACATTGATGAATTTGCCAAAAATGGTATTCGAAGAAAAATTCATGGATTTTTTTTTTCAAAAATGAAATACCAAACCTAAACAAAATGTTACAAGAAGTTAGAGACGACCCGGATTTGCCTCATATCGGACGAACTAAATTGTGGCAAGTTTTAATTTGATTAAAACTGTGGCAAGCTTTAATTTATTAAATAAGAATTTAATTTTCGGTGGAAGAAATCAGACCGAAAATCACTTTTGATTGATCGGGAGGAGATAAGTGGGTAAACTCAGGTCATACTCTAAAAAAATTTGGCCAGATAAAAATATATTAAGTTCCAGGCAAGCCTTTATGGAAGGTTGGTCTACTGGTATCTCCCCACCTTCTGGTAAAGGCAGTAGATTAATAATTTCTCACATTGGCAGTGAAAAAGAATTTGTTAAGCATGGTTGGTTGGAATTTCAGTCCAAAAGCACAAAAGACTATCACGAGGAGATGACAACTGATGTTTTCGAAGAGTATTTTGAGCAGATGATTGAACACATACCACTAAATTTAATTATAGTATTGAATAATGCACCTTATCATTCACATCTAGTAGAAAGACTTCCAACGACTGCGTGGAAGAAACAGGATATCCTTGACTGGCTGCGGAATAAGTATCTGTCTTCTTCTTCTTCATGTACCATGTCCTTTCAGAACGTTGGTTACCATCATAGCTATTTTAATTTTATTCACTGCCACCCTAAATAGCATGCTTGTATCTACACCATACCAATCTCGCAAGTTCTTCAACCATGAGGTTCTTCTTCGTCCTGGACTGCGTTTGCCTGCTATTTTTCCTTGCATGATATTTTGTAGCAATCTATATTTGGGACCTCTCATTACATGTCCGAAATATTCCAGCTTTCTCTGCTTGATGCTTTTTATGATCTCAGTAGTCTTGCTGAGACGTTCTAGTATTGTGGAGTTACGAATCTTCTCCACCCAGGAAACTTTTAAAATTCTTCTATAGCACCACATTTCGAAAGCCTCAAGGCGATTTAGATCGATTTTATTCACAGTCCAGGACTCGACAGCATAAAGTAAGACCGAGAACACGTAGCAGCGAAGTAGGCGGATCCTTAATGCCAATTTTAGGTCTCTGTTACATAACACCTTGGACATCATTCTAAAAGCAGCTCTAGCCTGCTCAACTAACTAGCTAACTTGCTCAAGTTTGGTATTATTTACATATATAGACGGTTTTATATTCTGTTGTTTACTTATTACAAGTATTTTGGTTTTCCTTATGTTAAGATCCAGACCTGCCTCCCTGCAACTCTCAACGACACTATCAAGTAGTGTTTGCAGATCTTCTTGACTAGAAGCTAGGAGTACTGTATCGTCCGCATATCGCAAATTATTGATGACTTCGCCGTTCACAAGTATTCCTTCTTGTTTTTCAGAAAGTGCTTTTCTGAAAATTCTTTCGGAGTAAAAGTTAAAAAGCAGGGGTGACAAGAGGCATCCCTGCCGTACTCCTCTTTTAATATTGAGAGCTTGTGATTCAACACCATCTACTAAAACTGATGTTGTTTGATTCCAATATAAATTTGCAATTATTCGAACATCTCTGCCGGCCAAGCCAATGTCTTTTAGAGCTTCGATCAATATTCTTCGATCTGTCTTACGAAGATGAAATGGTAAAAGCAGAACTTTTAAAAATTGCCCGGCAACACAAACCTAGGTTGAAGCAATACGTAGTTGACAAAATGGCGGAAAGTCAAAACATTACAATCCTTAGACTTCCACCCTACCACTGCGAAATAAATCCAATTGAACTCATTTGGGCCAAATGAAAAGTTATGTGGCTAGAAAAAATATACGAGTCTTTACAACATAATTACAGAACAAAACTGGAAAAATGCAGTAAGACATGTAATAGAAGAAGAACAAAAAATGTGGGATCTTGATAACATAATTGATGCAACCGTAGAGACACAACCGCTAATTATTAACCCTCAAGACGACTCGGATTCCGAAGTTGATCCTATTTATTTTGAATTTGAATAATTTTCTAATCGTAATTATATAAGGTAAGTAATAGTAGTTGTAATTGTAAGGTACTAAAGGGGAAAGGCGCAAAATGTCACCTGCCAAAATGTTCAATGTGTTTTAAATGTATCCATTTTTTTTTCAAATCCTGAGAAAACTAAAAAGCATTTTTGAAAAATTTAAAGGCAGAATGAAATATTTATTAGAATAAATAAAAAGTTTCTATTGCATGCAATACTTTCAATTGAAAGTTATACTATATTTTCTCTTATATTTTCACCCCTGTTACATAACATATTAAAATAAACATTGTGGAAGTTTTCAGGGACTTTCTGCCCTCAGTAATAATGTAATCTTTCATTCTGCGTTTAAATTTTTCACAAATATTTATTACTTCTCTCCGGATTCGAAAATAATGGATACATTTAAAACAGATAGAAAATTTTGCCAGGCGACATTTGACGCCTTTCACCTTAATTAAATAAATATATCTTTTATAAATAGCAAGAAACTTTTTATTTTTGAATAAAATAAAGAAGTTTTATTAAAACAAAAATACAATTAAAAAATATATTTATTTAGTTCAAATAAATGTTTCAATCATATACTCTACGACACTGGTCGGTCATCTGTAACCAAAATACCTTCGTAATCGGATTAGAAGGTTGACCGCTGTATTGTATTCCTTTAGATACAAGGTGGGTTAGAAGAAAACATCTTAAACCGTCAGTTTCAGGTTGGTTTTTACTATTATATCGTATTACCTATCCTCTCTGTATTTCAGTTCTCTAATTAGGATTAAACTTGTAGTGAGCTATCGACAAATTGTGAACCGATAATAAACTATCAAACATTTGCTTACCACTCATGTCACTTGTTTTTTATGGTGATCTGTTGGTAATAATTATTTCGTCTTGTCTATAATCAAAACTATAATAACAAAAATTTGATTTTGATAGGAATTTGTATTAATTACCAAACTCGAAAAGGACACCATTCCGTAGAAAAATAAACTATCCAATAATATTAACGTTTTTGTAAGATCGTCATAAATCGCTGCCTATTTACAACTTTCATCGTGTTGAAATATTATATAACACAACCACCTCTCAAGCAGTAGGTACTAAATTATTATAGATTTAGCGTGCATATTTATTAGGTTGCATCACCTGTGCGTAATAAATGGCTCACAAAACAATAATCCCATCACAAAGCAAATCTTCTAATAGTTGTTGAATGAAAATCAGTGGCGGCAAGTGCCTGCCGACGGTCCCATGACTGAAGGTGGGTAGGCAGCAACGATCAGGCGAGGAAATACACAGGCGTCGACTTCAAGGCTTTTGCCGAAGGAAATAGTTTTACTATTGGTAATTACGAAATATTATTAACGAATAAATAAGCATTTTAATGACTATTCATCTGTATTTAAAAGATTATTGTAAAAAAATAATTAGTTTTAGTTTTATTACTATTAGCGCCGTTAAAATAACTACCAATTATGCATGTTTGTCGGTTTTTGCAGATATCCACCGGCGAATTTAAAGGATTGAAATTAGATCCGTATTTTACATACTTTTTGTGTGCTGTAACAAAAACAAGAAATTATTGAAAGGAACATGACAACTATTATTTCAAATGCATTTTGATTAGCTTTTTACCGTATTGATACTGTTTAACTACTGATATAAATACAAATTTTGCAAAGTAAAATAGGGTAAAACTTTTTAAAAAAGTCGTTTTAACAACCAGTTGTACTTAGTGTTTGTACTAACAGAGTAAGTTATGAGCTCCAAACACCACTTTTGATTTAATTTGTAACCAAAATTAAACCTGAATGAGTAAATATAGTCCTATGTTAAACATACGACATTGTTTTTTCGCAAATTTTTAGTGAAATTTGCAAACTCAGAATAACACGGTCCTATTTAGTCTACAGAAACTGTCATCAATTTTATTAGTAACAAAATTTTGATAGAGAGCTAGAATCCATTTCTTCACGAAAGAAGTTAAGATCAGCAAAAGAGATGAAAACACATGAAGACTGCTTCTAGAAAATATAAGCGAAGAAGACAGAAAAAAAAATTTTCTGAATATTACAAGCTTAGTAGCAGTGATGCTATCAGATCAAATCTCTGATGACTGTACTACTATCAGAATTATATCCGTACGGCTGCAATCTATGAGAATCCTTCCAATAAAGAATAGTTGCGTGAACTGCATTCCAGGACTAGTTCTGGACCAAAGAAGGACTGTTAAAACTTTACATATCTCAGCATAACATAATGATATGTTACATTAAATATAGAAATGCTCGTCGTTCCTTTTTTTATAAATGAATAAAGATAACTCAAAACAAAAATTTTATAGTTAATAATGAAACTATATATAATTCTTTCTAAAAGGTTTTAAACTAAACATAACAATAAAAACTGGACAATAGGCTCATAATAACTCACATTTAACATCACCGCAAAAGGTGAGTCCTGTTGGAATTACTTTTCTGGTTAGGCAAAGAAAACCCCAAAATATATAAAAATGATATATTTCCCTTAGCAGAGTGACTACAAAAAAATGTAGAGTGGCTCTGTTATCGGCTCCAGGCAAGGATCCTAATAAAAGATGAAAGGAACCTTTCTATTTATCGAATAAATTAACGATAGATTGGCAAATCTTACTACATAAAATTCAGATTACATCTTAACAACACGAGAGATTTGCTATAAATGTAAACATCATAAGCTATTTTAAGATAGAAATAAGAACTTTCTTTTATAACTTCTGGCCAAACCTAATTAAAAGAATGGGTGGAATATAGGTTATATTTATAGTATTGGTTGGATTTCATGAGGATATCTGACCACTTTTAGCTTTAAATATAAGCCAAAAGTAATCAGACTTTTAAGAGTGATTTTGTCAACACTTAAATGAAAGAGTTTAAAAGAAAACCATGCACGTTCGTAAAAACTATGCATATTCTAACCCAGAAATAATTTATTATAGAAGAGGCTGAAAATAATATATTAGAAGATAAAGTCAGGGCCATAAAAACTGTCTACTTAGTACTTTTGATACAGACTGGCCAAAATGTTAAATTTAAAAGCAATTGACATGCCACAATATAACCTCTGTTTGGGTGCATAGTCAGACATAGACCTCCTGAAGGTTTCTCAATTTTTTTTTATATCTTGTTCTACGTTTAGATTCGAATTCGTCGAGATTCTTTGAATGTCATCTGACCGTCGGGTGGAACTTCCACCGTCATCTGCTATCAGCACTAGGTCATCAGCAAAAGCTTATTAAGGTATTTTCTTTTAATAATTATTTTCCTCCCAGTTTAGTATTTTGCATATTCTAATACTATTTGGTGAAATAGTGTCGAGTTGTCTTACTCGTGTTCTGATGTCTATTTTATTGGTAGTCTGATGTGTATTGATAATTAATTCTATAATGCTTAGATAACTTTAACATAGCGCCAATATCCACAGTGTCAAAAATCTTGCGAAAGTCTTTAAAAATCAATACCAAGGGTCTGTTATATTTGATCGTTTGTTCAATTAGGGTCTTGAGGCTTACATTTGATCATTTATACTCTACAAAGAATCGAGATTTTTTTGCATCCTGTTAGTGATTATGCGTATATATAATTTACAAACATGATTTAACAGGTCATGTGTCCGAAGTTCTCAAGGACAGTTAGGTCTCTCTTTTTGTTGAGGGTGATCAACAACGAAGTCACATATATTATTGGAGATTTTAACGCAAAAATTAGCCAAGGCCGAAGATCTGACCTGGTAGGTGAATATGGACTAGGGAGAGCAATGAAAGAGGCGATAGATTATACCAGTTCTGTCAAGAACATGACATGATAATCGCAAATACATGGTTCAAATTACACAAAAGAAGGTTATACACATGGAGGGGACCAGGAGATAATTCACTACATATGATTAGAAATCAGATAGACTATATTCTGGTAAACAAGAGATTTAAGAATGGCGTCACCAGAGTAACGACATATCCTGGTGCAGATATCGGTTCAGACCATAACCCTGTAATAACTGACATCAAAGTGAAGCTCAAAAAAGTCCAAGAAAGCCCAAAACACCAAAATTAAATATCTCAATATCCAACAAAACGTTAATAGAAAATGACTTAAACAATGAGCTAAAGAAATCAATAAATGAAAACAACACAGAAATATGGAACACATTTAAAGATCTTACCTTGAAAGTAATAGAAAAATATTCAACAACGTTACACATTCACAAAAAACAACAATGGATGACTGATGAAATCCTGGAATTAATGGAGCAGAGAAGGAAACTGAAAGGTAACAAGACAGAATATAAGGAAAAACAGAAACTAATTAAACAAAAAATAAAGGTGGCTAAAGAAAAATGGATGGAGGATAAATGCAAGGAATTAGAAAAGTTGAATGAAAAACATGATACGTTTAATATGTTTAAAAAAGTTAGAGAAGTAGCTGGTCTTTATCATAAGAAAACTCCACATACTATAACCGATTCGTCGGGAAAAATGATAATAGACGAACATGAAATTCGAACAACCTGGTGTAATTATATAAGTGAACTGTATAATGATGATAGACCCGAAGAACCGGAGACTTTAGTTGAAGGTGAAGGACCAGAAATACTAAAATCAGAAATACTGCATGCTATAAAGTTAGCAAAGAACAAGAAAGCCGTTGGCCCTGATAACATACCGACAGAGATGTTAAAGCTTATAAATGAGGAGAACATTGGAATACTGGTCAAACTTTTCAATGATGTTTATTCGACTGGTGATATCCCTGAAGATTGGTTAAAGTCCGAATTCATAACACTACCAAAAAAACAACGTCCGAAAAACTGTAGCGATTATAGAATGATAAGCCTTATGAGCCACACTTTGAAAATATTTCTACGCATCATCCACAGTAGAATCAGAGATAAATGTGAAGAAGATCAGGATGAAACACAATTTGGCTTCAGAAATGGACTGGGAACTCGGGACGCCCTCTTTGCACTAAATGTATTACTGCAGAAATGTCGAGATCAAAGGAAAGACGTCTTTGCTGTATTTATTGACTATGAAAAGGCCTTTGATCGAGTACAGCATCACAAATTAATTACAATATTAAAAGATAAAGGAGTTGATAGTCAAGACATACGATTCATAGAAAAGTTATACTGGCGTCAAACAGCGACAGCTTGCATAAACGGAAAATCAACAGAAATATGTAAAATACAAAGAGGTGTCAGACAGGGTTGTATACTATCCCCACTGTTATTTAATTTATATTCAGATAGAATATTTAAAGAAGCGCTGCATAATTTGGAATGGGGCGTGAAAGTTAATGGAATTCTGATAAATGCAATCAGATATGCAGACGATACAGTTATTTTAAGTGATGACATGAATGGATACAATGCCTTTTAAATGCCATTGATACAGTGGGAAGAGAGTTTGGCCTAAACATAAACTGTTCAAAAACAAAACACATGGTGTTTAGCCGTTTAGCACATCAAGATGCACGATTATATGTTGATGGTCATATAATTCAAAGAGTGTCCAGTTTTAAATATCTTGGTTGCCATATTACTGAACAACTAGATCCAGATCAAGAGATAAAATGTAGAATCGAGATAGCCCGCACGACATTTTTAAAAATGAGGTCATTCTTCTGTAATGATAACTTGAAACTTCAACTTCGAAAGCGTATGGTTAAATGCTACATTTGGTCAGTCCTCTTATACGGTGTCGAAGCATGGACATTAAAAATATCCACCATTAATCGTCTGGAGGCCTTTGAAATGTGGCTGCACAGACGTATACTAAAAATTCCATGGACGGCTATGCTGACAAATGTGGCAGTCCTTGAGAGAGCAAATGCTGCTCGCGAGCTGCTTGATAACATCAAATGTAGAAAGATGGCCTATTTTGGACACGTAGTAAGGGGAGACCGATATAATATTCTTCAACTTATTATGATGGGTAAAATCGAAGGACGCAGAGGAATTGGTAGAAAGCAGGCCTCTTGGTTGAAGAATATCAGAGAGTGGACAGGAATAAAGAAAGCTGAGCAACTCTTTAGAATAGCTCGAGACAGAGACAGTTTCGCCATGTTAATCGCCAACGTCAAGGGGACTTGATAGGGCACGTTAAGAAGAAGAAGATCATCATGTTGTTAAGGTATTTTTCAGAGATAGATTTCTTGTTTATGTAGATATACGTTAAATAGTTTTTGTACTTTATTTATTAGTTCTTTGCCTCCACTCTTTATTGCTTCTATTATTATTCGATCTTCTTCTGGCGTTTTGCCTTTTACCTTAAGCTGAAAAGAATATTAAAATATTGTGTGAATTACTAAAAAAAATGTTCATGTTTAATGCAGAGCTGATTGTTGTAAAACAAACCTTTATTACATGCATACAAAAAAATGAAAAAATATTATTAATACATAATTACAAATAGTGAAAGTACAGTGAAAAAATTTACAAATAGAAAAATTATCGATACTGAAGCTAAATTGTAGGTATTTCATTAGATACAAAAAAATATACATTCATAAAAGGCATACACTACTCTATCTCATTTTTCTTAATTTCTCGTGTATACCACAAGAAAAGATCCCATCAAAATAAAAAAACAATCTCAGCATTTGAAAATAAATTAAAGTCGCAGAACTACAATTATTAAATCAAATACTGAAAACCGTCTTAATAACAATTGACTTAAACACAGTTATATTATGTATATACATGTACAGATACTACATGAATCACGTATTTCAGCCATTTTCCATTTAACGTTTTATAGTCGTACTAAGAAATAAATTACTAACCATCATACTTAATTTGATAACATAAAAGACAGTATCTTGAATATTCGTGATAGATCTTCTGTCGATTAGTCAGATTATTCCTGCATCTACACCCCTGAGCGAGAGCGTTGTGCAGTGTGCAGCCGTGGGCAGCATCATTGGCAAGACCGCTCCTTTTTCGCGTAGGCCATTACTTCCTGTGCTAGACGCTACACACTCACAAATTGTCACTGACGTCACCACCTGTGTCCTAATACTACATAATAAACAAATCTCGCTTTTGTTCACCGATACCGTGGAATCTACTTTAGAGTTTTCATATAATAACTAAATTTAAAAGGTGATAAGGGAGGTAAAATTTAAACTAAAGATAGGCAATAAATTACAAATGAACATTGAATCAAATTAAGTAGTAAAAATCCAATTACAGAGATACTAATATATAAATACCATACAAAAGTATATCAAACGAAAAAAGTACACATGAATGCTCTCAAAAAATCTCAAATAAAGAGAGTAAAATTTTCACAAATTCCAAAAATGTAGAAAAACTCGTCAAGGACCTTACTCCTACCCTCCTTACCATTACTCTAATGATTTGCACATTGGAGGAACCCCCGAGAAATAAATCACGGCAATGGGACAGCAGGAATGAAAGAGAAATGTAATAATAATAATAATGTTTATTTGACATAAATATATTAATATACATCAAATAATTAAATATAAAATCTTATTAAGACTAAAAATAGATCAAAGTGTATCATTAATAAAAATAAACATAGGCGGTCACAAGGAAATAAATCCTCACGTAACTATAGCCCAAAAATTGTAAGATCTTTAAACATAGATGACAATTGTATTTTACTAAGATAAACGGCCCTCTATTCGTAACGGAACATCACAAGAAATATGGAGACTGTTAAACATTGCGTAACAACACCAGTGGATCGCTCAAAGAAAAATAATCCGGTGAAACGGAAACACTGGATAACAGATGAAACTCTTAAAATAATTGAGAATAGAAGAAATCTTTGTAAAAGTGGTGTACATAGTGAAAGGGAAAAAGCTAGTTTAAGAAACCTCAATAAAGAAATAAAACGAAGATGTAAGGCCGACAAAAAACAGTACTATCAAAGTATATGCAAAGAAATTGAGAGACATGGTCAGAATAATCAGCCGAGAGATCTATTTAGAAAAATACGCTACCTGACAAGAGACTTCAGAGCCAGAACTTGGGCCATTGAAGATAACACTGGAACCCTGAGAACAAACAGAGAAGACATAGCAGAGACATGGAGATCGTATTGCAGGGACCTATATAAAGATGATCAACGCCAAGAGCTTGTTAGCCAAATCTCTGACGAGGTGGAAGAAGAACCTGATATACTCGAAAATGAAGTAAGACAGGCTATCAACAAGCTCAAATATAACAAAGCACCAGGTCCAGATATGATAACAGCAGAAATGCTTAAAGCCACAGAAGAAACCGGCGTAAAGTTACTTCATCTACTCTGTAACCAAATATGGCATTCCAAACAATGGCCTGAAGACTGGACAAAATCTACAATAACGACCATACATAAAAAAGGCAGCTTCCATAAATGCGACAATTATAGAACTATCTCTCTTATATCCCATGCCAGCAAGATAATGCTACATATAATCAATGAGAGACTGAAAACATTCCTTCAAAGAGAAATTCCACAAGAGCAAACTGGATTTACCAAAGGTAGAGGCACTCGAGAACACCTGCTGAATATAAGACAGATAATCGAGAAATCTAGGGAATTCAACATCCCACTATACATCTGTTTTATAGATTACCGTAAAGCGTTCGACAGGGTCAAGTGGAGACACTTATGGCGAATACTAAAAGAAGTAGGCGTACCACAACATCTAATTACGCTTATAACTGAACTATATGAACACACTACTGGATCAGTTAAAGTACTTGACACACTTTCGAACGAGTTTCATCCAGAACGGGGTGTCAGACAAGGATGTATACTATCTCCACAATTATTCAACATATATGGAGAGTATATTATGCGAAGAGCACTTGAAGGATGGGAAAAGGGCATCTCAATAAATGGTCATAAACTAAACAACCTACGTTTCGCAGATGACACAGCCCTTCTTGCAAATAGTCAAGCAGAGCTGATGGAACTTATACGACTGATCGAAAACGAAAGTCAAATATTTGGTCTGCAATTAAACATATCAAAGACAAAGATCATGATAGTGGATAGACTACACAACAATCATCCACACATAACCACAATTGACCGGTTCGAGGTTGTGAGCTCATACTTATATCTGGGATCATTAATCACAAACACAGGGTCATTACAAGAAGAGATTAAACGTAGATGTGATCTAGCAAAAGTTGCCACAGCAAAAATGACCAAAATATGGAAGGAATGTCAAATTTCAAGAGCGATAAAGATGAGGTTGATCAACTGCTTAATATTCCCAATACTGACCTACGGATGTGAATCTTGGACTCTGAGACAATCGGAGAGAAGAAAGATAGACGCCACTGAAATGTTCTGTTGGAGACGAATGTTACGAATTCCTTGGACCGACCGTAGAACAAATAATTCAATTTTAAGAGAGCTAAAAGTTAGCCAACGACTCTCTAGTAAAGTCCATCTCCAACAATTAAAATATTTTGGGCATGTTATGAGAGCAAACACAGAAAACATGGAAAGACTCATAATACAAGGAAAGGTAGAAGGCCGAAGATCACGAGGAAGATCCCCAACAAGATGGATAGATCAAATTACAGGAATATGCCAAAGACCTATGCATGAATTAAAAGAAATGACCAGAGACAGAGATCTCTGGAGACGGACAATACACGACATCACGTCGACCACTACACTCCCCCTGGGGGTCAGGATTGAAGAGAGAGAGAGAGAGTTTCTAGTAATAACGAAAATAACTATTACTAAAAGAACATTGTTTAAATAGAGCGAAATATATTATGAACTAAATAAAAGTTCTAAAATCCACATAATAAAATTTATTATGTGGATTTTCTTCTTCTTCTTTTTATATAGACATGACTGTCTGTTTTTCAATGTGCCTCCAGTAAGTTGTCATTCCATCGTTTTCGTGGTCTTCCTACTGATCGTCTTCCTATTGGGGAACCGTCTCTTGCCGTCTTTACTACTCTATTTGTTGTCATTCGGCTTATATGATCGTTCCATTCTACTCTTCTATTTCTTATCCAGTTTTTGATGTTCTCCACCTTGTATCTATGTCGTATATCTGTACTTCTAGCTCTGTCCCATAGTGCCTTACCATCAATTTTTCTAAGTGTTTTCATCTCTGCTGTTTCTAACATCCTTTTTGTCTTCTCTGTGTCAGGTCTTGTCTCTGCCGCTCCCCTATGTGTTACAGATATGTTACAGAAGTAACAAGGAGAAAATAAGTCTGTTTTAGATTACTTTATTCATTTATTTAATTTGTGTTTTCAATAAATCAAACAGATATATACATTGTTTTCAAAATTTAGTCACCCAAAAGAAGGTAGGCATTTATTCTGTGGGTATCTTAATTACGATTTTTTAATAGTACTATATTATTTTATTACCTTAACAAAAATAAGAAGAGCGTTGCCATTTTAAGAATAAAGTATAACAATAACAAACTATTACAATCAAACATATTTACTTACAAGAAATTTACGAAAACTATTCAAAGACCTATTAAGATAATTATAATAATTTAGTTAAATAGAGGAAATAGCGGTATCTTTACTGCTTTAAATAATTATCCAAAGACAAGTCACAGGTAAATCAAGTGTAGGACGAAAATAAATGGGTTCGTTTCGGAATGTGAAAGAATAAGTTGTTTGCCGATCAAAAAATAAAATTATTCGACAATTTGAATTAACCACAAATTATCATCATTAATCTTTAGTAAACTTTAGACAACACAATAACAAAGAGATATAATTGATAGGACGTTACCATGCGGTCCATATGTATGGAATAAATTCATTTTTAATTATTATGTACTATGTGAAAAAAACCTGAAACAGGTCGATTTTTTATTCTTAAATTGACAATTAACAGTAATGAAAAAATTATCCATATCTAGCTACTTACTTACTCCGTGGCGTTACAACCCTTCTGGGTTTTAGCCGACTCGACCAACATGCCCTCCACTGTTTTCTATCTTGAGCAAACCTCCATCCAATTTCCACGCCCATAGTGCTTAGGTCTCTGCTATATTATCTCGCCACCGGAGACGAGGCGTCCGCGTGGTCTCCTTCCAGTTTGGGACTTCCCTCCCACACCAGTCTTACTGTTCGTTCGTCAGAATGTCTTCTGAGGTGAAATGAAATCGTAGGCTTCCACGGCCAGAGTCAGAATTATAGTTTATTCGTGGGGTCTCGAGAAATTGTATTATAACAGGATGTATCCCTAAGTAAGTCGTTTACTTTCTCTATGTAGGAAGGAGTATCCAGGATGACTGTGGCATTACCTTTGTCTGCAGGAAGGATTATTATCTCAGAAAGAGAACGGAGATTTTTGAGAGCTATGAATTCCTCACGAGATATATTGGAAGTAGGATTTTGGCTGTATCAAGACATTTAGCGACGTCAAAGCGGATACGGTCGGCTGGAATTTTGGGAATTGTGCGGAGTGCCGCTTCCACATTTGAAACTATTTCTTCGGTAGGAATTCTGGAAGGAGTGATAGCAAAATTAAGACCTTTAGATAGAAGACTGCTTTCTGCACTTGTTAATTGGTGAGAAGAAAGATTAACGACGGTGTTAGTGAGAGGTGAATGAGAAGTAGAAGTGGTGGAATGTGATTTTTTCTTAGATACAAGGGATTGGAATTTCTTTTTGTGAGTTTCGTTGCTTAGAAGAAGGATTTTATCGGCTTGATGATAGGAAATGCGGTCTAAAAGTGACCAATCATCGACACTAAGAATACTGGAGAGTTCAAGATGCAGCTTAAAAAGTTTTTGGGATTGAAAATTAAGGGTTTTTCGAATATGTTGAATCCGTTCACGAAGTAGAGATAGTGCTCGAGTAGAATTCGGAAAGATAAGAGAATCGTGAGATTCACTCCCCGCCTCTCGACGCGTTAGTGTTCTGAGCTGTTGGACGTGAATCCCTGTCCTGGCATTTGGTTTTCACCTCTGGCTGCGTTGAGTAGTTGAGTTACTGTGACCAAATGCCCATCTTGGTAGTTAGTATTCGCCTCTGGTTGCGTTGAGTAACTGAGTTACCGTTGCTAACTACCCATCTTCCTGTTCTTTTGTTTTCTTTTTCTTTTTCTTTGTTCTCCTGAAGAAGCTACATACAATTGTAGCGAAACGTCGAGATGAACCCACTTTTGGGTCACTCACAAATGACACGGTCCAAACCCGGAAGACGAATAAACTATAATGTCTTCTGAGGTGTCCTGCCCATTGGAGTCTTCTGGACTTTATTTCTTTTATGATGTTGGCGTCTGGGTAAAGTTCTTCAAGCTCTTTATTAGTTCTTATCCTATATTGTCCTGATGCTTCATCAAGCACCGGACCAAAGATCTTCCTTAGGATTTTTCTTTCCCAAACACGTAGTCTCTCTTCATTTGCCTTTGTCATCGTCCACGTTTCGCTTCCATACATCACAACGGGTCGTATGATTGTTTTATAGACCTGTATCTTCGTACCTCGTGTTAGTTGTTTTGATTTTATAAGGTTTTGGAGGGCAAAAATACATCTGTTGCCGGCCTGAATCCTGTTGTTTATTTCTTGTGATCCGTTATTGTCTTCAGTTATTGTTGTTCCAAGATACTTGAATTCTCTAACGCGCTCAAAGTTAAAGTCATCGATGGTAATGTTCTGACCGATTCTGTCTCTGCTTTGGTTATTGCGGCTCATATACATATATTTCGTCTTGTTTTCGTTGATTTGGAGCCCCATCTTCTCTGCTTCCTTCTCAAACCTTACGAAAGTCTCCTTCATCCTTAATCGCGTGTTTCCTATTAGATCTATATCGTCTGCAAATGCCAGTAGTAAGTTTGGTCCTTCTCGATGAAATACTGTATTCGGTTTTTCGATTCTTGCACTTCTGATTATGTGCTCCAGAGCTAAGTTGAAGAGTTGTGGTGAAAGTGCATCTCCCTGTTTTAGTCCATTGTTTATTTCAAATGTCTCCGAGTATTGTTGTCCAACTCTCACCTTACATCGTAACCGTTCCATACACATCCGTATCAACCGGACTAGTTTTTTTGGAAAGCCAAGTTCCTGCATCGCTGTCCACAGTCTGTCCCTACATACTCTATCAAATGCTTGTTTAAAATCTATGAACATCTGATGAAGCTCACGATCAAACTCCCAGCATTTTTCCATTATCTGTTTTATTGTGAATATCTGGTCAATTGTAGAGCGGCCCGGTCTAAATCCGCATTGATAATCTCCAACGATTTCTTCTGTGTATGTTTTGGTTCTTTCTAGCAGGATGTTTGCAAGGATTTTGTAGGTGGTGTTTAGGAGTGTTATTCCCCTGTAGTTAATACATTGCTTTTTGTTTCCTTTTTTGTGTATTGGTACAATAACCCCTTCTTTCCATTCATCTGGCATTGTTTCTTCTTGCCAAATGTCTTGAATTAGCTTGTATATCGAACTGTACAACGCTTCTCCTCCATATCTAGCACCCCCTTTGAATTATAAGCACCCCCTCGAAAATTTTAAATAACAAAGGGGTCATGTGGCACCTTGTTAGAAAGGGATTTGAGTCCTCTGTTCAGCAATATAAAGTT
This sequence comes from Diabrotica balteata, assembly GCA_918026665.1. Classification (NCBI taxonomy): domain Eukaryota; kingdom Metazoa; phylum Arthropoda; class Insecta; order Coleoptera; family Chrysomelidae; genus Diabrotica; species Diabrotica balteata. Next base: position 157,051,071 of record OU898278.1, read on the forward strand.
TTTTGAGTTTGTGCAATCATAACTGAGAAAATTGATTTTTAAAATTGAATTAAATGTTCAACTTGTCCACCATTATTCATTTCTTGACAATAACCGAGGCGACTTTGGAATTCTCGTACAACATTTTGTATGACCTCGAGGGATATTTTGTTAATTTCTTCCGTTATACTAATTTTTAAATCAGCAATATTGCCTGGTCTATTAAAATATACTTTAGAAATAATCAGGTATTTTCGTATCTGTTTTGATAAACATTAGGGAAGAAACACTGAAGATATTGATATGAATCTGGTAGGCTGCTGTTATTTAGGTGTTTAAAGTTACTAAAAGATGTCAGTATAGCATTTGTGCGCGTATTAAATTGTATTATGGCTCATTTGTCCGAGTCTTAAACAATAGACATTTTAATTATGATTGGTTGTGGTAATAAAACAAGAACTCAAAAGGAGGTTTGTGCAATGTTTAATAATAAATACCCTGGTCAACAAGTTTCGCAGTCTACAGTTAGCAAAATTGAAAAGAAGTTTCGTTATACTGGTCATGTAAAGAATATTAAAAAACCAGATAGAAATCTTAAATTTACTGATGAAAAAAAGTTAGATGTACTTCTAGAGATTGAGGAAAACCGCATAAAACAACTTGCCGCCGTCAATGATGTAAGTAAATCATCTATTTTGAGAGTTTTGCATAAAGAAAAATACCACCCCTACAAAGTTCAGTTAGTTCAGGAGTTAAAAATCCTGATAGAAGGCAAGAATTTTGTGAAATGATGATGTACAGAATAAACGCAGATTTGCAGTTCATAAACAAAATAGTTTTTTCTGATGAAGCGACGTTTCATTTAAATGAAAAGGTTAACAAACAGAACTGTAGATATTGTAGCAGAAAAAATCCTCACTGGGTATGTGAGACTTACACGCAATATACTAAAAAAGTTAATGTTTGGGCTGGTATCATTAACAACAAAATTATTGGTTCTTATTTGCTTGAGGGCACAGTTGATGGTAAGGTTTATCTAGATTTTTTGATTAACTTTTTAGTGCATACATCAGGAAAAGAATTTTTTTCTGCTATTAATCATCCAAATGAGATAGATCGATCTATTCACTATCAACAAGACGGAGTTCCACCGTATTTTGTACATATAGCTAGAAATTATTTAAACGAGGTTTTTCCTAATAGGTGGATTGGAAGATATGGAACGATCGAATGACCGGCTAGATCCCCCGATTTGACTCATCTCGATTACTTCTTATATACGAAGAAGGTTGCGTTTCGATTTAATTTGAGTCTCTTACCACTCCCTGACACGTGTTTCTGGGTCTACCCGTCATCAGAAGGAGTTTGTAAGAAGACTCAAACTAAATCAAAATGCACCGATTACTCTGGCAATTACATGAAAATAACTGCCAGAGTATGCAACTAGAGACCTCTAGTGAGGAAAGATGAAGATACGTCGATAGCAATTAAAGTAAACTGTATACCCAAGCTTAATCAAGCCATTCAGAGCGGTGCTGGAAATAATATTCCACTATGCACCAACAATTTACCCATATAAATTACCATCATTCTTGTACTCATTGCGTCGAGTAAGGACGATAAATATACGAAGAAGGTTGCGTTTCGATTTAATTTGAGTCTCTTACCACTCCCTGACACGTGTTTCTGGGTCTACCCAGAGACTCAAAGCGACTCAAATTAAATCGAAACGCAACCTTCTTCGTATATTATTTCGTTGTAATACCCTATATTTGATAAATTTTTAGATCATTTTTTTTCTTGGCTTAGGCGTTAGCCAGTTAACGACATTAAAGGAAAGAAAAAAATATTATTGCAATAAAAAATTAAAATAAATATCATTCTAGGTAGAATATAGATGTGGTCACTCGCTTCCTGTCTAATAATATAATAAATAATGTAATAAATAGGTATGTCGAACGTATTTTATGCACTAAGTGTTCTAATTTCTGACATTCACTACATAGGTTTGAATCAAACATTTTATGTCTTGCTAGACACAGAGGGAAACATACGCACTTCCAAACATTATTCTGGTTAAAGTTGTTTTATATCTTCAAATAATAACATTGATTTTTAAACCAATATGCATTTAAAACTGAAGGTTGAATCAGTGAAAACTAAGATTTGGATTATTTGCAAAGAATTCGCTATGATAGACTTCATCGATTTTTAACACTCGGCTTAATGGTATTCACTCAATCAGGTAAGCAAAACCTATGCCCATTTGAAATACCATATTCAATGGCTTTTTTATCCCAAACGTTAAATATTTATTAGTTTATATTCTACATAAGTCTTAACCCAAAAAAATTTACTCTTCTTTGATTTTTATGAATTTCAAAAAGGATTTTCTTAATTAGAAGGATTGTAAATAATTAAATCTTAGTTGTTATTGGGAAAATCCACAGTTTAAATACTAAATCATAGTTAACAATAAACTAGTTGATTCACACATAGTAGATTGCATTTTCTAGAAAAAATGAAAATATTTTTATAATCAAAGTGATTGAAGTTATTTTAAGTTTAAGAGACGGTAGAAAAAACAGTAGACAAAGAAAAATATTTTTGCCATTATTTTCTACTTCTTCCTAATATTATTTTTATGTGGACATTACTCTCTGATTTTCAATGTGCCTTCAGTAAGCCAGTTAGTTGTCATTCCATCGTTTACATGGTCTTTCCCTATTGATCAAACTCTCTATTTGTTTGTCATTCGGCTTATATAATTCGATACATACTACTTCTCTTTTTTTTACCCTGTCCTATGTTTTCCACCTTGCATCTACGTCGCTATAGGTACTTCTACTCTGACCCTAGTTCTATACCCTCACTTTCTTGTCCTTTTTAATGTCAGGTAGTGTTCTGCCGCTATTTTATTATTGATCTCATAACTGTTTCGTAAATCTGTCTTTCATTTCTTTCTCGATATTTTATATATCTATATTGTTTCATTCAGCCACCTCCGCTCTGTTTTGTCTCTATTCCACTTGATCCTTCCACTTCAGTTTCGAGCTTTCGTATCTGGATATTATGCCCTAGGGAAAAATTTACACAGAGAGGGTATTAGATGCTTGATCTCCATTCTTGAGAACTCTGTTTGTGGTCTAGTATTTTTAGAGTAGTCTTTAAGAGTTTTTGTCAGATCTGTCCTCCGTACTTTTAGGAGTTCGTTCTATATTCTGTCCTCTCCTGGTGATTTTCTATTTTTTAATTTCCTTAATGCTTTCTTTACATGTTCCTCCTTAATATTTATTTCTTCGTTTGACGAACCTACCTTCGTTTTCTACTGACGTACCTAATGTATTTATACGTCATAAGAAATTGATTAAATATCTACCGAACAACAACAAAAAATGCAAAATCCTAGTTGAAAAATGTTTCTCAAAAAGTTTATCAATACTATTGACTACATTTTGAGCTACATAGGATGCTGTCTTTTATTTTACTCTAACGAGCTGAAAATTACATTCAATAAAAAATTTTACATAAATGTTGTCAACATTCCTGTATATTTTTCTGACAATAGGACATTTTCTTGCACGTGAACCACACAAAAAGCGACCGAACTACCCAGAAAGCAGTGGCGTACATGTCTTATTCAATTAAGATATAATTTATAAAAGAAATAATAAGATTAATTTTACAGTTCATAGTTCAGTAGTTCAGTACTATTGTATTCATAGATCTTTTATAAGATCTATGAATACAGTTAAATAAACAAAAATTGTGAAGGCAGAGTGTGGTCCTATAATATAGACTGGAAACATTAGAACGTGGTGCTAACATCACTGCCTGTAAGTCCATTGTAAATACATATTTTTCTGTTTCTTTATCCTTTCTTTTTCTTTTGGCTTCTTTTTCTTTTCAATATGTGAAGTATGTGCGTCTTCTGAATATTGTCCTAATTTATGTGAAAAACAGATCTGACATTGATCCTTTTTTGGATGATATAAGGACAAATTTTTTAAATCCATCGCGGTATTAAAAGAGCATACAGATAGGGCTTTTACATTACGTTCCTTGCACCAATTGTTTACATAAATATCGTAAAGGGCCTTTTTAGTTGACCAATCAGGTATGATGTACTTTTTGCCTGTCGATGCCCTACAATAATGTGATTTCATAGTAGGTAAGTTATCGAGAAATTCATTCATTGATTTATTTTCCAATTCAAAAGAATTAGATTTCTTGGTTTTTTTAGATTCAATGGGTGGGATACTGTTTACTTCCTCTTCATTTTCTCTTTTATGAACACTTTGTGTTTGTCTTGTCTCCTTCCAGTTTAAAACACACCATTTCCCTATGCACAATGTGTTTAAAAACATTGTTTTGCATACTCTTATTAACTTTTCACCTTTTCTTAAATTATATATAACAGAACAATTTCTTCTTGTTACAGATTCATTTTTTCTGTCTCTGTGACGTTGAGTTTTTACTATTTGTACTAACGCGTCTACATAAATTCTTTTCTCTCCCCAAGTCATTTTTTCCAAAAAGTACTAAAGATATTTTGTCTGTCGTCTTCTGTAATCAAAGAACATCTAATTTTACAATCTTTGCCCGTTCCTTACATTTACATCTTGTCTTTAGTGTCCTAGGAGGTCTCAGAACTCTATTATTCCAAATGTTATTATCTTTCTTCCAAAATATCTTTGCCCAGTTTCTCTATTCTTTCTGTTTTCTTCATAAACCCAAGTAGATTTATCCACTTGGCATTTTGTTCTTCTTTTTCTTTTTACTGACCCCAAATTTTCAGATTGATTGTCAGAATCAGAATTGTCTGAATAGTTCACCAGACCGAATCCTTCGTTAGATGCATCACTGAAATTGGACTGGGGTCTTTCAGCAGATCTACTACTGCCTGGTTTATTTATTATATCAAAATCATTTTCTGAGCTACATGTGGCAGTAGTATTATGTGTTTCTATTTCATTTCCAATAACACTTTCATTATTATAATTCAGTTCATTTATTGCATCAAAGTCGTTTTCTGAGCTACATACTGCAGTAGTATCTTGTGTTTCTATTTCATATCCAATAACACTTTCATTATTGTAATTCATTAAAGTAGAGAATTCAAAATTTTGGAGTGAAGATGATGCATCAGAGGAAGATGGTTTCGGAAAATTATTATTGATGAAAGGAATCTGATTAGAGAAGTCATTTGAATTATTCTTTATATTGTAGTCGTCTACTTGTTTAACTCCAACTTTATTATTATTTAATTGGGGTTCAATAAAAAAAAATTAATTTGGTCAGTTTGAGGAGATATATTTTGCTGATCTATGAGTAGTAAAGGTAACTTATTTATAAAATTAGCATCATTTTCTAGCTGGTTGATTAAATCTTTATCTGTTTTTTCTTGACATGTTAATGTTCTATCGTTATTTTTTATATCTTGTTCTTTTGCCAAGGATACAAGTTTTTTAGAACGGGATGACATCGTAAACTGAAGAGCTATAAATAAAAGAAATTTTGCTCAATCATAATTACACAACATTACTTTATAAAGTAATAATTGTTATTAGTTAGGTATATAAAACTGACTTATAATTTAACAATATTATAACTCAAAATATTTTTGTTTCAATTAACAAAATTATTTATGGAATACTGCTAACTCCAAATTCGACATGTAAATTAACAATGTAAACCAGTTAACTCCAAGTAAGAGATTTTAAAGTTAATAAATCAAAAATTATTCAGAATAATTATGTTTAAATAAATACATACGCTTACCTTTATATCACTAAATCACTTTATTAATAATTGAAGTAATTAGTTTCTATTTTTTAATGAAAAACTGAAGCGTAATGGGAAGTCTCTTTAACACCCTCACAAAATGTATTTAAAATGGCAACAATTAAAGGAGTTAGACGGTTTGCATTATTCAAATTGAACTTCAAACGGATAGCTGTTTTACAGGTGGCGCGAATTAAAGAAAACTGTAAATATGTTAGGTATTTTAACATCATCAAACGACAGATTTTATTTATTTTTAACAGATGGCACAATAATCTAAATTTCATTAAAAAGTGGAGTTAGCCACTTTACAGTTTAAGCCATCGATACCTCAAATCTTATAACGTGAAAAACAACTTTGAATAAGAAAATTATTTGACTGATTTTATAATTTTTTTTCTTTTTCTTTTCTTCAAATATTTCATTTAATATTAGTTTTTACTATACGTAAACCACTTTGTAAGAATCCTTTAAAATTCAATAGTTATCATTTAGTTTGAAAGAAATTACTGTATTTTCTTAATAGCATTTTTTTTGTTTTCTTATTATTGACTTACCTGCTTCTACGCCGCTGACGGTAAGCTTTCTAAATACCCATGCGACGTTTGTCACTGTCTCATCCAATTCTTTATGCCTCTCTTAAAAATAACATGCTATTGTATTCAGCGAATAAAGGAGAACTTCTTAGTGATTTTAACACTGAGTAATGGTGGTAACCAGAATAGTTCATTTTTTGTAGTAGTCAAAATAAATCAAAACACTCCAATGTCCCTTCATTATTATACAAATAGATACTACCAAGAAGTTGCCGACTACCAATGGGATCAGCATCGTAAATACTTAAAGTAATCAGCACCTATTGAATATAATTTTGGGAGTTGTTCGACAAGATCTGCCCCTGAATCAACTCTACTATCAATTTAAAATTTTTTGCTTTTTATATATTATTATTAGAAAAGTCATAGTTTTCTTCCTGATGATACAAGTACTCTAGTATCCAGTATTGTACATAGTAGTGTATCAACTAACACCGCCAGTACCCTACAATAAATCGTAAATGTTCACTATGTAATGAAACTTGTCTTACTATAATCTATAGTTCGCCTTTTTGTGTGCTATACTTGTTTTAAAACGCTAACCATTATCTTATTAACAACATTCTATAATGCTTTTGTTCGGTAGCTAGAAAAACCAATTCATTGACTGTTCGACCTATCCAATGTCTAATGTTTGCAAGCAGGGCAGTTCTTATGGATTATTAAATAATTGATATTTAGACCCACTTAATATATGGCCAAAGTCTTGGATCTTTCTTATTTTAATGTGTTGATTCAAGTCACGCTGTTTGTATATGCATTATAGCACACGCTTATTTGAGACAACGTGCTGCCACATATCTAGCGTTTTCTCAACTAATTGTTATACGTATATTTTAATTTTTCTAAACACTTTTTCTAAAGACTCTTCAATTAATTTATTTGCCTTGACAATTAGTCCTTTACAACATTGTATTTGTTAGTCACTCCATTCAATGGAGTTCTGACTTCTGCATTGTCTTTTCGTTACCTTGAATTCTTTTCTTGTAGAATGCTTTAAATTCTTTATTTTTGTAGAAGTTTTCCATATATTTAAGTTCCTGATTTAGGTGTTTCGTTTTTTACTTTTGTATATTCTCTTTTATTCTCTTCTCTTTGTCTGGTAATTCTCTACAATTGTTCTAGTTCATCGGGTGTAAGCATCTTTCTGTAGGCTTCATTTTTTTTATTGCATTCTTGCATTTATCGTTAAACCAATGCCAAGAGTGGATCAATGAGTCAAACAAGTTAGACCAGTGTATTTTGGGATTGCAAAGGTATAATTTAAATTGACTATCTTAAAAGGACTACAAATAGCCAATATTATCGTCTATTAATTGACAAATTGAAGCAGTAATTCACTCTCATAGGCAAAGAAAAAATTGTTATTATGGCAATAGATGACATAAGAGCGTTATGGCAATGGCAAAAATTAAAGAGTTGGGATTCGATTTTTTTCAGCTGGTTTGACCCTTCCCGACTATGCTCAAAAGGAAATAAACTCAGGAATAAAAAATTCCGCTCGAACAGTTCATTCGCAATGAAGGAATTGGAATAGCCCTGGAATTCTTGTATTAAGCGAAAAGGATTTATATCACATAAAATATAAATTTTGTGAAAAACATATTTTTTCTTTCAATAGTTATTTATCAGACCACCAATAATTGCTAATAAACTCTGATAGATTTTACGTATTTCGTTAATTATTGTTAAACGAAAATATATATTTTAATCAAATAAAAGGCAGATATCAAGCACAGTTTTTTATTAAATCTTGCCCAAGTACTTTCGCTCCTAGAGCATCTTCAGGGCATCTGAAATAAGCCAAGAAACGTTTTTTCAACTGAAGAAAATTAATTAACTTCGAAAAAACTCGAAGTTGATGGTTGATAAAATTTTTTGTAATATAACGTTTTAGACTTACTTCGTCAAAATTAGGCTATCCAACAATTTGTGAATGTCATAAACATTAACTGATACATTTACACAACACGAGACAAAGGACAAACAGTTTAAAAATTATTATAAATTTGAAGAAGCTACATATTGGGTGACAGCAGGAGAGAGAATGGCTCCTGGTCTTAACGGAAATGTTAAAGTGACATCTGACATATGACAGCTTGGATGGGCAGTTACAATCATAGTGATGTGATCTGCACATTTCAAAATTCTATGAAACTGAACATTGACCACAAATTCCAACTGACACTACTAAAGGAAGTCAAATGATGAAATATGAAATTATATAGATTAAAGTGAAAAGACAGTAAATATTTGATTTTCACGCAAAAATTGCCTTTGTATCTGTTTGATACTTCTGATGAGACCTATTAGGTCGAAATACGTATCAAAAGATACAAAGGCGCTTTTTGCGTGAAATCAAATATTACTGTCTTTTCACTTTTTTCGGATTTACTCTGTACGAGTACTAGAAACCAATTCGCTAAGGATTTATGCTTAGTTGATAAGACGTGTCATGGAATGCAAATTTTAGATTTCCCACGTCCTTTTAAAACACCTTTATCAACGTCTGTTTTGCTTTGCAATTTTTAGAAAGCACAGATTAGAGCAAAAATCTGAATTGTGTTTCGAAACTATTTTTACGGTTTATATAGATTTACTTTATGTAGGTTTTTATAAGCCAGGTCTCTCAAACAAACCTGTCAGTAATAATTTGGATGTTAGTTTGGTGTTAACTGAAGTGGTCATAGAGTGTCATGTAAGAAAGAGACTTATCAATTTATTAGATAGTGATTCGTTGACTACAATGAAAAGGTCTACCAAGCACTACCAATACTGTAGAAAAGAAGAAATCGAACTATGAAATTAAAACACTTAGAATTAAAAATCAAAATTAATAACAAAGTGTATAAATTAGGAATAATACCGATAGTTCAGTTAATCCCACAGTCAATGGGAGAACCATAAAATCAAAATGTCAAAGCATTACTCAAGACCGACAGACCAACAGTGGGAGATGTTGAAATATACAACTGTGGATATGGTATATCTAAATTCCGAAGCGATATGGACAGTGTAATCAATGCCAACTATAGATCAATTGATCCTAAGCAAGCTTGTTTTGCAAAAGAATGAAATAGTAATATTAATTAAAATGTGAAACTAATAAACTCTTAATGTGTATAATCAGTGCGGGAAGTCTGAAACAGTCGAGCTTAAAAATAGTTTTAAATTTAGTACAATTTAAATTAAATTAAGTATTAAGACAGTACGAGTTTGTTGTAATTTCCAAATATTTTAATAAGTTCAACTCAATAGTTTTTCTTTCTACTAATGTCATGTGAAGTAGATTAATCAGTATTGATATGAAAAATTATGTTTACTGGATAATAAATGGTGATCAATATAATATTTGTTTCAGTAATATTATCATGAAACGCTTTTTGTGAAAACTTAAAAACTAAAAACCAACATTTTGGCACTTTTCGCCTTTATTAGTGTCAATAAAGAATGCACCTTTGGAAGACGCTAGCTTTTAATAGCTTGTAAATTATAAATACAGCCTCGGACAAATCTTCCTAAGCCTCTTAAATTTATAAAATCTTGCTACCTGATACTTAAAGTGGTCAGTCAAGAGAGATTACCTGCTTCATTTATTGCGTAATTGGTCAGTTGTTTTTGACTAATTGTAAGTTATGTCATCGTAGATCTGCCAATCTAGTTAGATGCTACTATTTTAGTAATATTACATTAATTTGCATAGTAATTTACATTTTAAGTCAGTGGTGGAGAGTATATTCAATATTTTATATAAATGCGTATATCTCTTCGTAGTGTAAATAATTTAAGGTAAAATAAAATATTATATTTTGATAAATGTTTGAAAATCACAAAAAATTATGATAGATATAGGTGCATGTTCTGTACCATTTACTCGAATGTAAAAAAAGGTATAAAGACACAAATTCACAGTTGTTGATTGTACAGTCGCCAACAAATTATTGTAGAATTTATAATCTCTAAGTCATTTTTATTTGATGGGATTACTAACAGAAACAAGTAGCAGTAGTATTAGGTTATCTTTGACTGGACATTTGTTTATGTTAGATACCTCTCGAAACTTAACGATACCACTAAAATACATAATGACTTTGTAATAAGCTTAAGATACGGATTTCTGTAATAATTTGTTGGCTGTATATCAGAGTTTAAAAAAAAACTTACGAGGAGGTATAAAACTTTTACTGGATCCGGTATACTAGAGGAGGCACTATATTGTATATGGATGAAACATATACTAATGAAGGATGTTTTTATTAAAAACATCCTTCACACAACACACACACACACACACACACACTTCGAAGTGTGTGGTGTGTGTGGTGTGTGTGTGTGTGTGTGTGTGTGTGTGTGTGTGTGTGTGTGTGTGTGTGTGGAGTGCGTGTGTAGAGTAATTGTCTTGTTACTTAGCAAAGTCGACGTTATTGTCTTTGCTAAGAGACGCTAATTGTATCCGAACGTCTGCGGTCCCTCCGGTGAGTACCGATCGCACAAGGATAGAAATTATTTTTATTCATTAATTTTTAATAACGAAAATTTCTCCAGCCAGATGAGATTCGAACTCACGACCTTTAGGTTTAAAGGTAGGCGCTCTTACCACTGAGCCACAGAGGGAATTATCTCTATATTTTGTCATTGCAGCACCCACTTTATAAATATTTGTCACCTTTTAGGTTTTCACGATCTCTTTAGATTATTTTTCAATCAGGTTTGAACCTTAAGCTCCATTCTTAGTTTGAAGCCCTCTCGCAGAAATCCCAGTCGGGTTTTTAGTGGGTCAAAAGGGTGGCCAAAGTTCGTCGAGGCGAAGATACTTAGGTCACCCGAGCTGACCCTCATCTACCGCCCTATCATCATGGTGATGGTTCTGTTCAGGAGAATTAAAGAAATAGACTGCCACATTCCAAGTCGATTTGACAGAACGAAGTCTGTCGGGTCCGCTAGTATATTAATATAAATAGCAAAGAAAGACCTCAGTTGGTCATATGCTACGAAGTTTGTCGAATGTCAATACCGGCCAAACACCGACATAATATAGAAACAAAACACCAAGATCTTCGTGAGAAATCTCAATCATTTTTCAAAATAAAAGCCTCGGAATTAGAACGAAGCATAGCACAATAATTAAGGCAGCTATTGGTGCCAATAACGAAAATGCTGTATTAGCCTCTTACCAAGTATCTTTATTAGTTGCAAAAAGTGGTAAGCCGCACACCATTGCAGAAGAATTAATACTACCGCGTTAAAATTCTGGTTTCCGCTATGTTGGTAGAAAAAGCTTCAAAAGAATTGGACGTTATATCATTATCCAATAGTACAGTGAAGAATAGAATTAATAACATGTCAAGAAATGTTAAAGAGTGATTTTGAATGTTAAAGCGAGCTGATTTTATGCTTTGCAATTAGATAAGATCACAAATATTAGCAATGACACCAATTTGCTTGCATTTCTTCTCTACGAATATAATTATGGCGTATTGGGGATTTTCTGTTTTGTAGGCGTCTGCCTTCGCATACTACAGGTGAGGCGATATTGGAAGTATTCAACGAAGATTGAACTTTATGTCCACTCATGATATACTATGGGATAAATGTGTTGCAGTTAGTGCGGACGGTGCTTGGGCTATGACCGGTATTCGGACAGGACTTCAGGCTCGCGTGAAGAATATGAATCCATCTATTACCTAGCATCATTGTTTAGCTGCTAAAAAGTGCCCGAAAAATTAAAAACAGTGTTAGACAAAATAGTGCAGACTGTGAATTTTATAATGCCAAGACTTTAAATTCCCATATTTTTGCTGTGATTTGTGAAGAACTAGAAAGCATTCACAAGCAGTTATTATTGCATGCTAAAGTGCGTTGATTGTCTCGTGGCAAAGTCGTGTCGCGTGTTCTTGAGCTCAGAGACGGGATCAGAATATTTTTTTTTTGAAAATTCTGTAGGCAGCGCAAATAAACATGCTGATAATTTTAATAACTTTGAATAGCTTACAATGGTGGAATATTTGGCTGATATCTTCAGTGCCCTTAACGAACTGAACTTAAATCTACAAGGAAGAGATAATAACATGTTCCAAACTGAAGATAAAATAGAAACTGTGACAAAACAAACTTTGGACTAATCGTACAATTAAAAAAAACTTATAATCATTTCCTAGACTGATAAAGTTTTTGGAATCCTTTGGGAAAGGGGGGAGGGGGGTAGGAAATGATGCCAAAGCCAGTAGAAGAAGAAATAATTACATACCTCCGGGGTTTGCGGTTTTCTTTTCGAGATTATTTTCCAGACCCGACAGAAATAAAAACTAGATAGCAGACTTTCTTAACGCAGAAACAGACTACAATTGGAATCAGATTTAAGATTACAACTAAGTAAAAATATTAACCCAAATATACCAAATTTAGTACCAAGAAAACAGCACAAACCTTCATATTAATACAAAATTTTTTATTTTCATAAAAATGATAATTTTTTCAGTACTTCAATAAATTGTCCTAATTTAATAATTGTGTTTTTTATTAAGGGGGTCCTTGAAGTTGTGCTTGATTTTCTAAGGGTCGGGGACTGAAAAAGGTTAAGAAATGTTTTATTATTGTATATCAAGTCTGCTTTGTACTTTCTACTTTTTTCTCTAACAATCTTTAGATGATCAATCACTTTTTCCATTTGTTCCTGTATTTTCATTGGCACGAAACTACATTGACGAAAATTTTCGTAGCTTTAAATATTTCTACCTTCGTAGTAAACTTCTTCATCTCTATTAAAATTTGTCTTTACTATTTCAAATTTTGTGCTTTAAAGTCCAATCGTTCTAATTTCGAAAAAAATTCTGCAAAATTGACAGCACATTTACTATCTTTATTTGAAAACTTTCGTCCGTTTGTCGGTTATGCCATACATTATCAAATCTGTCAAAATATTTAATATTAAGATTTAGTATATCTACAAATACTAGTTACTAGAATTTACTTATGTAACTTACTAGAATTCCTAATTATTTTACATTGTGTATTAAGTATAGTTTCCTGTAGAGAAAATTATTTTATATGCTATAATTGTGCCATTCCTGATTTAAAACTAACACTTAAAGTTCTATAATGAACGACACTGGTCAATTCACGCGCTAAACATAGCCACCGAGTAATATACCGGCCAATAAAGATGAATTATTTTAATTTTCCTGGGTTCCAATTATGTGCGAATTCTCTGTATAGATTTTATTTGTATGGGATGACTTTAATAGTTTATTCACATGGGTTTAATGCTTTCACACAATAACACATACTTTAATAATCCTATATAAGTCTATTGCTAATTAGCTGCAGTACTGGATGGTTTTAAGTTTATTGCATCTTTCGCTGTTATAAAGGGGCTCCTAGATATAACATTAGTGTTTGTCATACTTAATTTTACATACAAATTAAACATACATGTCTATACCTACATGCAGAATTATCGGAAACATTTATTACAATCAAACGACCAAAATTAGAATAAAAAGCCAGTTAAAGGATAAAATAACAATAGAACGAGAAGTAAGACAGGGACATATTTTATCCCCACTGCCATTCAGCATTTATTCTAAATTTGTACTAACGGAAGCTCTGGAATGGTGATAAGGGATTAATACCATTAGATATGTAGATGATACCACAGTTTTTTTACAGGTAACCCGTACGATGTATTAATTCTATCCAAATACGACTATCCTCTTTGGGTTCCTCTAGGATTCTTCTGCGTTCTGATCTGTTTCATGCTTTTTTATCATTTTTTTTTATTTTTAAGGTTGTTATATCATTTTATATTTGTTCTGTGCATTTCAGCATTGGATTTTCTCATGTTCTCTTTCATATTGGTACTTGTTTGTTTGGTATTTTGTCTTCTTCCATTCTGTCTACCAGGTCCCATCTAAGTCAGCCATTTTCTTTGAATGAATATTACGATATCCGGATCCTGGTAGATTTTGCATAGTTCAAAGTTGTATTTTCTTTACCAAATTCGATTTTATTTTGTATCTGTATATGTGTCGTAGAATTTTTCTTTTAATGGTAGCTAATAATTTTTCCTTTCTTTTGGGATAATGTCGAGGTATGTTAACCATATATGAGTACCGGTATTACTAAGGTTTTGATATTTAGCACTTTGTTTCTCTTGCGACAATATCTGATCTTAGCTGCCTAATTACGCGCCATGGTGATATTTTCTGACAATGAACCTTTGAAGTAACTAGGGATCCGAAGTATGGAAAGATTTTTGCCTCGTCAATGTGGTATTCTCTTATTATTAGTCCTAACTTAACCTATTTACCTCAAGCTTTTTTTACATATTCTGTCCATCTTATTAGTATTTCTTGCTGTTTTATCAATGCATTGTCATTATCTCTATATATCTTTATGCACACGTCTTTTGTGCTTTTCTGCTTTTGTTAAGTTTCTAGTATACCTTTCTTGTCTCTGGTAACTTACTTAGTTCTTGTAGATTTTGAAATTCTGTGTTAACTATTTTTTTCTTTTTTTTGGTGAGTTTTCTTTTCTTCTTCTTGTTTTTCTTAGTTTACCTTGCATGCCTAAAATTATTTTCTAATGTTTCTGCACTTTTCTTCTTTCTTATTTATGTTTTCATGTTTTAGTCTATTTTCTAGTGTTATGTTTATATTTTCTTTATATTCTCTAATTTTATTCGCACCTTTAAGTTCTTCTATGTTATATCGTTCATGTTTAGAACCTTCTTCATTCTGACATCTGAAATTCTGACCCTTATCCTACCTTTGACCAGGTAATGATCAGATCTGAATTTGCTCCTTTACTGGAGCAAAGTATTTGCTGGCAATCACTTTTAGCAATTAGGTAATTTTGGTAGGTTTATTAAACTCGTACGGTTTCTTTCTTTCATTATATTGTTTTTATTCCAACTCATATTATGTATGGGAGATTTAGGAGAACTTCGAATCTTTTTAAATCATATTCCTTTTCGTACAGTTATTCATAACAGCTTTTGTTACTTCAAGATGCACAAATTATCGTTTTTAGAAGGGGTAGTTAACCTTCAGCTCAACCCCTTATTTTTCGGACATCTCCTGCTTTAGGTAGCCCTGATAATGCTTCTTACTGGCGTTGGTTACCACAATGTTCCACAGGCTTGCCTAGGTTTCCTCACCTCCTGGTTTCCAGTACTTAAAAGCGAGATTTGGGATTATACCTCTTGTTTCAATGTAAAATATACGAAAATAAAAATATGTAATGTGCAAACAATAAATTTATAATTAAACTTACAAAAACTGCTATTGCAATATTTTGAGGACGCATTATAAAAACAATATGCAATACTACAGTTTCCAAAATATTCATCATTGGAACGAACGCCATAAAGACGGTTTGAATAGAGAAATCATCAGGAAATTTCTTTATTTTTTAGTATTTGATATTACCTCCCCTACTCCCAGTTACACTTTCAATCGATTTCGCATGGATCAGATTACTTTTCCAATACAATCTTGACGCTTCTCATTATTGATTGCTTCTCATGCATCATTAAAATCTCGATTTCATTATGCTTCCTGGTGCATGATTTCTATCACGGACTCTTTGTTTAAGCTCATCCCAAACATACTCTATTGGATTTAAGTCCAGGCTCAAGGCTGGCCAATTATATTATTAGGTTATGTTCGCATATTAAGAGGCTTAATGCAGAGATTGGGGAATTTTTCAGTAGGTTGTGAATACTTCTCATATCCCCAATTAATAATCCTAGAACTTAAGATAGCGAATGATCAATAGCAGGTGCAGGATGAGGACTTATGGCCATTACTTCCAAAACTTAAGTAATTTGAAACGGAAGATAGAAGACTTTTGAAGGGACTTCTTCATTTTTAGATGCCATCTGAAATGGAGGTTGGCGATGACTTCTGCAAATGGCTCTGTATCCTTATTTTTATAACTAAGATTTTAAGGTTAGCCCTGTGGAATCCTTGACGTTACTCAACCAGGTCAGTTGTCGTCTTCCAGCACCACGCTCTCCTTTGATTTTCCTTTATTCAAAGACTGAAGGTAAATATTATATGACCGAAAATCTTTGTAGAGAAACTGCAGAGAATCGTTATAGTTGTTGCTAAGAAAAGAGTAGTTTGACAAAGATACAAATACAAATACAAACAAGGATTGGCTATATCATAAATGTTATTGTTTGAAACTTTAGTAAGAAGACTGACATAGACATTCAATATGCAAATTTATACATTCAATTTATAAAATTTTAGTGTATGAATTGTTACTAATATACAAATAAAATCATTAAATTTGTAAATGTATATATTTTCGAGAGGAAGGAGAACCCACCAACGATCCTGGAAGTTAAAGACGCTGTCAATAAACTAGCCAGAAACAAATCACCCGAAATAGATAATCTTCCAGAATTATATAAAGAAGGTGGCCACAATATCACAATAGCGCTACAGCAGCTTATAAAAGAAATATGGATACAGAAGTCGCTCCCCTATGATTGGAATATTGAAATACTTTGCACCATACACAAAAAGGGAGATATCTTTGAATGCTCTAACTATCGAGGAATTACGCTCCTAAATGCAACGTATAAAATATTCTCCACTATACTATGCCATCGTATGGCACCGTATGCAGAGCAAATAATAGTACAATACCAGACTGGTTTCAGAGGTGATAAATCAACAATTCATCAGATTTCAACCCTGAGACAAATTCTAGAGAATTCACTGAAATATGGTGTAGACACACAAACGATAATGACACATCTGAAGAAGTTAAACGGAGGGTACTGCTAGCAAACAAATGTTATTTTGGACTAAGCAAGCAGCTAAAAAACAGAAATTTAAGCCAGAAAACTAAACTAATAATATATCGAACACTCATCCTACCAGTGCTGACATATGGGTCAGAAACATGGACCATCTCCAAAACAGACGCAAATCTTCTGCTCGTCTTCGAAAGGAAGATACTAAGAAGAATAATGGGCGCATTCTGTGAGAATGGTATTTGGAGAAGGCGATATAATTTCGAATTGTACGAGAAGTATAAAAAAATAGTAAATCGTAGAGATGTAATATCCTTTATAAAAATAGGTAGGCTTAGATGCGCTGGACATGTGTCAAGAGCAAATGAAAATTACCCACCCAGACGAACTCTATTATCGGTCCCAGTGGGAAATAGGAGTAGAGGCAGACCACGACTGAGATGGAGGGACGGTGTGGACGAGGACGCAAGGAAGATCGGTGCGGCAAATTGGCAACGGTTGGCGATGAACAGAAACGACTGGCGAAATAGACTGGGGAAGGTCAAGGCTCAACTAGAGCTGTAACACCACTGATGATGATGATGGTGTAGACACGCACCACATATTTATAGACTACAAGGCAGCCTACGACTCTGTAAATAGAAGAGAATTGTTTAGAGCAATGATAGACCTGGAGTACCAAATCAGTTGTTAAGTTTAACCAAACAAACCCTTGAAAAAGTTGAATGCAGAGTACGAATCCAGGGGGAACTCTCTGAACCTTTTAATACAAATAACGGGCTACGTCAGGGAGACCCACTCTTCTGTATACTATTCAATCTAGCTCTGGAAAAAGTAATACGTACGTCACAAATCACAACTACCGGTTCAATATATAATAAATCTGTGCAAATCCTAGCATATGCTGATGATATCAATATTGTTGGAGAACGGAAACGCAGCACGAGAGGCGTATGTAGCACTAAAGGAAGCGGCTACAAAAATGGGTTTAATAATAAACATTAATAAAACGAAATACATGAAAGTAGGTCCGCAACCACAAATACGACGGCCACTTGTTATAGAAAACGAAGTCATCGAAGCAGTTAACGAATTTGTAGACCTGGGAACGCTGGTCAATACTGAAAATGACATTACCGCAGAGATAAACCGCAGAATTTGCACGGCTAGTAGATGCTATTTTGGGCTTAATCTCCTTTTTAAATCTACAGCTATATCAAGAAATACAAAAGTAAAACTCTTCTTCTTCTTCACGTGCTATCTCCGGTACGAAGGTTGGCTATCATCATGGCAATTTTGACCCTGGAGGCTGCCGCTCGGAACAATTGTATGGAAGTGCAAGCAAACCACTCCTTGAGGTTTCTCAACCATGACATTCTTCTCCTACCTATGCTGCGCCTACCTTCAATCTTTCCTTGCATAATTAGTTGTAACAGTTGATATTTATTCACGTGTAATATGTCCCAGGTACTGTAGTTTCCTCATTTTAACACTCAATACGACCTCCTTTTGTTTGTTCATCCTGTCTAATACAACTTGGTTAGTTAACTTATCCTTCCAGGAGATTTTTAACATTCTTCGGTACGCCCACATCTCAAATGCTCCAGCTGGAGTAAAACTCTACAAAACAATAATACGCCCAGTCCTAACATATGGTTTAGAAACCTGGACTTTAACAAAAAGCAATAAAAACATGTTAGGATGTTTTGAAAGAAAAATACTGAGGCGAATCTATGGAGTGGTAAATGAAAATGGTGTCTGGAGAAGACGATACAACTTCGAACTCTGTAGAATATACCAGGAACCAGATATCGTAAAACACATTAAGATAGGACGTCTGAGGTGGGTAGGGCATGTAATGCGGATGGAGCAAACCGACCCAGCTAGAAAAACGCTCCTTGATAGACCTATTGGTCAAAGAAAAAGAGGAAGACCCAGAACAAGATTCCTAGATAACATAGACCAAATATGGGAAATATGGAAATAAGTTCTTAGCGGAGGAAGGCGATGGATAGGGACGACTGGAAGAGAATTCTTGGGGAGGCTAGGACCCACACATGGTTGTAAAGCCAAAATGATGATGATGATATATTTTCGGACAAGTAAAAAATATTTTATATTTTTTTATAAATACCAAAGAATACCGATAACAGCTGTACAGTTATCTTTAAAACAACACTTTGTAAAAGACCTATTTAGTTACACTTACCATTTTTCTAAACAAGAGACAGCAACATAATTAACTGAGATTCATTTATTTTGTAAATTTATGAGTATTGTTTAATTGTTATTGCATATTTGCTTGCAAACTGTATTTACTTTGATAATATATTTTACGAGCTATTGTTATTTTACATTGTACCGTGGTGATAATAGTTATTAGTTTTATTAAAATAAATAGATAAACATTAATTGTAAGGAGCTATCAAACCTATTCTACTTACGAGTTCATTGAACCGGTATAACGCGTAATTAATATTTTGCCACCAAATACTTAAACTGTTTATTGTTTCTTCCGCTATTTTTAACCATATATCGTTTTTAATAATGTTGTCTCTGAAACTTTTTAATCTGATATATTGGGAGATTCTTCTTATGGCACCGTTTCCTTTCGAAGGTTGGCGATCCAAATGGCAATTGTGGTTTTGGAAACTGTGGATAAGCGGTCGAACCATCACCTCAGGTCATTCAGCCATGAGTTCTGGCTACTATTGATAGATGCTCTCACTATATCCATTAGGATATAATGAAAGTGTAGCTCGTCTTAAATTTACTCGTACCATTTTAATCTCCAGAATGATATAGGAAAGATATTCACAATGAAAAAATGACACTGTAACATGGAATATAAATTATTGAATGTATTAACTTAAAGGTTATTTTTAACATTTAATAAATAAATAAAAAGTCGGGGAGGCGTTCAACCCTCATTTCGCTAAAGCGAAATTTTATAGCAGGTGTTCATTCGAATCCTGGCCCGTTGTAAAGAAAAATAGTTATAGCTAACGTAGTAGGATTAAAAGGGTTTTGTGATTAGAGGTATAGTGTTCTAATAAACCAATTTTTGTAAATGGTTTTGACGATATAATAGAAATTAATATCTAAACTTTTAGTTTCCCTATATTTCTCAGTACTCCTCTGTTCTATAAATAATTAGATGTTAATAAGTTAGTGTTAATTTGCTGACTAGCCGTAAAGTTAGTTCTTATTGATACTAACTTCTAAGAATTATGAGCCTGAGTTGTGGAATGTTAGTTAGTTAATGCTATTTATTAAATTCAATGGTTTCTTTACAAATGTAAATTTGGTATAGATTTTACTTTAACATTAACAAACAGGCGATATTTAATATTTATGGGTACCAGTTCGAAGTCATTACGCTTAATTTTTTGTTAGATTTAATTAACTAATATATTATGTACTTCTTTAATTAGTGGCAATATGTTTTTAGCATTTAAATCTACTACAAAGTCATTCCGAGGTAATTACGACAGAATTAATACATATTAGTAGTTTTTAAGCCTAATGAAAAAGCTACGGTAACTAGTTGACGTTCTTGGCTTTCAGAGAAAACAAATTGTAAACGGGTCAATATTTTTCCTTATTTAAATTTTTTTTATATTCTTCTCGAAAGGTTATACATAAAAAGGGAGAAATTTTTTTCAAAAAATCTGTAACTGTATTGTGTTTTAAATAAACATCTCTAAGAACAATAGCGTGATGCCTTATTACAAATTGTACATGGTAGCCCAAGACGCCCTCAAACTCAAAGCAGCGTTGAACGTAGCCACCAGGACGTGAAAAATATGATACGTTCTTGGATGACAGATAAGAATTAGACCAAGTGGTCTATTGGCTGTTTGTTTTGTCAGTACCAGAAAAATTCTTCATCTCATAGAATCATCAGGAGGTCTCATTATAAAACATTGTTTGGTAGTGTTTCTAAAGCTGGTTTAAAAGGTACTAATATACCCTTCCAATTGTTGATGAACATTGAAAAAAAAGAACTGTACAAAAATTAAAAAATGGGAAATGTGACGATGGTACTGAGATAAAGCATGAAAGTTTAAACACCGAGATATCGAATATAGCATAGAATGATGAAACTCAAATCACAGAGACATTACTCAAACAACCTGAAAATCCTGAGAATTGTGAAATAATTAAGACTGATACGAATCTAATAAGTCTTCTTCTTCATGTGCCATCTTCGTTCCGAAGGTTGGCGATCATCAGGGCTATACTTATTTTCGAAACTGCTGACCGAAACAATTCGTTGTTGCTACAGCTATACCATTCCCGTAGATTCTTTAGCCAGGAGTTTCGTCTTCTTCCTATGGACCTTTTTCCTGCTATTTTCCCTTGCATAATTATTCGAAGCAGTTCATATCTTTCGCCTCTTGTAATGTGTCCCAAGTATTGCAGTTTTCGTTTTTTGATCGTAAATATGACTTCCTTTTCTTTATTCATTCTTCTCAAGACCTCGACATTTGTGACTCTCTCGGTCCATGATATTCTCAGGATTCTGCGATACATCCACAGTTCAAATGCCTCTAATTTTTTGGTATCAATCTTTTTCAACGTCCATGACTCCATTCCGTAGAACAGCACAGAAAGTACGTAACATCTCATCAGGCGAAGTTTCATTTCAAGGCTCAAATCTCTTCCGCAGAACACTCTCTTCATTTTAGTGAATATGGATCTGGCTTTTTCTATTCTTATTTTGATTTCTGCTGAGCTATCGTTGTCTTCATTTATAAAAGTGCCTAAATATTTGTATTTGCTAACTCGATCGATAATTTCATTGTGTAAATATAAATTTTGGACATTTTGTGTTGATTTCGATATTACCATAAATTTAGTTTTTTTTATGTTCAAAGATAGTCCATATTCTTCGCTGCAGTCTGCTATCTTATTCACCAATGTCTGTAGCTCTTCAAGTGTTTCTGCGATCAGAACGGTGTCGTCGGCAAATCTCAGATTGTTTAATCTAACACCATTTATTTTAATACCTACGGATTGCTCAGAGAGTGTTCTATTTGTTACGTCTTCGGAATAGAGATTAAACAGGATTGGTGACAGTATACACCCTTGTCTCACACCTCGCTTTATTTCAATTTCTTCAGTGGTATTATTCTCTACTCTCACTACTGCTTTCTGATTGTAGTACATATTTGCTATTAGTCGGATGTCTCGTTTATCTAAATTCTTTTCTGTCAGGAATCATTAGGTGATCATGCCGCACTTTATCAAAGGCCTTGTTGTAATCTATGAAACACATGAATAAACTTTGATTTATGTCAAGACATCTTTGAGACATAACGTTCAGTGCAAACAACGCCTCTCTTGTTCCGAGTCCATTTCGGAATCCAAACTGGGTATTATTGAGGTATTATTATTTCAGGAATATTTTCAGTACATGGCTCATCAGACTGATTGTACGGTAATCACTACATTGTTTGGCATTTATCTTTTTTGGTATAATAACAAAGGTGGATAAAAGCCATTATTGTGGTATTTTTTCTTATGTATAAATGCTATTGAAAAGTTCTTAGTCTTTTTCTATTAGTTTAAGGATTTCCGTTGGTATTTCATCTGGACCTGGGCTTTACCATTTTTCATTCTTTTTAGTGCGTACATTACTTCCTCTTCCGTTATTTCTGGACCTTCGTCTCCTTGTATGTTACTTAGCTCAGATTGTTGTCTATTATCTGCAAAGAGGTCTTCAATATAGTTTTTCCATGTCTTCAACTGTTCTTCTAGTTCTGTTATTATGTTTCCGTTGACATTATACAGGGTATTTGGCTGTTTACGTTTTTGTGTACCTGCAAGTTCTTTCACTTTTTTATGTACATTAAAAATATCATGTTTTGCCTGCAATTGCTCTATTTCTTCACATTTTCTTTTATAAAAAGCTTCTTTTGCTATTCCGATTTCTATTTTGATTTCTTTCTGTATTTGTTTATACCTTTGTTCGTTTTTTCCTTTCATTATTCTCCGTTTGTCCATGAGAAGAAGGATCTTATCAGTCATCCACCTTTGCTTTATTTTTGGTTTTTCTTAGTCAGAATTTTCTTCGCAGGACCTGTTATCGCCATTTTTACGTTTTGCCATTTTTTATCTATGTTGTTCGTTGGCTGAGATGTTTCTTTTTTATGAAGTATTTTCAAATTAATATTAATACATTTTTGCAGTTTCTCCTTTACCTCCAGGTTACATAAATACTGACGTCTATCTGATTTGCTCTTCTTTTTTGCTCCAATTTCTTTAGTTTCTGTATCGTTCGTTTATCAGTCAAAAATCAATCTGGTTTTCTCTTTGGTAAGTTGAAAAATGTATTAGATACAATCTCCTGGCAGAATTGAAGTAGTCTGTCATCTCGTTCATTTTTTTTACCGAGTCCGTATTCTCCTACATGTTTGCCACTTTTTCCTTTACCAATTTTTGAGTTAAAATCACCTAAGATTACCGTGATGTCTAATCACCGTAATCTATTAAGTAATAATGTTCATTTAGAAATTATAGTGGCTAAACCTAGTTCCTTAAATCTATTGACAATTACTCTACAAATGTTGATACTAATAACATTGACGAAGAATCTAGTCAGTTAAAGAGGACTGAGTACATTGAACTCATTTGTGTCACATGTCAGAATCCAACCACTAGTGCCCATAGCTGTAAGTCTTGCAAAAATCTTGTTCATATCACATGTGGATTATGTGTAGTAGGAGAGGAAGGTTTTGGTTCCACAGTACTCTATTCTAGATGTAAAATGGAAGACAACATACTATTTTAAAGAAATGAGGCCCACAAAAGTTTAAAACTTGCAGCTGAAAAAATGGTTGAGAACAAAACACGTGTACCGAAAGTGGATCGTGGACCTTTGGACACCAAAAATAACAAAAGAAAAAATTGTGGATTTTAGAACTAGAGTTAATTGACTCGGCACAAAAACAGGAACTATTAAAAATTGGTTTGTGCGACAAGAATTGCACTCGTCAACGGAAAGCTATGATGATGAAATTATAGATACTATGATATCTTTACGAAAAGCTGTAACTATGGAATAAAAGTTTAGGGGGCGAGGTTTTCAAAAATGCTCGTGTGAACCAACACAAAAACAATGCCGTACCATGAGATGTTCTTGCTTCAAGAAAAAAGTTTCTTGTGTATCTAAATGCCATCTAAATATTTAAGTTATGTCAATAAATGATTTAAATGTAACATGAAAATTGTTAATAACCCCATCTGTGAAGTATATAACATTTAATAAGTGAGACATCATAACGCGTTGTTCAACCAAATGAAAGAGCTAGCCGTGCAACTAGATGACTATTTCAATTAGCTGTTTGATTACACGACTGATCGTCATCTAGCTGAACTGTTAAACGTTATCTTGGCAAGAAGAGAATATTGTTGGCAGTTGAAATGGATTATTTGAGAAGAAGTGCTAGAACTCAAGCTGAAAGAAGACAACGAATCTATAAGAAATAACATGAATGCTACAGAAACGGTCATTGACAGAATAGAAAGAAGAGGTTTAAAATGGTTTGAACACCTATTGAGAATGCCTGACGAACGTTGGCCCCAAAAACTTCACAGATTGAAGCACCCTGGCAGAAGAAAACGAGGACGACCTCGACACTCATGGAATGAAGGAATTAGAGAGTGATGGAATCGAGAGTTTGGAGGAGGATCATGGCTTGGAGCGGGAGTATTGGCGAAGTAGAACGGGAATACGGCGATAGCCGTCTCCAAAATGTATTGTATTTACAAGTTGGATCCTGTAATGTATATATACTTCTTCTTTCTTCTTCTTCTTCTTCTTCTCTTTTTCTTTCTTTTTCTTCTCTTTTTCTTCTTTCTTCTTCTTCTTTTCTGCTACTTTATAAGTAGGCTTAATGCCTGTTTTACTTCGATTTTTAGCCTCAATTGACGTTGTCTGACCATCTTTTCCTCGGTCGTCCCAATGATCTTCTTCCATTTGGCGATTTGTCTCTTGCTATTCGTACTATTCTATTTTCTGTCATTCTTTCGATGTGTTGATTCCATTCCACTTTTCTTCTTTTGGTCCACGCGTTTATTTCCTCTATACCACATCTCGTTCGTATTTTCCTCTACTCTGTCCTAGTTGTTAGTTTCACTTCGTTGCTGTTCACTGTTTTGTACTTTTTCTTCACTTTTCCGTAGCTTGACAGTTTATTCCAGTATTCAGTTTCCATCACTTGTTCTATTATTTTGTTATTTACGACTAGTTTACATCGTCTCGGTTCCGCTGATATCACTATCGTTTTAGTTTTCTCTGTTGAGATCACCATGTTGTATATGAGCGCCGTATCTTCGAATTCTTTAATTAATCTTTGTAGGTCATCTTCATTTTCGGCTGTTATTATGGCGTCGTCGGCGTAGCATATTATCCTTATTTCCTTTTCTCCCATTCTATATCCTCTTCTTTTTTTAACTTTCTTTATGATTTCATCCATTATCAGATTAAATATTAATGGGCTCAGCGAATCTCCTTGTCTAATGCCAGTTTCATATTTGATAGGTTGCGATAGTTTTCCTTTACATCTTACCATAGCTATGTTATCTTTATATATATTCTCAATGGTTTTTACTAAATCCAGTGATATTCCCTTTTCATATAATAAATGTATCGCGTCCCGAATTCTCACTCTATCAAACGCTTTCTTCAAATCTATCAGACACATATATGCTGGTTTGTTGTATTCCAGCGACTTTTCTTTTATTTGTCTTATTACAAAAACTGCATCCGTGCATGATCTTCCTGTCCGAAATCCTTGCTGTTCCTCTTGCAGAGATATTCGTTCGTTTATTTTTGTCGCTATTATTCTTGTTGTCAATTTGAGTGTTGTATTTAAAAGATTTATTGCTCGATAATTATTGGGGTCTTTCTTATCTCCTTTTTTGAAGAACATCACCATGATCGCTCTCCTCCATTCATCTGGTATTCTGTTCGTGGTGATTATTTTATTAATAAGAAGTTGCAGTTGTTGTACAAGGTAATCACCTCCATATTTTAAGAGTTCATTTGGTATTTGATCTTCTCCTGGTGACTTTCTGTTTTTTAATTTGTTTATTCCTTCTTTCACATCGTTTTGGGAGATTTCGGTCTTTTCCTCAGTTATTATATTTGGCGTTTCTGGTAAAGGTTCTTCGTTTTGTTTTTTAAACATTTTTGTCACGAAGGCCACCCATGTATCCTCTTGTATGAGTTCTATTTCAACTAGTTCTTTCATTTCGCTTCTTTGTTGTCTTATGAAGCGCCATACTTGTTTCTGTTGTCCATAGAAATCCATCTCTAGTCCTTTTGTAAATCTTTCCCAGTAATCTGTTTTTGTTTTTCTTACCAATTGATGAGTTTCAGTTCTTATTCTTTTATATTCTTCATATGATTCATTCGTTTTTTCTGACTGATTTTTTAGGAAAGCTTTCTTTTTTTGGTGACATTTTTGTTTAACCTCTAGTGTAAACCATGGTGTTTTCGTTGACCACTTTTTGTTTATTATTTTCGTTCCAAGGGCTTCTCTGCTTACCATTGCTTTATTTTTGATATTCTTCTCCTGCATTACCCACTAGGTGGATCGAGTAGCTTGGTGGTGAAGTTGCCGGTCCCAAGCCCGGATAAAGGAGGAGGGTTGTAGGGTTAGGTTAGCAGCCTGCCATAGATAAAAATAAAAAAAAGCTCAAAGAACCGGTGACGAAGCGGTATATATACTCAATACATTAAACTAATGTGAGCTTAACAATATATTGAAGTGGAAAAACACAATCAGACAGAGCGCTTAAAATGAAAGGATAATTGTAAAACATAGGTAAGTGGCGTACTGAAAAAGAAAATAAAAATTACATTTCACTATAGCTCATTATAAATGGCAGCTTACATATTAAATAGCGTCAATTTTTTAAATTAACATATTTAAGCGAGACAAATAGTAAATTACTTCTACTTAATTAAATCTAAAAAAGATCTGTTGCTGCTTTTAATTTTATTGTCGCTATATCTTTATATGGTTGTGTTACAAATTAATTAAGCAACTATATAAAATAATAATAAGATATTCATAAACGCCACCTTACTTTTTATGGTAACGATAGATCGTGCTCTTCCAACTACAATAAACCGCAGTTTTTAACTCTACGTGTTAAAAAGTGCGGTTTAGTGCGGGAAAATACCGTTCTTGTGAAAATAATGTATGGGAACTCTATAAAAGGACAACAAAACTCTCCACAGTAAAACGAGTTTTGCTTTTACATTTTTTATTTTTATTGCTGTATTGCTTATTATTTGTTTAAATTCTGTAAATATTTTTCATAGACCTACATAGAGCTTCTTTTCTCTTAGTCTTATTTTTTAACCCACATTTATCGTCTCTTAAACAAAGGTCTCACCAAAAAGTTATTTTATTGATATCTGTTATGTACCATGGTGCAAGCAAGTGAAGAATTTGGTCTGTCACTGAATACAAGAAGACCAAATTCATGATAATTACAAAGAAACGTATCAATAATATCAACTTACATGTAGGACAGAATCTCATTGAACGTGTACAAAATTACAATTACCTCGGAACAAATATTAACGAGTCAAACGAATACGCCAGAGAAATAAGAATAAGAATAGAGAAAGCCCGCAGTGCCTTTAACAATATGAAATAAATGTTGTGTAGCCGAAACCTAACCCAAAGGTGAAAATACGAATGCTTAAATTTTATGTTTTCTCGGTCCTGTTATATGGCGTGGACACTAAATAAGCAATGTATAGTTAAGCTGGAGGCATTTGAGTTGTGGGCGTACCGAAGAATGTTAAAAATCTCCTGGAAAGATAAGATAACTAACCAAGTTGTATTAGACAGGATAAACAAACAAAAGGAGGTCGTATTGAGTGTTAAAATGAGGAAACTACAATACTTGGGACATATTACACGTGGGAATAAATATCAACGGTTAAAACTAATTATGCAAGGAAAGATTGAAGGTAGGCGCAGTATAGGTAGGAGAAGAATGTCATGGTTGAGAAACCTCAGGGAGTGGTTTGCTTGCACTTCCATACAATTGTTCCGAGCGGCAGCCTCCAGGGTCAAAATTGCCATGATGATAGCCAACCTTCGTAGCGGAGATGGCACGTGAAGAAGAAGAAGAAGATGTACCATGAATTGTCAGTATTATCCTGAGTAACACAGAGTACTAGCAGAGGACTATACACTTGGAGATCTCCCGTGCTCTCTCCATAACATGTCGTTAGAAATCAGATTGATTATATCATGTTGAATAAAAGATGTAGGAATTCATTCAGGCTTTGAAAACCTAGCTTAGAGCAGACATAGGATTCCATCATAATCCACTTTTTGTTAATATAAAGATTATATTGAAGAAAACAAAAACACCAAAGCTAACTAAAGGATACGACCTCAGAAAACTAACAAAGGCATGAAATTGAAAAAAGTATTGCTAAACAAATAACAAACATAAATGTTAGAGATAATACCAATGCAGCTATGATGAAATTAACGTGGCATCTACAAAAAATGAGTCTAATATATCTGACGAAAGAAGGAGGCAATAAAAAGAAAAAATGTTTAACCAATGACGTCTCAGCCATCACCAAGGAGTGAAGATTAGTAAAAGATAAAATAGTGTAAAAAATTCAAAATTAACAGAAAAATAAGCAATATAAACAGTTAGTGCAATTTCTGATATTCCGCAGGCAAGATTTTTCTTCTTTCTTTAAGCCTCTTTCTTCCATCTACTCTTCCTTTCGTTTCGTTTCGAAGTAAGTAGCCCAGATACGATGATTTTCTTATTTTAGCTTAATTATACACATATAAAACAGTTGGACGGTAATCTGATGACAGCGGTAAAACAGTTATAGATAAACAAATAAAAATAAGTACTTGGCAATTACATACATAATGTTTTTGATAACAATAAATCGGAAAAACTTTAAGTCCCAATGAGATTCAAGCTAAACTGAAGATTAGAAGAACTGATGAAGCTGCTTGCAAATAAAAGAATCAAATATATATTACGCATAGTTTTAATAATATAATTATTACTGGAAATATCCCTCAAAATTGACTCAAATCAATATTTGAAGCTTTGACTAAAAGGGCAAACGCCAAAAAAATGAGGGCTATTGAACAATTGGTCTGATAAGTCCTTTCATTAAGGTATTCCTGAAAATCATACACAAGAGACTATATATAATCTAATAGAAACACAACGGAGCTAACCGTAGTTTGGTTTTAGGGAAGCACTAGGTACAAGAGATGCACTATTCGCTATCCAAATACTGTTCTAAATGTGCAGATGTGCTAATACATGTATGCTTTATAAATTACAAAAAGAAATTTAACTGCGTTAGACATAAAAATGTAATAGAAATTCTTACAAGAGTAGACGTCAGATTGTAATTTCGAATTATATTATCTGTAACCATTCTGCAGTTTTTAAATGTGTTCTGCAGTTTGAGTATGTGTAACCTAATGTAATTCTGCAGCCTAGTTTGTGTATTTACTTTATTCCATTGCTCTGGTTGATAGATATTCACCAGATAAGGCACTTTGGGCACGTATCTGATAACTTGAGATGGTTCTTGATAACTGGTCCTCATAAGACACCCAACTCTCACTTATGGCTCCACGTGCCACCCACACCCTGGGCAACTGCATTAGTCTGCAGGCTAAACTAAGTGAGGTTACCAGATATAGTGAACATAGCAACGTCTATACTCAGAATGGGTGGTTGCAAACGGCGTCTGTTCCATAGTGGGCGTCTGAAAACTAAGCCCTGAAGCGGCATGAAGGAAGGCAATGGGATACCACCTTCATTATATTTCCCAAGATATTCACATGAATAAATTCAACTCAAAATTATCCGGAGGTATAAATAGTTCCCCAATCGGATCTCCGGGGGAGCGGTCTTGAATGTTTCAAACGTACGAGCAAACTTAAGAAAGACATTAAAGATAGGCACCTGGAATACACGCAGCTTATTTGAAGCCGGGAAGCTTTCTAACCTAACTCAAGAAATGAGCAGATTTGATCTAGATATCCTTGGAATCTCAGAAACCTGGTGGCCTGGATCCGGTAAATGCACTACAGAAAGCGGAACATTCTTTTACTTAGGCAATGATGACCGCGATCATAGAAAAGGCGTCGGGATTATGATAACTAAAAGATAGGTGAGAACTGTCACAGAGTTTGTACCATATTCCGACAGCACAGCCTTAGTAAAACTTGAAGCGAAGCCAAATAATCTCAACATCATACAGGTTTATGCACCAACTACAGACGCATCAGATGAAGTAGTGGAAAACTTTTATAGTGAAATAAAAGAACTACTTAAATTGACAAAGAAACATGATGTCAACATAATTATGGAAGATTTTAATTCCAAAATAGGGAAGGGCAGCTTTGAAGACATAGTTGGACCCTATGGTCTTGGAACAAGGAACGAAAGGGGCAACCGACTTATACAATTTTGTCAAGAAGAAAACATGAGAGTTACCAACACATGGTTCCAACTCCACCCCCTTCGCCTTTATACTTGGAAATCTCCAGCCGATAGAGCTCATAACATAATAAGAAATCAGATAGACTTCATTCTTATAAACGGTAGATTCAGCACAACTGTCAAAAAGCTTGCACATATCCTGGAGCAGATATGTGATATCCTTTCAGTCTAATATAATTTATTATTGGATATAAAATTCAGACAAAATCAGTTCCAAATTAGAACTAAAACATAACAAGCATTGTGATTACCATCAAGTAGAATTTACTAAATAAGGAAACAGCGATTGTATTCCGTAGAATTCATAATTGATTTAAATTTGATACTAAAAATAGGGAATGAAACATTTCTATTCGCCCACTCCAAAAACAACCTTGCAACTAATAATTATTTTATGACACGCTACCTGTTCTTTCCACCTGAGTAAATCAGTGGTGTACACAACTATATATCAAATAAAAATATGATTTATAACAACCTACTAAAATTTATATTAAAATAACAATTAATTGATTA
This sequence comes from Diabrotica balteata, assembly GCA_918026665.1. Lineage (NCBI taxonomy): Eukaryota > Metazoa > Arthropoda > Insecta > Coleoptera > Chrysomelidae > Diabrotica > Diabrotica balteata. Next base: position 157,082,250 of record OU898278.1, read on the forward strand.
CATAAATCATTTTAGCTACCGAAGACATATTTATTGTAATAAAAAAATTTAAAGACAGGTAGAACAGTTTATAAAAAATAATCAAATATATCAAGCAGACCAATTAGCTAAAATTAATACAATAAAGTAGAATTTAGAATAATACCAAACACGCCTAGAGTACGCTTTGAATTTTAAATTGTTTGGGGATACTTCTTTTACATAAATATACTGTAAATATATCAAGTCTACATATCGCCGTCTTTCATATATTTGATCTTATTAACTTTTGATTTTGTTGGTATGGTAAAGAAAACTAATGTCTTAAATTTTTTTATAACACTGTCTGTGATAAATGCGAGTGGATTGAGCAGCTCTGTGGTTACAATATCCGGTCTCAAGACAGGATAAAATGTAAAAGGTGATTGGTAACGAATACTGCACAAAGAAACAATGTTTGGGCTTGAACCAGATTAATAATATGAAGACGATCACGACAAAAAATAATAGCAAGAGGAAAGCCCAAAAAGCCAAGAAATATTAAGTGCTAAAAAAGTAACTTTTCTTAAGAAAAAAAAATTGTCAACATTAGATGAACATATATTCCAATCTACAGTGGAGTTGAATTGTGCTACCACAGTTGTGCTAATCTCAAAAACTCTTTTTTTCATCCATTAACTTCCAGAAAAACGTTTTCTTGGCTTATTTCAGATGCCCCTGAAGATGCTATTTTAAGCGAAAGTACTTGGGCTAGATTTAATTAACTTGTGCTCGATAATAGCCTTATTTTCAAAGTTCATTTATTCGATCATTTAACTACTGAATAGTTATTCGAATTCTTCTACTGTATTAATATTATTAGCCAACCAACCTTAGACTAGCAATATTATTCAATATTCTGCAACCAATATTATAAGACTAGTTTTATTTCAGAATCAAATAATACACAAACCAATGATGTTTTAAATAAAGAGCATGTTATTAAAGATGCCTTGAGTTTTGATGAAGAAGATAAGTCTGATATAGACAAAAGTTATGACGAAGTACTCGTGATGGAAATGAAATCGGATCTGTATAACTGAAATGGGCAGATGCCGTCATTCCTGGCAGTGAGATAGAAGAAATCATACCATGGTCGGTACGGCCAGAGTAAAAATATTAGCATTATTACGTATTTCTTTTGAATACATACTAAATAAGTATCTTCAAGTAAAAGTTATCACTTAGAAGTTTATTCAATCCTTGTATGAGCCTTTGTAGAATATCAGTTCGATTTTCAACAATATCTTCAGGATTTGTTGTTTCAATAAATGAAAATCAGTAACCATAATCTTTATGATAAAAATAATCCAATAAAACAGGATGTACGCACAATACAATGTTATTAATGTTTGATATGGTTTGGTTATACCTTACTAACATAAACAACTTAAAAAAAACACAGCCATTAAATATTTAAGAAAAAGAAACTACAATCTTCTAGTTATAACTACCAAAGTAAATCTCTGGTAAATATCTGTAACGAAATTAAAAAAAAACTAAATTATATACAACAGAATGTAAATTTTTATTATTGAAACTCACATTATATTAGAAAATACAACGAAACAATATAAATATTTTAATTAATATACAAATCATAAAACAACTGCTTCTATTTTCCATTTTTACCTAGTTTATACATTTTAAAGACAGGCTTGTTATCGACTAATCACAAAAAGCAGTAATTTTAGATGTCCAACCTTCAAAATATTCTTTGAACCAAATACTTGGAATGAATCACACACTTGGATTTAATTAGTTGACAACAAAACATAAGAAAGCTATAGACGATATCAGTAAGTAATTGGTCAAGTAAATAACCAATTACCTGCTGTACATCGACTCTTTTAAATGAAATAGGTGGATCATTTAATGAATCATTATCACTTAAAAGTTTCTACTAAAGGATCACACCCACATAGAGGCGGACACTGTCCATGCGCTGATAGAGCGAAAAAGAAAAAAACTTAAAAAATTAAAATTTCTAATTTAACGCTATGGGACTGGCTGCAGTTAGTCAGACAAACCTTAATAAAATATACTGTACATAATATAGAACTAGAAGATTTTAAAAAGCTTAGGTCTTTGTATGATGTTAAAACATCTCAAAATCCGCCTTTGATTATTATAAAAATAAACATTAACAAACAACCAGTTCTTCTGTCAAACTGTTTTTAACTGCAAGTAAAACAAAACAGCATGGGAACTATGTTTTTGAAAAGTCATTTTCATGATGAAAACCAGAAGATACCTTGTTAGGTTTCGAAGGTGACACCTTACATTGACAAGAGATTTGCAACTGGTATCACAAAGTTCAATACCTATATCACAACAAAAGTATGATGATCTATTGCCATTACTGCCATCTGTTCCTAAATTTTGCCATGATTTTTTTAAAACTTAAAGTATACAGTATAGTGACTATCCAGAAGGAGACTTACTTGAGGATGACTGAGTGGTTTGTACGTAAAATACCATTTTGGTTAAATACATAGATGTATTGTTTGTATTTGTAAAGATAAATTGTACGGTTAAATAAATTTTGTAAGTCATGTAGTATTGTAGTTGTTATTGAATACCCTAAACTAAGTCTTACACTACAATAACTATAACGCCGCTAAGAATACAATTCTTTGGTAGATAACTTTCGGGAAACGTCAAGTCAAGGATTGGCTAAAGATAGTATAAGCCAGTTTGCTGTAGAACTTTATTCGAAATATGAAATTTTCGGTGATAGGCTGTCACCTTCATCAGCACCTAAATCGAAATTTAAAACAAAAAGAAATCATCGATTCTACCTGCGAAATCGAATTCAAATATCAGCCACCGTGCTTCCTAAAACTTGCGAAGCAAACAGCTTGATGAATAAATCGGCAAGGGAATCTAAAATTGCATTCCAAATGCCGTTCATCATGGCCAATATTCGTAGTGAATTCGATTTCTGGTACTCCAAACGAAGTAAAGAAATAAAACACAATGACGGTATTAGATTTTGATTCGATACAGAGCAGCGACAAGCCGCATATACGTATTTCGACCTCTTTAGGTCTCCTCAGTACGGTATAGCCACTACTCCGTATCGAACCAAAATATTTTCCCGTCGTAGACCATAGTTATTAAAAATAACTATGTACAGACGTAACTACGCCATCTAAGAACAAAAAGAGAAATCATACGATTTCTACCTGGCGAAATCGAATTCAAATATCAGCCACCGTGCTTCCTAAAACTTGCGAAGCAAACAGCTTGATGAATAAATCGGCAAGGGAATCTAAAATTGCATTCCAAATGCCGTTCATCATGGCCAATATTCGTAGTGAATTCGATTTCTGGTACTCCAAACGAAGTAAAGAAATAAAACACAATGACGGTATTAGATTTTGATTCGATACAGAGCAGCGACAAGCCGCATATACGTATTTCGACCTCTTTAGGTCTCCTCAGTACGGTATAGCCACTACTCCGTATCGAACCAAAATATTTTCCCGTCGTAGACCATAGTTATTAAAAATAACTATGTACAGACGTAACTACGCCATCTAAGAACAAAAAGAGAAATCATACGATTTCTACCTGGCGAAATCGAATTCAAATATCAGCCACCGTGCTTCCTAAAACTTGCGAAGCAAACAGCTTGATGAATAAATCGGCAAGGGAATCTAAAATTGCATTCCAAATGCCGTTCATCATGGCCAATATTCGTAGTGAATTCGATTTCTGGTACTCCAAACGAAGTAAAGAAATAAAACACAATGACGGTATTAGATTTTGATTCGATACAGACAGCGACAAGCCGCATATACGTATTTGACCTCTTTAGGTCTCCTCAGTACGGTATAGCCACTACTCCGTATCGAACCAAAATATTTTCCCGTCGTAGACCATAGTTATTAAAAATAACTATGTACAGACGTAACTACTGCCATCTAAGAACAAAAAGAGAAATCATACGATTTCTACCTGGCGAAATCGAATTCAAATATCTAAATTTTAAATAAAAACGTTACAACATAAAACGGTATGTTTACAAATACAACACAAACACATCTAAAAAACAAAAAAATCGCAACTCTATGTCAACGGTAGAATAAAAGAATTATTCCTCTTTTTTGTTGAAAATATTCCTATTTTCTGTCAATATCTCGATGTCATATGTAACAAGGTTATATTTTTATCTGCACCTCATCTAATAACATGGAACCACAAGTTGGAAACAAAACTTTTAAAGAAATGAAATCAGCCATGAAATAAAATCTGTTCTCAAGTGCATAGGTCATCTGTGTATGTTATGATAAGCTGCCTCCATATTCCAATCTGTTACGTCTTATCAAGTCTTGTTGAAGCAAAAATGAATAAATAGAACTCAAGTTTTTCACATCCTTTTTACTGTTCATAGAAGAGCTACAGTTATGGATGTAGCACATTTTCATGAAATTTCTCTTGAATTGGTTGTTAACCGTTTTTAGTACTTCCACATTTTCATAGTTGGCAATGTGTCCAATATTCTTAATATGTTGGCTAAACGCTGTGCTAGTAGGCTTCCTCACAATATCACTCTTATGCAAAGCTATTCTTTTTGATAGTTTCTGGATGGTTTGACCGACATAGACTTCGGAGCAGGAATCACATGGAATAGAATACACTACGTTGAAGTTATCCAGTTTTTTATTTTTTTCTGTCAGGTGAGTGAAATATGTCCCTAATCTTTTGTACACTTAATTTGATATCACTATGTTAAACTGTTTGAAAATATTTTTTATCTGTGGTGATAAACTACTGATGTAAGGCATTCTCCATAGATAAGTTTTACTGGTTCTCCTTCTAATGCTTGTCTTTGGTGTGTTCTTGACCTTGGCATATCTTGGAAGAGCAGTTTGTTAAGCAGCATCTTAGGATAGTGATTTTTTCTAAGAATTTCATAAAGTAACTTGATATTCTTATTATAGCTAGAAGGGTGATAAATTCTTTTTATTCTGTTTTTCAGACCTTTGATGATGTTAATCTTTTGTTCATTAGGATGATAAGAGTGAAAGGGTACATATCTACCTAAGAATGTTTTCTTTCTGTACCAGTCCAACCCTATGGTATTATCCTCATGTCCTCATATACATACTATGTGTACTATATAAACATATATATAATTAATTAATATTTAAATTATATTCCTAAAGCTCTTATTTTCTCTAGCAGTCTTAAAGATCAATAGGTCAAATAAATCTATTTAATATTACAACAAATCTGCTCACGATGTTTTATTTTATCTTTCCGACTTAATTGATTTTATTTATTGTTTTTTAATTTTTAAATCACGATTACAGATGTAATCCATAATATTCCCGTCATGTAGTACAACATTTATTAAAAACGCAGCTTCCAGTCTCCATAACGAGACTGACCTTTTAAGACTTTGAAGATTGTGATAGGTATTAATTGTCACGATAATTTGCTCTTAAGATATTATATCATGCCCATTCATTACTTTCTGCTGGGTGACCTTAATAGGTGTTACTAATTCATTCAGAAAGATCGTATCAATGTGTAATAATATACGCTACCTACTTATTTCTTGAGATCTAAAATAAAAAAAGAGTTGTTTACTGGACATGATTTTAAAAATCTTTTCTAAGTAACATGCGACTGCAATGTATCAGTACAATTTTATAATTAATAATCGTAATCTAATGAAAACAAATTAAAAAAAAACTACAAAATAATTATAAAATAAATAAACTCAAATCAACAATATAACGGATCAGTGTCATTTTGTATGCGTGTACATGTAATGTATATAAACCATTAAATTGAGTTGAGTTATGAAGACTGTATCGAAATATCATACAGTACCGGGTCTTCCAAAATTGTTTCCTGAAAAACTGTTGATACAATTGTCAAAATAGTTCAAAATAAACACTATCATCGCAAGAAGCGATGTGACTACATATTTTCGAGACCTACAGATGCTTCACTAATAAAACTATTAAAAACCACAATGTAAGATTGCTACAGAAGCAAACCTACAATAGAAATAATAAGAAAGGAATTGGAAACAACTGGTTGAAACATGAACGGAACTCTGATAAAATTGAATTAAAACTATTTGAGGCCACTTTTTTACTTGTTACAATGTTATCAATGTAATATATTCTTAAATGCATGTAAACATATGAGTTTAGTTAATTGCTTTATAAACGCAGTGATCTTGCAGTGGGATCTTAGATTATATTATGTGAGAGAGACAGGAGACCTGATTTGTTCACATTCCAACTATGTGCTGATTACTGTGTGAGAAGTGATAGTGGTGGACGTATGGAAAGATCATGAGAACTCTAATGAGACTAATTAAAACCGAGATTAAGATAGTATTGGAAAACATATCGTGACTACAGTAAAGCTATATAGAGCTAGATGACTAGGTCACATAGCAAGTAAGAGATGAAATACTGACGTACGCAATGATATATTATAATCCAATAAAAAGAAAAGGGGAAGATCAAGATCAAAGTGTTCGCCGATAGTTTAAGAAGACTTCAGGAATAAAGAAGAAAACGCAGGAATATAATAATAGCACGCAAAAAATCTAGAGATAGGAAAAAAAAGGAGAGAAATTGCTAAGAGGATAACAAAACAGGTTGATCCTCCCAATAGGCTGTTACTTCTGATTGCAGTAAATTACAAGACACATAGATCACTCCAGATATTTGTAACTTAAATATGTGTAAAAAGTTAACAGGCAAAAATTAACAAAATAAAATATGGAGTATTTTATGCATGTGTGAGATAAAGATATTTTTCGTTTTATAACTCCTTCAATGGTATGTGTATGAAATATAGAATTGTTCAGATGTTAGCCGCGGCTTCATTGGGTGGCGCTAATAAAAAAAATGAACAGTTTCTCAATTTTCTCGCGCATGAATCAGATTGAATTTGACTGGCGGAATGGGCTACGTCGGCTTTGGGGGTCTGTGATTTTTGACTTATGCGCAGAGATCTGCGGCTTACGAAAACCTCACAAGAAAGTGCCTAATCGGGTCAAATTGCACAATATAGGTGACTACTTTACATCATCTCCACGTTCACCAGGACCTTAAATAGCTCCTGCATAATGTTTAATATGGCTTGAGCTGGGTGGCACGTAGCACCGTACTGTTGACAACACATATGTCGTTGGTGTCCGTATAATCTAATTCAGTCCAGAGGAAGTTGGTAATTAATAATCTATAGCCCTCACCGTCGGTGATAGCCTGGCCTGGCCATAATATCGTGCTCAAAGAAATATGCACCTATGACGTCGCCAATCCAAAACAACATCAAAAGGTCACTTTTTCAGGAAGCATTCGACCCTTTTGCATCTCATCTAGATTTAAATTGTCCCACATTCTACGAGTCTGTTTGTTAATGTACTCATTCATCTGAAAATGGGCCTCAAATCATCATGAAGATGATTTTTTGATGAAAATGAGGATTCCTTCGTAACTGCTCAAGAGCCCATTCAGCGAACACAAGTGTCTATGGTCTAAGAACGAGCTCCTATGAGCGACTGTCTTGAATTCTCCTGCACTATCATAGACAGCAGATATGTTTTCGACAGATCTTGTATATTGTCGACGTACGGGTATTGGTTGATTGTTTGCTAGACCAGTTGACTTAAATTTATTTACCGCACTGCGAACAGCCCTCTAGATAAGACGATAACGGCAACCTTAAAAGAGATATATAACAATTTTCTGTTATTCTTTTAACCTGTTTACTGTTGTATACGTATCGTATATTCTTTCTTTATGTAACAACTTGTTCATCTTACCAATTTCTCCTCTTACATTATTTATGAATCAAACACATTATTCTTTGTTGATGTTCTACTAATTTTTTAAAAATTACTAAATATACTATGCTCCAAAATTTACGCACCATCATAAATGTGCCTACCATACATTTGAAGCTATTTTTCTTCTGAACCGTTGGTTGGATTTCGATATTATTTTCGCATTGTTGGTATATTTTTAAGGATTACTGTACCGATGTTTTCTGAGAAATGTCAATTCATTACCCATATACGGACTATAAAACTAAAGTTGTTTTTTTTTTATCTTATTTTGAAACATTCTAAGGAATTCATTGTAAAAAAACGCTACATTTTCTGTTTAAACTTCTCTCTTCATAACTTATGTGTCATTAAGACAGGTAGTTGTTGTGGGTTCCTGATTTGACGATCAATAATATAACACAAATTCTCTATAGGATTTAGATCAGGGCTGCAGGTTAGCCAGTTTATGGTTTGGTTTGTGTTCATACCTCGTTCAAATAATCACGGACCGCACCGTGCAGTATGTGGTCTTGCATTAAAATGCTTTTTGAAATAAAATTATTTCCTGTGATAGGAGCAAATGGAACTACATTGTTAGATAAAATGACTGTATACCTCTGAGTTGTTAAAGAACCTCTTTGTAAAGAACTTCAGTATTGTGTTATATGATATATTCCTCCACAAACCATTACAGATCCATCATGAAATAAAGTCATATTGCACTGTGCATAGCGTTCTACTGGCCGTCGAATAACTCTTACACGTTTGTCTGATCTATATACTATATAATACCTCGAATTTTTGTATGAGCAATACGTGCTTCCAGTCATCAACTACTTCTATGATGATTTACGTTTTAACGTGCTTTGACCAGTATTCTTACATATAAATCTTATTCCTAATAATTTGAATAATATGAACATATGCCAGTTGTATTTGTAATTGTTCATTGAGACAAAACGTTCTCTCATAGTACGAAGCCTGATAAACTGATCTTGCTTGGTGTTGTAACTCTTCCTTGTCCAGGTCGTCTAGCTCAAAGGATATTCAATACTCCTAGTATACACTTAGAACAAGTTACTAATTATTAGCCTTGTCATCTTCTTAACATTAGAGTGATTTAAGAATTCATTACTTCCTAAAATAACACCAAGCATATGTGATTTTTTTGGACAGTGGAAAGTAGACGCACCTAGATATTTTCCTCTGGGGGGGGTTTGGAATTTGTTAGCATCCCTCCACTCATTTGTGTTCTTAAAATTTGTGAGTAACAGTGTCGGAATAAGCGCCTCGTGGGTGTGGGGGGAGGTGTAACCTTTTATCCCAAATCCCCTCCACTGTATGCATCGCTGAGTGATACAGTGATCAGGTGCATCGTTGTCAAATTATTTTTCATTTCCGATATTCTTCTTAAACACATATAATCTATCTTTCCATTTTCTTCTTTTAAAAACAATTTGGCAGCTTTTGATTTACAAGTTGTAAATTTTTAATTATAAATAATTTGGTACCCATCTTTTTATAACCACTGTTTGATATAGTTCTAGAAATAAAGGTTTATATGTTACAAATTTATGATTCCAATTATTTTTAACTCAAAAATGATTAATTACAATTTTACTTGAAACTTATTTTTTTTTTTCGGTTTGTAGGGTATTTTATTTACTACAACATGGTATTTTTTACAAAAAGTTTGGCGCGAAATTAAAATTTTTTTAACGCCTTTAAAATTTTTTTTAAGTTTTTTTAAACAAATTTTAAAAATTTAAAATCATTCAAAAATTTGAATTTTCGGCCAAAAATTTCGTGAAAAATACCATGATGTAGGGAATAAAATATTCTACAAATTGAGAGAAGAATGAATTCCGACCATAATTAAAACCTAAATAATCGTCAAAAAAACGAAGTAAACACGTTTTAATTTATTTTGTGGTTATGTTTGGGTCTAGAAGTCTAAAAGTTCTTTTGGCCTGATATGTTTTGATATAGAACAAAACTGTATTTTTATTTTTAGATATCGCGGGGGGCATGACGGAGTGGTAAAAGTCAGTGAAGAAAACGGACTGTCCCTAAACACAAAAAAAGACACAATTTATGGTAATGACAAAAACCCAACAGCGACAAGAAAACATAACAATGCATGGAGAACAAATTAAAAAAGTTGAAAAATATAAATATCTGGGTACAATGATTAATGAAAATAATTAGTACACAGAAGAGATTAAGGCAAGAATAGGACAGGCAAGAAGTTCTTTCAACAAACTGAAAAAAGTACTCTGTAGCAGGGATATTTCAATTTCTTTAAAGATAATCCTTCTGGTATGCTCCGTGTTCTCCGTATTATTTTATGGGTTGGAGGCTTGGAAATTAAAGAAAGATGTTTTGGACAGATTAGTAGCCTTCGAGTTATGGGCCTTCTTCTTATGGTGCCTATCCGTTATGGATGTTGGACACTAACATGGCTATTCTGACTTTGTTGACTGCTGCCCTGAAAAGTCCGGTAGTGGTTAAGTTAAACCATTTTCGCAGGTTATGCAGCCAGGATATTCTTCTTCGTCCTGGACCACTTTAACTTGAAGTATGGTCCAAAGTAGGTCATATCGTTGTTCAACTGCGCATTATATGGCCCAGGTATTCCAGTTTGCGGCGTTTTATTGCCTAGCTCGCGCTCTTTACCCATTTTATGTAGTACTTCTTCGTTGGTAACTCTGTCTATACAGCAAATCCTCAACATGCGTCTATAGCTCCACATCTTAAATGCTTTGAGTCTCTTCGAGTCTCTCTCTTATGGGCATACAGCAGGATATTAAGATTAAGTTGGGTGGATAGAGGCACGAATGTCGAGGTGTTGAGAAAAATGGGAAAAGATAAAGAGGTTTTAAATACAACTACAGTCAAAAAATTGCAATATCTGGGACATGTCATAAGGGGCGAGCATTATAACTTGTTGCAATTAATAATGCAAGGAACACATGAAAAAGAAGAAGGGGCACATGTCGCTCTATCTTAACCGGCTAGACCCTTTCTGTCGGTGAAATTACCAATATCGTGATGCGTCCCTGAACAGCGGTTACTCGAATATTATAAACAAATATCTTCTTCTTCTTCAGGTGCAAATCCACTAATGGATGTTAGCGATCACATTTTCCATTAATTCTCTATTTCTTGCAATATGTATCAGAGATTGTATGTCGTTAGTCCCTGTCCATTGCCTTATGTTTCGGAGCCAGGACATTTTCTTGCGTCCCATTCCTCTCTTGCCTTCAATTTTACCCTCGATTATAAGTTGGAGGAACTGGTATTTTTCATTTCGCATGATGTGACCTAGATACGCCGTTTTCCTTTTCTTGATAGTTTCGAAAAGTTGGCGTTCTTGGTTTATTCTTTTAAGGACATCTATATTTGTGATTTTCGCTGTCCATGGTATTTTTAGGATACGGCGATAAAGCCACATTTCGAAAGCTTCTAATCTGTTTATATCCCTCGTATTGAGTGTCCAGCCCTCTACGCCATATAGCAGCACTGACCACACGTAGCACTTAGTAAACCTTAGTCTTAGTTGAAGATCAAACTCTGAACAAGTCAGTACCTTCTTGAATTTTACGAAAGCTTGTCGAGCTTGCTCAATGCGACATTTTACTTCCTTGTCCGATGCCCAGTCTTCAAAAAGCCACGATCCCAGGTATTTAAATTTACTCACTCTTTTCAATGGACTTAGTATTCAGTGTTATAGTGGAGTTTTCAAGTGCATCCAAGTTTCTGGAGATGATCATAAATTTGTTTTTTTTGGTATTAATCTCTAATCCCATTCGCTTACTGTATTCTCCGATTATAGTGACAAGTTGTTGAAGATCGACTATGTTGTCACAAATTAAGACACCATCATCAGCATATCGTATGTTGTTGATCAATACTCCATTCACTTTGATTCCCATCGTTGCATCCTACAAAGACTCTTGAAATATGGCTTCCGAATAAATGTTAAATAAAAGAGGGGAAAGCACACATCCCTGTCGAACGCCCCTTCTTATATGTATGGGTTTGGATATAGAATTGTCTATTTTTAACTGTGCCGTTTGATGCCAGTACAAGTTTTCAATGCATCTTATGTCTTTTTGGTCTATATCAACTTTCTTGAGGATCTGCATTAACTTGTGGTGTTGGACACGATGAAACGCGTTTTGGTAATCTAAAAAGCATAGGAACACATCCTTCTTCTGATCGTGTAAATAAACAATTATACTGTTACTTTTTTCGATGGGCGATAGAAATATGAAGGCAACTTTCACTACAATCAATAATTGTGGCTTAATCCGAAATAAATAAAACATTTAACACCGCTTATTTATATCCTTCAAAGCCTGAAAATAATGGAACAATTTATTTGCATTACCAAATCATTCATTTATTTTTGCTATTAAAAAGATAAAAGTAATTGTCGTTCTTAGAAATCACTTAAATCTTTAGTGCATTGAAGGAACAATAAATTTTGCAATTTTTGAATTGGAAAAACAGCCGACGGTTGTCATCGAGCTTACCTTTTTTAGCTAATTGGAAATGATTGCTTTAATTAAATATTATTGAAAAACATAAATAAGATTATCACCTCAAAATCAGATCAAAGCCACAGATCGTAAGAAAATATCAACAGATAACCGTCGAATCGGAAATTACGACGCAGTTAAAAATCTCGAAATGATAGCAAGATATCAGGGATATCTAAATCTCGGTCACGCGAGGTGAACCTTAAACCTATCCCATCAGTGTAAGTGATTCCGGAGACATAATGATGGGAATTAATTCAATAAAATATCTCTTCGCATGTTAATTGTACATTGTCATGTACGACAATTTAAATCACACTATGCAAATTATCGGAAAGGACAAATAAATTTTTGAAAGAGGCTGGATGTCGCTCGTTTTTCACTCGTGCGTGCATCAAAAACGTTAACGGACACGCAAAGCTGAAGATATCTTCTTGATTCTTGACTTAAACTACCGATTTAGTACAAGAAAATCGGCAGTAACCAACATCATAACCTAAAAATTTAACTACGAACAAAACATTGCTTCAGAATCAAATTAAAAAAAATAAATTATAATTTTTAACTCTAATCAATAATTAAGTAATAAATATAAATAATTATGTTTGTTTAAATAATGCCTTTATTGAAAAAAAAATAATGAAGTCTCGCTAGATGCAAAACTGTGTATTTACCGTATAACTCAAATTGAGTTATTTGTAAAAACTGGTAAATTTTGCAAATAACCTTAGATTTATTAAAAATCGCTTTTTTGTGATAGATAAATGAAACCGTAAAATAGTTTCGAAACACAATTCAGATTTCTGCTTTAATCTGTGCTTTCTAAAAATTGCAAAGCAAAACAGACGTTGATGAAGGTGTTAAAACGTGTGCTTCAGTTGAGAACACCTTTGAATAACTGTTCTGATGAGACCTATTAGGTCGAAATACGTATCAACAGATACAAAGGCGCTGTTTGCGTGAAATCAAATATTTGCTGTCTTTTTCATTTTATTCGGATCTACTCTGTACGAGTACAAGAAACCAATTCGCTAAGGATTTCTGCTTAGTTGAAAAGACATGTCGTGGAATGCAAATTTTAGATTCCCCATGTCTCTTTTAACACCTTCATCAACGTCTGTTTTGCTTTGCAATTTTTAGAAAGCACAGATTAAAGCAGAAATCTGAATTGTGTTTCGAAACTATTTTACGGTTTTATTATCAGATGTCGCTATTGCGTCCATATCGAAGCCATTTTAGTGTTGCTTCTTAAAAGACAGAAAATATTGATCTTTCACGTTGAGAACACCTTTGAATAACTGTTCTGATGAGACCTATTAGGTCGAAATACGTATCAACAGATACAAAGGCGCTGTTTGCGTGAAATCAAATATTTGCTGTCTTTTTCATTTCAGATAGATAAATGCTTTATTAGTTAAAATATAATGATTATGTTCTTAGGAAGTTATTGTATGATAGGAAAGAAAGAAAAAATTGAAAATATTGAGTTTTGCAATTGAACTATGTAAATACACGATTTGACTTTTAAAGTTGAATTTTATGATAGTGTCATGTACAGCAGATGCAACAGCATTTGAATCTTTTGGATGTTCATACTCCAGCCATACATTTGACGTCACATTTTCAGAAAAAAACATGGGATTTCAATTTTCCAGTCACAATGGGGAAATTATAAAAAAATATTTTTTGAGAGAAATAAGCCGCCCAGTCGGGAAGCTTTAGTAAGGAAAGATTTTTTGACAATCCAAAAGGAAATATTTGTATATTATGATTTAATTCGTTTTTTAATAAAGAATAAAAAGCTTAACTTTTAACGTATAAACTCTCTGCTCTGCTATAAGTTTTAACTTTTCTTCTTCTCATATTTTCTTTCCCAAAATTTTCTTCTTTCTGAGACACGCAGAAAAAGCATCTATTAAGGACTGCCTCATGATATGTTGTAGTGTTCATTAATGCATGTTCGGAATATTATAACTTTACGGAATGTTGTGTATACCATTAGCAGTACACTCTAAAACTTTGTAAAATTCAGATCGTATTAAGTTCTATATTATAATGACTGCACCGTTCAAATGCCCCACAACTATTTGGATAGATGATTTTATTGGATCAAATCTACCTTTTGTTGTATGTTCCCTCTTCTTTCTTTTGGTATTTCACTCCGGATAACAAACCTTTCTATAACACTCTCTATTCTTTCAGAACTTAAAAGAGTTTTTCCGAGAAATGCTCTTTTGCGTACTCTTAAAAGTCCACCCGCTACTATAGGAACAAAATATTTAATGAAAATTCCATGTAGGTTTGTACTTGATCTCTTTGGCTTTTGACATTCTCAAAATTTTTATCAAAAAATATCTTGTTTTATTTTATCAGTAGTTGAATACATATTATTATGGAACCGCTGAATGTCTCACATCTTTAAATAGTTACAACAATACACTTTCGTTACATAATTGGAGGTGGGAAAGCCAGGCTAATCCTTTATTTTTTGCCTTAAAAATATTGACAATAAGTCTCGAACCTATCTATAATCTCGAACCGATCTATATCTTTTAGTTAATTGTAGACACCTCATACTTAAGTTTCATTACATTTCGTTTTCATTTTTTCTGTTTGCATAACTTGTTTTTTCCCTTTTGCTTTTTCACAAGCTCTAATATGCCCATGAAGATCCATAATGTCAATTATTTGCAAACTTGATATTTTTAGCACTCAAACAACAAACAGTGCACCCTTCAACAGTGAAGGCGCATCTGCGCCTTCATAATGGCCTATGATGGCGTGATTGACATGTGCATAGGTGATGTGTCATGTGACTCAAATAATGTAAGCGATTGGCCAATTGTAATTACACAGTGATGCATTAGGCATAGGCTCACAAATACATAGTTTTGCTATTTTGCATCTGACTCAACATTTCGAATGCCTATTTGTTAACAAATACCTGACTTTGCAGCTGAATTTCTACATTAGCAGATCGCAGCTTTTGGTCTGTCAAACTAGTTGTTGAAGATCTTCCTCTTAGTTTTTGGTCTTACCTTTCCTTCTACTTCAATTGATACTATAGTCTCCGTCCTTCGGACTATCTTCTGTTTTTTTATATTAAGCTCTTCCAGAATTGATAATTTAGTTCTGTTATTCATTCCAGCTCTCTGTCCGGCTCGCGGAGATGAAAATACAGCCGGGGCTAGTTATTCCTGCCTTCGGCGTTACAGTCACTAGTCTGCATACCAAGTATCCGAAACGAGTCTCTCATGGGACGATTCTGTTCTCATTCCACAGAACCAAAGTGAGGTTGAACGAGCTGCATCCCTCATACTGCCTCGACCTGCGTTCATCTTTTCGTCCCTTAGGGGGATACCGAAACAAGTGTTCATACCGCAACACAAAGTACTATGGGGAAGGTAGACCCCGCGATCCACCTTGCAATGCACCACCCTTTAATGGTGTCGGACTCGTATGGATTGGTGGCTAGCTAGACTAGCTACAGGTCGTATGGCGAAAGACCAGATAGACCTATGTTCCGCCGGTATTTATTGTCGGCGGGACACGAATTTCTTCCTTTATTTATACCAGGATACGCCTAAAATTCTGTTGTAGACCGACATTTTGAAATCTTCAATATTACTTCACCTATTTTTTAAAAGATCATGTTTCAGATACGTATGTAGCAAAAGGAAGAATAACTAAGACTAGTTTACTTTCTTATTGTTCGGTTGCTTCACATTTTAATTAATGTAGCTGTTGTGGCTACTAGTCTACTCTCCATTTCTGAGAAGACATCGCCATTCTTGGTTATCATGCAATTCGTGATAACCAAGTATACAGTTTTCCTTACATTAAGTCAACTAGGTGCTTAGACACGCTTAAATTTTTTATTTTACTTAATAAGAAATTCCATTTAACCGAACCGAAAGTCTTTGTGTAAGTCACGAAACAGAGTAGCATTGGTATATTGTGGTCTCTCTCTTCTGTTATCTGTCGTTCCCATGGTGACTTAACATTATTCTATGGCTATTTCTGGAAGTAGAAAGTTCTTTAGTCGTTTGATGATTATATGTTGCAGAATTTTGCTTGCATAGCTAGAGGTCATTACAGATGGGGCTAGTATAGGAGAATAATGGCAATAAGGACAAAGGATCCTTTCTTATGGATAGGTATAAAAGTTGATTTACACCGCTCATCAGGTTAGTGGCTTGAAGTCCATATCATATTGCCCATATTTAGTAGATATATGTCAGCACGACCACTATCTTTGTAAATTTTGATTTGTACTTTTTGATCTTTAAAAATCAAACTCCATCCAACTTTCCAACGTTGCAACAATAATCTCTAAGGATTTTTTCAGGATAGGCAATACCACATATATGTGTTCCTAACAGTGCGCTAAATGTATGCAGCTGTCTTAGGGTTTCACAATAAACTTAATTTAATGTAAGGCACACTCTAAATTACCTTAAACAAGGGTCATAAGTTTATGTCCTGCTGAAATGGAAAAGATAAGCAATCGAATCCTATTTTTCGGATCGGTACGCACTAGAGGTACCGCAGTCGTTCGCATATAATTCGATATATGTTTGTTACATAAGTGATTCACTTAGTAATGGGGGGCAATACACTGCACAATTTACACAATGCACAATAAGTTAATTGGCTACAGTGTAACCAATTTATACCGGCATGATATTAAAAAAGCCCACTACTTAACAATCGTAAAATAGTTTCGAAACACAATTCAGATTTCTGCTTTTATCTGTGCTTTCTAAAAATTGCAAAGCAAAACAGACGTTGATAAAGGTGTTAAAAGAGACGTGGGAATCTAAAAATTTGCATTCCACGACACATCTTTTCAACTAAGCAGAAATCCTTAGCGAATTGGTTTCTTGTACTCGTACAGAGTAAATCCGAAAAAAGTGAAAAGACAGCAAATATTTGATTTCACGCAAACAGCGCCTTTGTATCTGTTGATACGTATTTCGACCTAATAGGTCTCATCTCTTTCACTTTTTTCCCACTACTTAACTTTTAAATCTACAGTAACAATATTGCTGTTGTTATTTGTAACGTTAGAATCAATCTATCGTTGTTCATCCATATCGCAATCTTCTAATCGGTTTGTTCACTTATCTTTTCATTCAATTTTCGTTTTACCAATGACTTGATCCGTTAGAACCTCGGCATAACCTAGAATCAGAAAGTCCCAGCGGCATTATATGAAGCAACAACCCAACAGAGTACGCAGATTTAGATAAAACTATAGTTGACACATACACGGCAAAGTAAATCCCAGCTCTAAGGGACATGAGGTTTGTGCAGTAAGGTGCTCTCATGTCCAAAGATCAAACAGTTCACAAACAGCTCGTAGAGATGGTATCTTTCTGATTACCAAGCTATTCCACCCCTCTCTAATCGCAGACATAACGATGGTAAGGCTTTACTTGTTTTTTGATATTGGATGCCCTGAGAATTGAGACATCCGACAGGCCTTTTGTTGGCGATGCTGTATTAGTAGCGATGGTGTTATGCTCTTTTCTCCCTGGCTTACTTTTTGATTTGTGAAATCTCCCAAATTGCCTCTTCTTCAAATCTGTATCCGTTCAACGAGTCAGTTACCTTGGTTTTGGTCTTGATCACTGGCTTTCTGTACAGGAGTTTTGCAGGGGCGGATCCAGGATTTATGTTTGGGGGGCACCATTGGGGGGTCTGGGGGTAACCCCCCAGAAAGAGGGGGGTTCGGGCCCCTCCCCCGAAAATTTTTTTGGAATTTAAGCCTCTGAAAACAACGTTTTTAGCACATTTTTGTTCAAAAAGTGCAACTTCATTTTTCTTAAATTCGTGTTTTTTAATGGGTTTATGAAGTTTAGTTTCTTTGGAGCAGTGCCTAAAACAGAGTAGTTTAAATGCACTATCCTTTTTTCGATGTTGAAATAAACCTAGGTGATACTTTAATTTTTTCAATTACTAAACTAATTAAGTTATATGACCAAAAAAACTGACATACAATTAGTGTCTAAAATAACGTTATGAAAATTGTTTATAGGTACAGTAAATAAAAAACACCGTTTTAGTTAATAGGTAAGTCTATTTACATAGGCCTATTAAGTATTAATGTAGTTAAATATATATACAGGATTGGACAGTTGTTAAAACCAAGAAATACATAAAAAGAACAACTGAAATAATTAAAACTGTAAAGTAAAAACATGTTTAATGAATAAGGAATTCATTTACTAAATGTTCAATTTAATGAAAAAGACAACTTCCGCTTGTGCTTCCTTGCAAAAAGTTTCAACACTTCATCTGGATCTAAACTGGAAGCTATTTCCTGGTGTATGTGCAAACTTGCCAGCCCATTAAGTCGTTCCTCCGTCATGGTAGACCTTAAGTAGGTTTTTAATCTGCGGAGAGTAGAAAACGATCGTTCAGCAGTACTACTGGTCACAGGTAGTGTGCAAATAAGCTGGAGCAACACTGTTATGTTGGGCAGATCGGATGAGTATTTCATAGCTTCAGCAGGGTGTTTAGGGAAACTTTCTGAACTAGAATTCCACATGTGTTTCCAAATACTCAACTCTCCTTTCAAAGCTTCATAGCATGGGAGGTCATTTTCATACAGTTTAGCCCCTTCTAAAACAGAGTCCTCATAGAGATCTGAAAATTTACCTAGTACTGGTAGAAGCATCTGGAGCTTTCCAATCTGGACCAATTGATTTTTTGGAAATCTATTTTTCATTTCACAGACGAGAAAATCCAAAAAAGGGAGATAAATAGACAATCGAAAGTAGTCTTCAACTGTGTCAGTTTGCACATTTGGTCTGTTTCTTTGAAGACCAACTAATCTTGGTTTTTTTAATTCAGTTCCCATTTTAGAGGCCAGGTTTTGCGCTTTTTCAAACAGTCTTGTGAAACACTCTTCATTGTTTGCCCTTTGTTCTTGCATGCTCTTGAGGGTAGCATCTATCAATGTCATTGCATTGAGTACATCCATATACTCAGCTTGAAGTTTCCTAGCCAGTGGTAGTGTAAGAGTCATAACATTTTCTAAAACCACTAAGCTCACAATGAATTCCGATGAAAGAATGCTGTGTAGCAAGGAAAACGCGTTATGTCCAGCCGCTTGGTCTGAGTTCAAATTTAAAAGTTGTGTAACAAAAACTTTTCTTTTTTATGCGAACCTATAACAAATTGTACTTAGTATAGCAACTTAAGAATAATGGTAGGCCTTAACACTACTTTGGAAAATTTGCATGTCAGAAGAAAACAAAAACTAAAACCATTTTGAAATAGCTATGAAATTCAAATAGAATAATATATCATCCCATCGGAATAACATATCAGTTTATATTTAACTTCTACTTTTTTATGTTCAACCAACATTTATATATCCTAGTGCTCAAGTGCTGACTTTCGATCGATACTTCTGTTAAGTGAGTCTATCGTTAAAAATTATACTACTTTGAGTAGGCCTAGTAGTTGTTAAGACTTAACTTTATCTTTTTGAAAAGAATGAATCTAATCCTAATTGACGTTTCATTACAACCACAAGGTCCACAAAGCTATAGAAATAGAGTTGACTGTTGAGGTTAGGTCAGAGTAACAATTGCACTTGGCAGCTCCAGCTCACTCGACTTAAGTGACACAACTACTAACTACTAACGGTCGAACGAAAAATATCGATTGCTTCCGCGCAGTTGACTTGCGCTGTTGCTCATATTTCCACGACTGTAGAAAGCCGGCCGAAACACGATTTAGGCTTTAACCTTGGACTTGTCAAGTCAGCTGTGGCAGGCAGCTCGCGGCTGACTCACGACTCACCCTAGAGCAGTGGTGGTGGTGGTGATGAAGGTAGCTAAAATATTGTAAGTGTTATTTTTTCGGTAAAAAAAAACCTTATGAGGGCTTGGGGGGCACGTGCCCCCTGTGCCCCCCCCTAGATCCGCCCATGGAGTTTTGTAAATGACAGACGATCGACTGCTGATTTGGAAAACGGTGTTTGCTTACTTTGACAGAAGACCATCTGGATGATCTTAGGAAGACAACTTTGATTAATATTGAACAATATTGATCAGAAGAGGACTCTTAAGTTTGTAAGCAAATATTTTTTTATTAATGAGAAAAGATAAATTTTTATTTATGTATGCAAAGTAGATTCCTTGATAGCGAAAAGTTATACAAAGTTAGATAATACAAAGTATTTTGACTGTACTATAAGAAAATATCTCAGATACTCTGTTAAAACCACCGATTGAGTTACAGTTTTTTCTCAAATCGGCGTAAAATATGTGCTTAACATGACATTCGGCACTTTTTAAATGGTTGAGTGGACTTAAATGAGTTTATTAGGATACTTAATCGACTTTTTCAATCATCTGCGTTCTTTAACATGCAAATGGGAGCGGTGACAATATATTATTTTGTTTCAGATAGGCGGCTTCCTTTTAGCTTTTCGACATTTTAAAATTTGATACTTACCCTAATTATAAAATATTTTAAATTCTACATACCAAATAAATTAATACATTAAATTTTTTGTTTTTATAAAATAGTGTTTTATCTTCTTTCCCCATTTATATTACGTAATTACTTCACTTTAAAACGAACGTAATATGTAACACATTTTAAACACAATGCGATAAAGCTCAGCACTGTTTTCAACATTATAATTATTATTTTACCTTTCTCATAATTAAATATTTATTATGTTTACTATTTATTACATTGTCACGTTTTACAATGTCCAGTTAGTAGTTAGACAATAATTGTTTATTGTTTAACAAGCTTAAATAATAGCCATTATGGGAAATATGAATATTTGTATTAATTACTTGAATGTATACTTACAACATGCACTATTTTAACCTTATTATAATAAAAAATTCGTCTCTATTTTGTAACGATATATTTTGCCTACCTATTCTTGCAAATTAGTTACAAATGTCTATTATATATTTTTTTACATAGAAATGTACAGTACAGAATATACTATTTTTAAAATTGTCATCTGTTTCATTATTTACTTGAAATTTATTATCCAATTTTAAAAAGCAGACACAATTTAAGAAATATACTAAATCAAGTCCCGCAGGGAGAAAAACATTATTCAATTCCCACTCAGTCTGAAATCACCAAAAAACCAAGACATATTGACATACTGTTATTGTAAAAATTTATTTTTATTACGGTGGGTAGTTGTCGCTTACAAAGAAAGTAAAATAATAAAACTTTTATACGAAATAATACCAATAAAACGTGCATCTTTCTTGTTGTTTGAGATGTGAATTCTGATTCAATGATTTAATATTTTTTTGGAAGATAGATAGGCAACCATGGTTTTTCTAATTATTCCTCTAGCTTAATTTATGGTTTTCTGTTTTTCTTCATAATTCTTAAGTGACCAACCAATTGATGATGTCTTCATCTTACTACATTTTTACCTCACAGATCTTCTTCAAATTTTTGCTAATAGAATACTATTTTGTGTCAATAATATCCTATTTGTCGATTTGACACCTTTGACCCATTGGAGGACGAAGGAGCCAAAGAAGCTAGTCCTGAGAGTTGCAACTCTCAACGCATGACAGGTAAAGGAAGAAAGAGCTTGGCTAATGTGTACTTTGTGTGGAGCAACTCGTTGGAAAAATAATAACTAGAGAGATCTTAAAGTTGGATGCAAAAACGGCAGAAAGTCACGACAGAAATAAAGTGGGTACTATTTTGATCAACAAATGAAAAAAACCCTGTAAAAGTAACCAGAAATGATATAATAATGTGTGTCGATCTGAATACAAGCAATCCCAACGTAAATCTCATATGTGCCTACGCCTCACAGATAGGGTGTGAAGAACAGGAAAAGGGAGAATTCTGTAGACTCCTGTAGACTGTAGATTCCTGTAGACGAAAAGTACTGGTGTACAGGGTGTACAAGTAATGTGCAGGGTCAGATTTATTAACTGTATTTGTAATTTTCTCTCTTGGTCATACCAATATTAATCCGCTCTACCTCCATAACTTATCTAAGCGTCTTATCCAGGTCTTTTTTGGTCCTCGTTACCTACTTTTTCCAGGAACCCACAGATCTTTCTCAATTTGGCATCAGGGTCGCGTCATTGATGCGGCCCAAAGATTTCCCCAATATTATTATTTTTAATTCTATCCTTCTTTGTTACTGCACTTATCCATCTATGCGTGTGTACTTGTCTGTGAAAAAGTATTCGTCTATGGCGGTGAAGTGTGTAAAAAGATAAAAACTATGTGAAACGAAGGATAGAACTGGTAGAAGATGATGGAAGAAGAAGAAGGGGATACCAAGAAAAACAGGGAAGAACGGTGTAGCATAAAACTTGAGACAGAAAAATTTAGGTGAAGAAGACCCGGTAGAGAGAAATAAGTGGCGACGAAGAGTACGGAACAGCGATCTCTGAGATGGGAAAAGCTGATGAAGAAGAAGGATATCCTGTTTGTCAATTTCTGTGCCATATAATATAATAAGCAATTCTATATTATGACCTTGCAGCCTGCTCTCATGTATCTGGTATTACAAATTATATACCAAATAAGAGTTTGGATATAGATATATCAATCTCGATGGATGAACAGACGTCATTGGAGCTAAACTACTACGGAAAACAAACAAGAATGAGTTAAGAACTAAAACAAACGAGTTCATCGAGAAATAAGCTACATATTTTGTAGCACAAAACTTAAAAGAGTCAACTATATTATACATGATTGCTAAGCGGCAAACAATTTTAAACTAACAAACAACTCCCCAAACGTATGGTACTCATTAATTAGACCAACTAATTAATCAACTAGTTTAAATGTATATCACTTTACATTAAACTAGTTGACTGCGGTACTCCCAGTGTATACTAGACTACTTTCAGAAATGAAAGCTTCGAGTTAACAGGTCCCTATATTAAAAAGATGGATGCTCAGCTACTCTTAATCAAAACTAATATCCAAAGGTGAGATTGGTTTTTGATTAAGAGTAGCTGATTACAGGATCCATCTTGTAAATAACAATACATTTTGGGACTGCTATCGCCGTATTCTGTTTTCCTTCATCAATCTCCCGGCCAAAGCATGCTTCTTCTCCAAAACCTCTCGATTCCATCGCTCTTCTAATTCCTTCATTCCATGAGAGTCTAGGTCTACCATTTTTTTTCAGACGGCAGTTTCGTAGCAATCATGTTATTTCGTATAGATTCGTTTGGTTTTCCTTTCCATCCTTGATGTTCTACCACTTCTTCTCAATATTATCTATTTTAACATCCAACGATCTTCCTTTAGATCTGCAATAATTGTCCATAAAATCAAAGCCATAACAAAGACTGATTCAACCATGGTTTGTTCTATTCTTTATTTGTTCCTTTTGGAAATGTTGCGATCCTACCATACGGAATTCAGACATCCTACAGTTTTACTCCCTGATAATTCGGTGTTTAAATTCGGTTTCTCCCAAGCCGTTCTTATCAATGAGTGCACCTAAATATTTAAATTTTTCCACTTGTTTGATTTCCACGTCCTCGTCTATCAACACTTCAAACCTTGCATCTGAATTGATAACTAAATATTCTGTTTTCTTCATGCTGACTTGTAACCCCATTTTACATATTCTCTGTATAGACGCTTTATCATAAATTCTAGATCATAAGAATCTTGAGCTAGGACGACTTGGTCATCCGCAAAGTTCAGGATGAACAGTACGTCATTTCCTATGGGTTTCCCATTCCCTGGCAGTGGTTTTTCAATTTTGAGGGCTGCCTCAATATATAAATTAAACAGTAAAGGTGACATTACTGCATCCTTGTCTTAGTCCTTTAGTTACTTTTATTGGCTCTGATAGTCTATTTCCGATTTTTGGTAAGTAGTGTTATCCCTGTATACTTCTGTGATTATTCCTAAAAGGGTATGGACTAATGACGAGTTGTAAAACCTGCCACAATTTAAGTCTTTGTACTGTATCATACGCCTTTTCTATGTTGATGAAAGCTAGGATGTACTTCGGTACTAACCGCTATTCTTTTTTCTATTAATTGTTCGAGTATAGTATAGACATGTTATCAGTGCAAGATCTACCAGGAGTAAATCCACTTTGGTCTTTGCTAATTAGATATCCTATATCGTGTATTTTACCATTTATTATCTTTGTCTGGTCTCGGCTCAGTATTTTTGTTTTACGTAGTTCATTTTTAAGCCTACCGCTCCTAAAACTGCATTTAATTGTTGTAACATATCATTTAGTTCTTGGATATTATCGGCTATTAAAACTATGTCATCTCCGAATCTCAAGTGGTTTAAGTATGATCCGTCGACGTTGATACCCTCGTTGTTCCATTCTAGTTTCTTAAAAAGGTCTTCTAGAGCAAGGGTTAATAGTTTGCGAGAGATGGTGTCTCCTTGTCTTACTCCTCGTTGTAGTCTTATGGGATTAGTTTTGTGCTTGTCCAGCTTTATCTGCATGGTATTTTCATATATGTATATAAATAAAATAAATCAATAAAGCCGAAAAAAATCAGGGGATCTTATCCCGGGACATCTTAAGTTATAAATATTTAAGCCGCGATATCTGTTCTATTGTAATATCAGCTCAATAACTATAATTATAATAGACATTATATTTTGCATAAATTAAAATGAAATTACCAATTACATAAATCAAAGAAACATTTTTCGAAATAATATTAACTATTATCTTAGAAAGACAAATTAACTTTAATATTCTTGAAACGTGTCCCTTAGCGATAGTGATATTATTTTCACCACCGTATTAACATTTTCTCGTAAACAACTATTTCCAGCAGCGGTAGCACAAACAAGATTAAATAAATTAGTACCGCCCCTGACCTTAACTTCTAGTGGTCGCTTCCTACACACCCTGTTGCGAAACATCATATCACAATTATTATCTTATACAGGGGCGGCGCGTGGGGTAGCACAGAAAAGATGCCGCTCAGGTAAATCATTGTTTACTGAAGTGGTTTATCTTTTATCTTATACTTTTTTCGAAAACGGTCTGAAATGTGTTGGATTTATTTATTTATGCGAGTTCTTCTCTTACAATGGTATATTGCACCCACGCGTCTGCTGACGTTAAACACGTGTATTATTTTAAGACGTTTAGACTTGTAGCAAACGTATATAATGAAAATAATATGAATATACTTAAATATAAATGTTTTTTACATCTTGTTTAACACGTAAAGTGCCGCAATGGAAATCATATTAAACTGTCCATATTGGCCGGCTAAGTTTTTTAATTTATTTGAAACTTTTTCATTATTTTAAACATATGAATAACTTATTTTATTTATAACTAATATTTTTGATTGATAATGATTTCTTCTTCTTCTTTTTATATGGACATGACTCTGTCTGTTTTTCAATGTGTTTCCAGTAAGTTGTCGTTCCATCGTTTTCGTGGTCTTTCTACTGATCGTCTTTCCATTGGGAAATCGTCTCTTGTCGTCTTTACTACTCTATTTGTTGTCATTAGGCTTATATGATCATTCCATCGTATATGATCCATCTTAAATGATCGATGATTTCACAATGAACAAATTGAAGAGCGTGGGGCTCAATGAATCCACTTGTCTTATTCCGCTGCCTATTTCTATAGGTTCTATAAGTTGTCCATCAATTCTGACTTTCATTTTGTTGGTTTGGTAGATCTTTTCGACATTTTTTATAATATTTAGGGAAACTTCTCTATTATATAGAAGATGTATTATCTTTGAGTCTTACTCTGTCAAAGGTTTTCTTTAGGTCAATCAGACACAGAAATACTTGTCTATTATTCTTCTTCTTTGTCAACCATTTTCCATCCACTTCCACTTTCCATTCCATTCGTTCTACGTCTTATCTCGGTGTTTCTAATCTTGTCTCTTAGTGATATTCCAAGCATGATTCGTTCCATTGCTCTTTGCGTTGTTTCTAATTTTTTGGCAGATTTTTTGGTAAGTGCTACTGTCTCCAAGCCGTAGGTACAAACTGGTAGTATGCATGTGTTATACACTTTTTCTTTAAGTTTATAGGAATGGAGGTGTTTTTCAAGATATGTGCTAGTTTGCCGAAAGCGCCCCATGCAGTTGTGTTCTTCTTTTAATTTCAGCATCTTGATTTGGTTTTCCTAGTTTGATAACATGACCTAGATATACATAATGTTCAACATTTTCTATGGTATGATTTTGTATTGTTATATTTGTCTGGTCTCGGCTCAGTATTTTTGTTTTGCTGTAGTTCATTTTTAAGCCTACCGCTCCTGAAACTGCATTTAATTGTTGTACATATCATTTAGTTATCGGCTATTAAAACTATGTCATCTGCGAATCTCAAGGTTTAAGTATGATCCGTCGACTTGATACCCTTATTGTTCCATTCCAGTTTCTTAAAAATATCTTCTAGAGCAAGGGTAAATAGTTTGGGAGAGATGGTGTCTCCTTGTCTTACTCCCCGTTGTAGTCTTATGGATTAGTTTTTGTGCTTTCGTCCAGCTTTATGCATGGTGGCATTTTCATATATGTTTTTAATGATGTTAATGTATCTTGAATCTATGCGTGCATTTTCTAGAGATTCAAGCACTGCCCATAATTCGATGGAATCGAATGCTTTATGGAAATCGACGAACGCCATATGAATTGGAACATTATACTCGGTGCATTTTTCTATCAGTGTTCTTACGGTGTGCAAGTGGTCTATGGTATTAAAATGTTTTCTGAATCCAGCCTGCTCGATAGGTTGATAGAAATCGAGCTTATGTGTTAGGCGGTTGGTTATGATTTTAGTTAGTAATTTATACAGATGTGATAGCAAGGATATTGGTCGGTAATTCTCGATGTTTGCTTTGTTCCTTTCTTGAATAGTAAAATGACCTCGGAGTTGTACCATTCTTGAGGAATCTTTCCTTCATCAATTACTTTATTAAATAAAACATTTAATACCTGTTCCATTTTTCTGCCACCAATTTTCAACATTTCAACTGTAATCTTATCCTCTCCCGGACATTTATTCGTTTTAAGTTGATTTAGGGCCATTCTTATTTCATAGTCGGTTATGTCCGGTATTTCTTCTGAGCCGGTGTTAATTATTGTTCGTTGAGTACGTCGTTGTTTGGTTGTGTATTTACCGAGTATAGTTTAGTGTAGAATTTTTCAATGGCCTCGCTTATTTCCTTTCTGTCTCTGACGGTGACGTTTTTCTCATTTTTTATTTCTATGATTTTTGTTGTGCCGCTTGAGTTTTTTGCTTTGAGTACTTTCATATTGCAGTTATCTTGTATTATATTTTTTATTAGATTGTTATTATAGTTTCTATGATCGTTCCTAATTTCTTTCTTCACGTTTTTGTTTAAACTTTTAAAGCTGTCCGAAGTTCGATCTGTTCTGTTTCGTCTTTCTTGGAATAGTTTAATTGTATTAGGTTGGAGTTTAGATGTTTTGGCTGTTTTCGTGTTTGAGCATATTTTCTTAACCGATGTTGTTACAGTTACTTTTATTTTATTGGCTAGTCCGTTTATATCCATTTGTTTCAGTGTCTCTATTGATTTTAGTCTTGTGCTTAGCTCTTTTTGGTATTCCGTTTGTTTTTGAACAGGACATCGGTGGTTGGGTATCGTTCTCGTTTAATAAGTTTGCTTCGTTCTACTCTCGTCTGTATTTTAATGTTCGCTCTAACCAATCTATGGTCACTCCCGGTATAGAATTTGTTTAGTACTGTCACGTCGGTGCATATGTTTTTGTTATTGGAGAGTATGTAGTCTATTTCGTTCTTAGTTTTTTGTCTGGCTGATCCATGTCCATTTACGTTGTTTAGATTTTTTAAAGAAAGTGTTGAAACAAAATAAATTTTCGTTGTTTAAGTAGTTGTACAACATCTCACCTCTTTCGTTCCTGGTGTCCAGCCCAAAGCGACCGATATATTGTGTGTCGCCGTCTTCTTTTGTTCCAATTTTTGCATTAAAATCTCCTGTGATTATTACGAAGTGTGATTTTTCTTGGTTCCTTGCTGTTATCAGATCCTCGTATAATGATTCAGCTTCCTCTATTAGCTGTATATTATACTCTTGTGATTTCTCAGTAATTTGCTTTATAATGACTATTGCATTTCTACCCGATTTTCCACTACGAAAACCCTGTTGATCATCTGGTAAACTGATCCTCTGATTGATTAAAACTTGTAAAACTTGCACTCGTAAAATTTTAGTTGTAAGTTTTAGGGTAGTATTTAAAAAGTTTATACCTCTGTAATTTTCTGGCTGTTTTTTATTTCCTTTTTTGAATAGTAAAATTAGTTCGCTCGTTCTTCATTCTTCCGGTATTTTATTGTGTTTTATGTTATTATTTAATGTTGTTAATTGTTCTGTCATTCCTGTTCCGTTTTCTGTAACTCGTTCTGTAATTCATTTCTGTAATTCGTTTGGTATCCCGTCTTTACGTGCTGCTTTGCTGTTCTTCAGGTTTTCAAGTATTTTCCTCAAGTACTTCCTATACATATTTGTGGTATTTTCTGGTGTTTCCGGTTTTAGCGTCGTCAGTTCTTTCCCTGCATAGAGCTTTTTCAGGTAGTCTAAATCCTCTTCTCTCTTCTAGAACCTCTTTGGTTCTATTAGTTCCTTTACCTCCGTTCTTTGACCTCTTATAAAGCGCCATATTTCCCTTTGTAAACCGTAAAAATCATATTCTATTTCTTTCGAAAAGCATATCCAGTGTTCATTTTTTATTTTTATTACAAGTGTGTTTTGGTTGCCATGTATTGCAGGTAAGCTTATTTCTTGTTTTTACATTTTTCCTTCACTTTATTATTTGTAAAATGGATAAATACTTTTACTTACTTTTCATGATCCTACTTCTTATTGCATAAACGCAAAAGCCCCTGAAGGATTTATGTAATTAACATTTATCTTTGCCCATAATGTAAACACTTTCATAAACACTAGTATAAACAAAGCAAGTAGCGAACATCTTATTTAAGGCCGCAATAACCCTAACATAAACATAAAAACGTTTAAAAGTAACTGAGGTGTAATTTCATTATGTACAGTATGTAATTTACCTAACTTATCTGTGTATTTCTTACTCTCCGCTCTCTAATGTGATATAATATCGGTTATTTTAAATACGTTCTGCTTACCATGCAAATTTAATCATGGTCTTCGTAAATGTAGAAGCTGTTTTTCGTTTTCCTGAATTATGTGAGAGGTTACTCTGTAATTATCAAGTAAAGTCGACGTGTAGCTGATGTATTAAGATGTTTAATTTATAAAATCGAGAAAAACGAGGAGAAATCATGCTAGATGTGTATATTTATATATGAAACAACTTAGCAGCCGCTTAATTATGTCCTAAAGGTCACACACAGTATGTATGGATAGGAGTGATCCTTACATAGTCCATCATAGATGTTTATGTGTATAATATTATACATTATTATAAATTATGTAATTTAAGAGAGATTTTTGTAGTATAGATTGTTCTGATTATTAGAACAAATAATAATCAGAATCTTTTTCTTTTTCCCCATTTCTTCCTTCTTCAGTATTGTTTTAACATTTCGATTTTCTGGTATTCGTATGTTGTGACCATGCGATCTAGCTCTTTGGGCTCGCATTTTTGCCGTAATTGCTGGTTTTCCATACATCCTGATTATTTATTTATTTGTTTGTCTTCTCCAAATATTCTCTGTCATCTTTATTCCCCAAAAATTTTTTGAGTAACTTTCTTTTCCATATCTCTACTTCATTTTCCTAGTCACATACATGAGTGTTTTTTTCCAAAATTTAGTTCAGAGCTGCAATCTGATGAATTCTCGATTTACCACCTCTGAAACCAGCTTGGTAATTTTCTACTATCCGTTCTGCATATGGTGCCATACGATGACATAGTACTGTGGAAAATATTTTATACGCTGCATTTAGAAGCGTAATTCTTCTGTGGTTAGAACATTTAAAGATATCTCCTTTTTTGTCTATGGTGCAAAGTATTCCAATATTCCAATCATTGGGGAGGGATTTCTGTGTCCATATTTCTTTTATAAGCTGCTGTAATGCCATAATGGTATCATGGCCACCTTCTTTATATAGTTCAGCTGGAGATTATCTATTTCGGGTGATTTGTTTCTGGCTAGTTTTTTAACTGCATCTTTAACTTCAAGAATCGTTGGTGGTTCCTCTTCCCTCTCGTCTGCTCCCTTACCTCATCTCTTTCGTCTTTCAGGTTTTCTTCTTCTTCCTCATATTAAGTGCCTGGTTAAAGTATTCCACCCATCTATTCAATACATCTTTCCTTGTTGTTAATAGGTCGCCATTCTGACTTCTGCATTGTCTTGTGTTTGCCTTGAATTCTTTTCTGTTAATGTTAACTCTCTTATAGAATGCTCTGAATTATTTATCTCTGTTAAGGTTTTCTATATATTTAAGTTTCATATTTAAGTCGTTTCGTTTTTTTCTTTTGTGTATCTTCTTTTCTTATCTTCTCTTTGTCTGGTAATTTTCTACAGTTGTTCTAGTTTGTCGATAAGCTATCTTTCTGTAAGCTTCATTTTTTTGTTGCATTCTTGCATTCATCGTCAAATCAATGATTTTTACGGGCACAAATTTCTGTTCCTAGTTCCTCTTTCGCTGCTGCTTCAATGTCTTCCTTTATTCTGGTCCAGTAGGAGTCAAATATCTCTATAAAACACATTTAAAAGACAACCCACATCGTTAATGCGGAGAAATAGGAGATGCTAGACATAACATTTAAAAAAAATAATATACTAGTTACCTCTAAAACGATTTGTTCATGAGCTTCATGATAACTTAATTAAAACTCCAAATCAGCCTAGATTTTGTATGAATCTTTTTTATGTACTTACTATTAACAATATAACCGTGGATTAATTATTTAGTGTTTTTAGAAAATTTCAAATTACTTGATAATCACACTATATCTACATCTCCATCTCGTTTAAACAACCCCGAGCATACATTACGTGCTATAGATGAGTTGTATTTACCTATAATCCCGCACGTTAATGTCTCAAACGATTTATGGCGCATAAAAACTTCGTAGAGTTTAATAGAGGCATTAAATACATTGTGTCTTTTATATTCCTAAATAATAGTTGGGTTGTTTATCTATCACCTACAGCAAACTATCAATATTTCATGTAATGTGCCATGGTCTGTATGGAACTAATACTCCATCGCTAGAAATACAGCACGTATGATTAGAGTTTATTCGTATTTGAATTGTAGCTAAAGCTTTATATAAAACAATGTAAGCTGTAAGCTAAAACAATTAAAACCATTAAAAACTACTTGCATATACGGTACGTGTCAAAATAGACAGTAAAATCTAAAGAGCGTAGAAATTATTTGCGAAAGTTGCATTTACTATATTGTGTTTAGCTGTACTTTGTTGCCAGCTTTAATTAAAAGCAGTGAAAATAAAACGAAATATGTATGGCAAATAATCAGGAAAATAAGAGGTACTAATCAAAACTGTAAATTATGTAAATATGAGTGTCTCAGAGTAGATTTTAGTTTTTGAATCAATGAAACTCGTTATCAGAACCTGTTAGAAAAACATTTATTACGGAAATAGACACACAGAACATGCGAATTTTATTTCTTAAATAACACGTCGTTTGGATGTTGACTGCCAGAGGTTGTTGAATAACACCTCGCTCGTAGCACTCTTGCTTATTGCATATTCTTGCATATTCACTGAAATGTTGTTAATACCACAGATCTGAGGCTTGAAAACGCAGTCATAAAAGGCTGCAACCAGTATAAAATATCTAGGAAGCATCATATCAGCAGATGGCAGAGTTAAGATAGATGTACAAAACCGAATAACCCCAAGGGAAAAAATGCATCCGAATACTGAATTCATTACTGTGGTCTAATAAAATAAAGATGCATACCAAACTTCGCGTATACAGAGCAATTGTAGAACCAATTACCACATATGGTGCCGAATGTTGGACGATGACAAAGAATGAACGAGATAAAGTAGACGTTGTGGAAATGGATTATCTTAGAAGGTCATGTCGAGTATCGAGAATGGAAAGAATCAGGAATGAGGAAATACGAAACCGTACAGGAATTAGAGATACTCTTTCAGATAGAATACAAGGAAGGCAATTACAATGGTATGGTCACGTGATGAGAATGGAGGAGGAGCGGTGGCCAAAGAAAGCCTTAATGTATGTTCCGCCAGAAAGAAGGAAAAGGGGAAGACCACCAAATTCCTGGAGAAGAGAAATTACAAAAACAATGCAATCTAGAGGCTTAGAAGAGGGAGATTGGGGAGATAGGAAAAGATGGAGGCTGAAATGCGGGAAGCGGCAATCGCCGTAGGACCCCCGTTATATGATGATGATGTTGTTAATAGCGTTGCGAATATTTTGCTTCAGCTCTTCGATGGTGGCTGGTGGATTAGCGTAGACGATTTTCTTTAAATACCCCCACAGAAAAAAATCTAAAAAGGTAAGGTCAGGAGATCTTGGAGGAAAACGAATATCACCATTTTGTGAAATCAGTGTGCCTGGAAACATTTCTGTTAGGGCGTTTATTGAAGTGTTCGCTGCAGTGGCGGCTTTTGTGGGTAGGCAGGATAGGCCGGGCCTACCCAATAATTTTGCTTAATTAAAAATATATTCAAAAATTATGTTAATGCATGTAAATAACTTTTAAATGTACTAAATCACTCAATACATTAACGTTTGAAGTTAAGCAGCTTGCCGGACAACGATTTTTATTGTCGTCTTGATGATTGCTGTTTAGGCACCAGACGATCGGGCGTACGCCGACCATCGTTGTGACTTGTAACGTAATTATCGAATTGTAATATAAATTTTCTTTTAAATTATGATAAAAAATATGTAACATAATCTATAATTGTAACAAATTTTTAAACAAACAACACAAATGTGTTGTATGAGAACGCCATAAATAACTCCACATTTTTTGCATTCATTCTTGATGAAACAACCGATATTACTGAAAGGGCACAATGTTCAATAGTATGCAGATTAGTGGATACAAAAGGCGTTGTTCGAGGAATATTTCTTAAAAATTTAATTAAAAATCCTTTGTAAAAGGTATATTTTAGGCCCAAACGGGCTAAGTTAAAAAGACAAAACGTTTTCGGAAACCATGTTCCATCATCAGTGTCTAGGAGTACATGAATGAAGCCACCAAGATTAAATATGTGGGTAAAAACCCGATTACATATGTTTAATTACATTTAGTTTTAAATTAATGTTGAAATGATATAAGATTACAGAGTTACCGATGGATTTGGTAACATGGCGACATATGACTCCACGTTGAAGTTGCTAGTCCTGAGACGGTATGTCTTCGAGGACTATATGAGTGCAACTGACTATATGAGTTGCACTCATATAGTCCTCGAAGACATACCGTCTCAGGACTAGCAACTTCAACGTGGAGTCATATGTCGCCATGTTACCAAATCCATCGGTAACTCTGTAATCTTATATCATTTCAACATTAATTTAAAACTAAATGTAATTAAACATATGTAATCGGGTTTTTACCCACATATTTAATCTTGGTGGCTTCATTCATGTACTCCTAGACACTGATGATGGAACATGGTTTCCGAAAACGTTTTGTCTTTTTAACTTAGCCCGTTTGGGCCTAAAATATACCTTTTACAAAGGATTTTTAATTAAATTTTTAATACATGGTATACAGCCAACTACAGGAACGTAGATTCCTTGTGAATATTTCTTAGGTTTTTTTTATCTAGGGAAAGACCGAAGTGCTCCAGCGTTACATGACTTACTGTTTAGTGTAATTGGTAAATTTGACTGTAAAGCTAAATTAATTGGTCAAACCTACGATGGAGCTAGTGTTATGTCGGGACAACTTAATGGACTTCAAAAATTAGTGAGAGATTTTGCACCATTAGCAATATTTACCCATTGCTTCGCTCACCGCCTCAACTTAGTTTTACAGCAAAGTTGCTCCAACATTACAACAGTCAAAATATTATTCTCAACGCTTCAAGGTATTCAAGCTTATTTTCACAAATCGTCCAAACGGTCCTTATTTTTTAAATAAAATACTTGGAAAACGAATTACCACAAATAGTGAAGTAAGATGGAATTCAAATGCAAAAGTAGTATATGCTGTGTCACAAGAAAGAAAAAAAATTGTTACAGGTAAAAAAAAGTCTTTCAGGACATAATGAATTGCCCAGAATCAAATGCAAAATCAATTAGGCAGGCAAATGGTTTTAAACGTAAGTTGGAGGATTTGGAATTTGTATTTTTATTAAATGTTTTTAGTGATATATTTCAACAAACTGAGCTCTTATACAACATCTTGCAGAAGAAAAATAATGATGTTCAATTGTGTGAAAATTCAGTGTTCAGAAGTGTTGCAATGTTAAAGAGCTGGAGAAATGACCTTACATTTTCTAACCATTTCAACATTGCTGTTAGCGAAACCAATTCTAAACCCATCTTAAGTCGTAGTGAACTTGATATTTTACCTGGTAGTTCATCTAATAACGGAGATCAAAGTTTTTTGGGAAAGCTAAAACTAAATTTAGAAGAATCTTTTTTGAGATTTTGGACAATATTATTACTCAATTAGAGCAACGTTTCTCGGATTACAAAAAGTTTCAATAACTGGAATTGGGCGATAATAAAAGATTCACAGAATATGGCGCTAAATTTACGATGTAATTTGCTGGCTTGGCCTATCCAAAATTTTACCACACCAGCCGCCACTGGTTCGCTGTGTGTGGCGTAAGTAATAATGAGCTTAATTAAAACTTACCTATCAGTTAATGATTTAAATAATACCTCATTTTTATCAAGAGTTGTTTCAAGTGAGCTGAACTTGACACTGAAAAACTTTTATATAAAGCATGATTATGATTTTCTGGCAAATTAATAATCTATAACTTCGTTTCGTCCTTACTGAAACTAGGTATATGAATCAGCTAGGTATGTGTGTTAAGCTTTTTCCTCTTAGTCCAGGATATGATGGTTTTCTGTTCAGAATTCCAAAATCTCCATGCCGATATGCACTTTCTCTGGGGGTGAAAAATGTTTATAAAAAAAACTATGACAGTCGCTGGAACAGTGAAGTTTTTAGAAAAGACAACATTTTTTGAGTTACTTGTGACTGAAAGTTAATTTGTTCGGCATAAAAACATGTTTTTTAATAAGTATTCTTAATTTTTGTATTTCTTGTTTTTTCGCCAATTCAATTATAATTGATACTATTTCCTACCATAATTTAGACCCAATATAATTAGAGATAATTTAGAGTCCCAATGTGGACTGCCCAGGTTCTCTTTTCCAAATCATACGCCGATATTCATCGCATAATGGAATATAGGTAATTCATAAGTTTGATATACAAATATCATTCTTAATTATGACTGCAATATTTTACTCCATCTGATACCAGTTTTTTTAAATTGTTTTTTCCCTTTACTTTTTTGTTATTTTGTGTATGTTTTTCACGTATTTGTTAACGATCTTTCCTAAACGATCGCGCCCATTATTTTCAATGGGGGAGCAACGGTGCCTTCAAGATACAAAGTGCATCAGTGCCCTGAGTCTACTTCTTAGTAGTTTAGTTTACTAATTATGGTACAAAGGAGTCAACTACTGGCCCTAGGAAGGCTTATCGTAAGCTTCCTTTTTCTTCCTCCTAAGTTTCCTCCCTCATTGAAAGTTGAAAATCATGGTTGATATTTTATACTTAATAACCAAACCTAATAGAATGAAGAAAGAAAAAAATTTGAAAGAACAATCAAAGAAAGAAAACTACAAAATCTCAGATATAAGTGCGCAAAAAATAATACGGCATCCTGCTGCTCATAAATCAAGCCAGATTTTAAGATTCAAAATGACTCTTCAATCCCCAGAGGTGAAGAGGACAATCAAAGGTATAATATATACATTAATATTAAAATGATACTGGAGGGAGGAAAGGGAGAGGAAAATTAATAGACTAATGATTGACTCTGACAAATGAAAATAGTTAAGCAAGAAATGGTAGTAAAAACGACAATATTATTAAATATATAAAATTTTCATTATCTGTGTCTGAGAGTGCAGTTTCAGGTAACATAAATTACTGAAAATTTACATTAAATGTAAGACTATATATGATTAATGTTTTTTCTTAAATCTACAGTGCTTTTGAAATGAACATTATATATCAAAAAACCGTTTTTATATTTGAATAGGCAGTTACTTCCATACCGAGGTTAAGATTTGTCGGTAAGGTTATTAATTAATATCTTCTAGGTGGGTGTATCTGCACACTGGGCACCTATGGATACCTACGTATGTTGATTAGTGTTTTTTATTTCTACAATTATTAATAGTAATGCACAGCTTCCTTATAAATGATTAACAGCAAGTGGTCTTACAGTATAGTGAATAAGATAAATAATGATAGCGTCTGCAAAATTTTTCAAAAAGTTAATTTGTCGGCTGTCTTTTATATATTTGAATAATTTTTGTTAACGTTTACTTAAAATGAAACAACGATGTCTTTGATTTGAACTTCCCATTTATGTTTATTATTTTAGTTTCTAATACTTCATTTGCCTTCTTCTACTTTTTAGTTTCTTGTCCTATCGGAGGGTGGCTATCATCACAGCTATCCATACCTTATTGGCGGCTGCTCTGAAAAGATCCACTGAACTGCAACTATACCACTCTCTTAGGTTTCTTGGCTGGGAAATTTTTCGTGGTTAGGAAATTCTTCGTCTTGCTATGGATCTTTTTCCCTTGCTTTTACCAAGCATTATGAGCCTTAATATTTCATATTTCGCACCTCTGATAATATGGCCTAAATATTTCAGCTGGTTAATATGTTCAGCTATTGTATTATTAACCAGCAATGTGGTTATTAGTGGTCTGTAGGTACAGACAGTGAAAACGTAGCAATTCTTAAAATAGTACCACTAGTATCAAATAATAAGCCTCTAACAACTTATAACTTTTTGTCGATAGCAGTTACGGGTTAAAGTAGTGATTGGGATCTTAAAATGTCGTGAATTTTTAACAAATATGTATGTAGATATTAAAACAGGATTTTAATACTTTTTTTTAATTAATTTTATAAAAATTTACATAAAGTACTTTTCGATGTTTAAATTTATAATAATTATAATTTTATTAAGCTGAGAGATTCTTTGACCAAATATCATTCTAACAAAAACAATTTATAGTTGTCGTTCATTAGCCATAAAACGACCCTAAATATAATCTCAAGCAGGATTTTTAAAATAATTTACCATCCAGCAGAGAACATTCTTATTCTAAGAGCATCTCTAGCGACGCATTTCACGACGGTACCAACAGTAGCTGTAATAAAAAACACATTTAAAATCACGAGAAGAAATATTTAAAAAGAGATAAACCCAGTATGAGCTACAATTTAAGGCTGCGGGGGTGGAAGTTAAATTTGTCCTACTGAGAAATTGGTCGGTCATCTTTATATATGTAAATTTTTGTAGATATGACGAGTCTAGTATTTTTTTAATAAATAAAGTAGTTGCACTCTAAGTAAATGTATATGTAATTTAGTATTTTTTTTATAAATATGTAAATGTATTCTGACTTCACAGCTAATTTATGGATAGCTAATAGCAAATCTCATTTAAGTATGAAAACTACCTTCACATCATGTATAGTCTGTATAGATTTAAAGTGCCAAAAGAAAACATATAGCGAATGGAGTAACTAACCTCGAGTTTTAACCTTGTTTAGGCTTACGCCTATTCAAGGAACGGGGAACTCCTTTTTTTTTTGACGGAGTTGTGGGGGTTACGAGAAAAACGTCAACTGATCGAAACGCGGCCTAAGAAGCAGAGAACTGCTAAGGAAGAAGGGGGAAAAGAAGGTGGCTTATTCTGTGATCGATGAGAATCGTGAGCGCACAAGAAGAAGTGGGTTTGCCTAGCATGCAGTGAGGTACTTAAGGGTTACCAGCCATACAGTAGGAACGGCTCTTTATCAGCGTTTTTGGTGCGCAGTTTACCTGCGATAGTAGATGGGGAAAGATTCTAAAATATCAAAATACTCCTCAGGAAGTTCAGGTCCAGCGTTATGTAGAAGTTTAGCTGGAGGGAATGGAACTTTTTTTGCGGGATGCCTGGTGAGTATTTGCCCTCTGTGTGAACAAGGTGTCTTTAATGTTTGTTTTGCTCGGTTGTTCGAGCCAGCTATGGTTCTTAAGACATACTTCCTACTGAGGGTTAGGATTCTGTCCTTGATAGGCGTGATGTTAGCTATTGCATATATGTGGGCCGATGGATACAGCCAGTCTTTTCTCATGCAGAAGCGTAGTATTCTACGCCCTGTGGCGTTGAGTTCGTGGTTCCTCAGGGAGAGGTAAACGCATGCCTTGTATTCGATTATCGGTCTGATAAAAGTCTTGTAGGTGTGCAACAATGTGTTAGTGGACGTTCCTCCTAGTTTACCGGCCAACACTTTCAGGAGGTTGAGCCTTTTTCTCATCCTGTCAAGGGAATCTTGGACGTCAGCCTTCCAATTGAAAGTTCTCGTAAAACGAACTCCCAAGTAGAGAACTGAGTTCCTGAGAATAAGGTCCTCTCCCAAAAGTGTCACCCGGCCCTGAAGGCCGCGTCCGTACGGGGGTCTAAATAATATTGCTTGTGTTTTGGAGCGGTTTAAAGTAACCCTCGATTTGTTGCACCACCTCACGACTCTATCAAGATAATCTTGCGATTTCTCGAATACAGACCGTCGCTCTCCTTCCCTGTAGGAGCCTGAGGTAAGAATGGCTGTATCATCAGCGAATAGAAGAAGAGACTCTGATCCTTGCTGTGGGCGGGGGATGTCGCTATTGTAAACTGTGTATAATATTGGAGCAAGTATTGAGCCTTGGGGCACTCCTGCTTAAGGAGTAAATGGAGTGGAGAGGTGCTCTCCTATTTTGATGCGAACCGTCCGGTGAGAGAGATAGGAATTTATTAGTTTAACGAAAGGTGTTGGCAGTCCAGCAAGGTGGAGTTTCTCGATCAAGCCTGCGTGCCAGACTTGATCGAAAGCCTTCTGGACATC
This sequence comes from Diabrotica balteata, assembly GCA_918026665.1. NCBI lineage: Eukaryota > Metazoa > Arthropoda > Insecta > Coleoptera > Chrysomelidae > Diabrotica > Diabrotica balteata. The sequence goes on from OU898278.1 coordinate 157,121,691, forward strand.
GAGGAAAATGCCTACGACGTGCTTCCTTTCGTTAATGGATTGAGAAATGAAAGTTGTTGCTTTAACCAATGCATTTTGTGTGGAGTGTCCAGCCCTGAATCCGAATTGGTAATTTGGAATGAGGAAGTGAGCGTCTAGCAATTTTACGAGTCTCTCCTTGAGGATCCTCTCGTAGATTTTACCTAGGGTGCTCAGTAACGAAATTGGTCTATACGATTCAGGGTTGGTGAGGGTTTTCCCTTTTTTAGGGACCATGACGGTGCTGGCCACTTTAAAAGGAATAGGAAAGTAGCTCACGCAAGAGATGCATTGATTATATTGGTGAGCAACGGGATAATATTCTGTAGAAGATTTTTGAGGCATCTTCTATGGATGCCATCTGGGCCAGGAGACGTGTTTTTTCCTATTTTACACATCTGACTGACGGTTTCCTCAGTCACTGGCGCCATCATCGGATGAGGATGTGGTCCGTCAAGTGCCTGAGGGTAATAGAATATATTTTCCACTCTCCGTTCGGTGGCTCTTTTGGATCTTTCACTAAAGTTTGGGTTATTGGGTGAAACGAGGGTGGCCTGAAGTGTGTTTTTGAAGGCTTCAGCCTTGTCTTGTGGATTGTTTAGAATGACGTTATTGATTTTGAGATGAGATCGTGGCTGACTTTTTTGTCTTGTTAGGACTTTGAGTTTGTTCCAGAATGCGGAGCCATCCCGGTAGTCAAGGTCTGAGGTGACTCGCATCCACTGTCTTTGTTTCTGCTTGTTCACCTCGAGTCTTATGATCGCCGAGAGTCTATTGTATTCTGTTTTGATGAGGGGGTCTCTGAATCTTTTATACTCTCTGAGTAATCTACGTTTGGTTTTGATTTGCGCGATGATTTGCGGCGGAAGTGTTGGAGTATATGGATTGTATCTTGTTTTAGGGATAGCCAGGGATGAGGCTATCTTGAAGAAGTTTCTCAACTTTGGAGATCCCTGTATCAACTTGGTTATGTGTTGACATAATGCCTAACTCAGAAAGGTTTTGATTGACGTGTTCTTGGAAAATATCCCAATTTGCTCTACGATAATTTATCCTATAGATGGCAGGTCTTGGTTGGCGAATGGAGTATAAATCCAAATTGGCTGGTTAAATTTTGAAAAGTTAAAATAAGGAAGATAGACTTGTGTATTTTTGTCAAAATGGACATTTTGCAATAATGAATACAATGTTTCAACTACCTGACAGAAGATTATATAATTGGAGATCTTCTGCAGACAACAAAGATCGTATAGTCAGAAATCAAATAGACTATATATTAGTCAAAAATAGATACAAGAACTCAATTAAAGCAGTAAAAGCATACCCCGGAGCAGATGTCAACTCAGACTATAACCCGCTAATAAATAGAATGCACCTGAAACTCTAAAAGATTGTAAGACCTAAAAATAAACCAACGGTTGATTATACAAAATTAAGAAAAAGAGAAATATATCAAAAAGTGATCCAACCTAACAGTCAACTCAAATCTAACAGAAGTAGGAGAAGAAATGTTAACATTAGAAGATGTCAATGAAAATTGGAGAGAAATGGCTACAGAAAAAAAATAAAGCCTGAAAAGACAAATAAAAAACAGAAGTGTATGACTTTAGAAATTCTAGCATTAACGGGAGAGAGAAGAAAAGCCAAAGAAAGAAATGAGCCAAAATATCCAGAACTACAAAGTAGAATTACGACAAAGTACAAAATATGACAGCTTTAATATGCACAAAAAAATTAAATAAACTAACAAATACCAAAAAGCGAGCACCCTATGGGAGAGTCAAAAATGATAATGGTAAACTCTGCAGACATCAAAGATAAACTAAGATTTTGGCAAGAATACATAATTAAACTTCAAGTGCTCTGTCCGTTGCGAACGTTGGCTATTAACATGGCAATTCTGATCTTGTTTGCGGCACTTCTGAATAGTTCGACCGATGTGAGCCCGAACCACTTCCGCAGATTTTGGAGCCACGAGTGTCTTCTTCTGCCTAGAATCAATTGCAGTAGACGGTACTTATCGTGTCTTAATATGTGGCCTAGATATAATAGAATAATTAGACTATATTAATTAGCCTAGAATAATTAAACTATTCAACTATAATAGGATATACTATACTATAGAATATACTATACTATAGAATACTATAACAGGACCAAAAATAATATTGTGCGAATTATAACAGGCAATTAGAAACGCATTATCTTAGGAGATTTCAATGCAAAGATTGGGAAAGAAGCAGCGTACAAACCAACAATAACAATTAATATCAACACTGAGTAAGCAGTAAAAATAATTGACTAGTTTTGGAATTGCTAAGTTTCTTTGTAATACCAATTGATAATTATTAACCTATAAGTCTATCTGTTCTTTTACTTGAAAACATAAACAAATAAATAACTTTGTGTATTTTTTATATTGGGTATTTTGGGACCGGGACCACAAATCGCTATATTTATAAATCACTAAAAATGTTATAAAATAACTATTGTATGAAGCCTTGCTGGTCCCTTCAGTGTGAAAAATACAAAACTCTGCCAAATAAAATAATTATCTGACAGCTGGGAAACTGTTCGTCAACTGATGAATGTGAATGCCGGCGGCATATTTCTATTAAAGAATATTTTGTATGACGGATTGTTCGGTTCGGCGCCGGGACTGTGACGAGACGTGACTTAAATCGACCTTAAAACTCAAATACTTGTGTATAATTTGCGAATGTGTACTGTATAATTTGCGCGCGAATGTTGGGAGCACGTGGGGGACCAGCGGCGTGGGCTAATAATTATCATTTCTATGGACAGCGCTGGTCCCATTGGACCAGCAGAGAAAAAAATTAATTAGAAAAAAACTAAAAATTTTAGATTAATATAGTATATCGTAGAGGTTAAGATTTTTAATAATCTATGTGGTGCCATAAACGGCCCGCGGGGTAATAATGCTAAATTACCTCAGGCGGGGAACGTGTTAACCCTTTCAATCCTGATTTGTTCATTTTAAAATTTGATATATTTGTCTGTAGTTTGTTGTTCTAGAGCATTTAAAAGAACTAAGAATGTATTTAAAAAAATTTATTTTTAATTTTTTTTTTTGGTAAAAAATGCATGGGATTATATATCCCAACAGTATTTTTGTATGGGATATATAATCCCAACAGTATACATGAACAATAAATGTTTATACATGATATGGGGTAAAACAATCGTTACATAACGGAACATCACACATTTTACAAATAAATTTGGTACGTTTATCTTTCTTATGTTGTGTACACCTTATACACCTCAAGCGACTGGATTTTCCTAATATAGGTAAATGGTCGCCAACATTACTCATCACTGTGGCTGACATGCTTCGACGGCCAACATGTTTGGTTTTTTTTCTTCTTTGGAGTCCTTGTCGGCCAGTACTGATAAGAATCTCAGCTAAGTGAACCAGATAATTTAGAAAGGGTATTTTCTTATTTCTGGTATGTAATTCAGTATATAGAATATATGAATTGTATACTGCCATCATTAGAACTTTGTAGTAAACCTTCTTCCACCATTTTTGGGATTTTCTATTGAGATCGTACACAGATGTCATTTGATCGCATCTATCTACACCTCCCATGTAACGGTTATAGAATTCAATCGATACAGGACAACAAATGTTGGCTTTTGTACCATCTTTCAGTTTTCTACACACAGTTGTTTCTTCTGGCTTATGGCAGTTAGTTAGTACAATAAAATCTTTTGTGTCCTGCCATCGTATAGCTAATGTTCCAGTTTCATTACCTTTTACTTGCGATTCTCCTCGATTTAGCTTGCCATGAAATTTCGGTAAATTTTTTCGGGTACTCATGCATGTACCTACAGCAGGAAACATAATGATATCCAACTGAAAAAATCTGTCGAAGCAAATTACAAAATTTTCATTAGAAATTGTTGAAGATAACTGATTTATGACACGTTCTCCCAAAGTGCCTGCCATCTTATTATCATTTTTTGACAGCATACACATTTATATCGTAAACATAGCCAGTTTCCGAATCGCATCTTGTTCATAACTTTATGCCACGTTTTATGGGTTTGAGGGGCATATACTGTTTCAATGTAGATCGCCCTTTGAATTTTGCCATAGACTAATCAATTGCTTGATAGGTAGAATCACTTCTAGCTCTCATAAAACTTGTCTTCAAGCAGGAAATAACATCATCTATATAATAAGTTTTATTTGCTGTGGCAGGTTGATTGGGTTCGGCAAAATACAATTTTGATAATAGTAGTTGGCACCTATCCCTTGATATTGCACTACGAATACAATCGTTTCCAAGCGATTTATTATTAGACCAGTACATTGCGAAAGAAGGAGCTCTATTATAATGCATAACTAACGTAACACCAGTAAGTAGCATCATTTCTTTTTGGCACGTTTTGACAAAAGTTTTCTCTTCTAAAATTTCAAGCGGGTCTACGGTTTGTACACTGGGCCATATACATAAACAAACTTTTAGGAAATACTTTTAGAAAACAGTCTAATGTAGAACTGCCTCGATTCAATTGATCTGTAATAACTGGGGCTGTTCTGGCTGGTAGATCATATCTCGGAATAAAATTTTCTGCATTGACATCAGTCCAAACAGTGGAAAATTCTGAACTAGTTGGTGGCAAAGGTTGCATTACCTCGTCTGCATCTTGGATATCTTCATCATCGTCGTAGGATTCCTGATCTGAAATTTGAGCTGCATTCTCAGTTTCATTACCTATATTCACTTCACTTTCAAGTGAACTTGCCTCACTTAGTTCATCTGATGACAAAATGAAGTCCTTATCCACCATACTATCATCACTACTATAGTCTATACTTTCAATTTCATCAATGTTATTAGCATAGTAATCAAGTTCATCTTCGGTAGGTTTCTGTTTCTTTCGATCCATACTAAAAAAAGGAAGTTGTTTATACCTGTCGGGATAATATTTCCCAGCAAAAACACCTGTTGAGATATATAATCCCATTCAAGATTTATTGCCCAATACGATAAATTTCGTACTGAGCGGCAATATTAAATTATGTACTCACCTATCTTAATCTTTTATAATTAACAATCAGCAACCAAAATTATCCTTACGCCAACAGAAATATGTTATCAACACAGTTTTATATGATCGTACTCACAACGTGTTCATATTACACTAAATTTTAGGTTAAAATTTGATGCTGACGGTGGATACTCGATTTCACGTTATAAGAAATGCCACCACAGTATAGACAACAACCAGTATTCCCACTCCGCTTTGGCGCGAAAGTTCGCGCATTTTACTCGCGCAGACAGCGACGCCATTTTCTCTGGCCTCCGAAAAATTTCACGGCTCTCATTGGCCATTATCCATTGTCATTTGTCAATAATATAGAGGTCATTCTGGCCATTGTATTTGTTTACTTTTTGTGTATTTATAGATACAAATAATCTTTATACATTTTTTATTTCGCAATTACATTATTATAAGTACATCGATATGTACAAAAATAAAAACAAAAAGCCTTGCCACACTTATGCAACTACAAAGTGTTGTAATACTTGTAGACAAAGTAATGTTAGTTCTTTTCGTTTCCAAAAGATGTTAATAGATACAATAGGTGAGTGTTAAATTAGGATTAAAATCGTGTATTACAGATGTTATATTATTTATTAACGGTGGATTTTCATCGTGTATTAAAAAATGTTTGTATTTAGGGCAAAAATTTGGTTAATGGCATGTGAACGAGAAGATTTATTGGATAAGACAGAACGTCTACATAGAAGTCGTCGTCTTTGTGGTACTCATTTCCACAATAAGATGTTTCTGAATATGAAAAGTCGATTACAACCTTCTGCAGTTCCCACAAACTTTCCTTTATTGGAGGGCTCATCAACTTTTGATCATACTTATTCTGCAATAGTCTAACACATATGTCTGCCAAGATCTCCTATTAATGAAGGTAAATAAAATAAATAATTAAGATGTAACACCTATGTAAGCTTTCTCTTTTTCTTTTAGAAGTAGTGAAAAGTTCAGCTATGGATATAGAGAAAAATGTTAGTATTAAACATAAACCATCCACTATAACTGTACTTCAGGATATTACTATTACTCCTGTTAAAAACAACATATTCTATGAAGAACCTGAACATGTAACTACACGTCCAGTAACACCACTTAGTACAACTCAAGTGTCACAACAATTATTAGTGAATACTCCCCGAAAAAATGTATTACAAAGTACAGTTATACAATTACGGAAGGAAAATCATTATTAAAAAAAAATTCAGAAGTTACAGTCTAAAGAAAAGAAATATATTGACAATGTGACAATTGAAGACTATATGGCACTTACATCTAAATTATATCCTTTTGCAAATATAGCTAATTTCATTAATTTTCAAATTTTACAATCTAGAAAAAAGGTAAGAGGTAGAAGATTTAGTAATCAATTTAAACAAGAATGTCTCTTAATGTACTTCACTGGACCAAAAGTTTATAGAAATTTTTTGTGCAAAAAATTTTGTTTACTTAGTCCTAATACATTATTTAAACACATACAACATATTATCTAACTTCTCATGCATGCAAATCACTGCTCATGAGATATAATTTGTTTATCTTCTGAAATTCTAAACTACAAAATAATACTTTGTATAACTTAATGTGTACTTACTTATTTTATTCATGTATATTTTATTTGTAATTGTATAGGTATATTGTATATATCTATAATATTATATTTTTGTATATTTTGACAGTGGGTAATAAATTTTATAACATGTGTGTGGATATTTAATGAAAAAATGTATAGAAATCCATAGTTGTAAAATGTGTGACAGATACTCAAAAACTGTAACTAATTTGTCAGATACTACTGTATATTCATGTTTAAGGGATATGAAAATAGAACTGGTGAAACATTTGGTAATCTAAAAATGGCTATTGTTGATTTTGTTAACTATATTAGTATACTTGACTGTCTCTTTCACAAGAATTTTGGCATATTAGCCAAATATATGTTTCTCTATTTAGTACCTTAAATTTTAGCCACCCTTGTGAACAATTTCCACTAAAATATTGTATAACTTTATTTAGCTGTGTACGTTTGTACTATTCATTAAAATTCATGAAGAGAAATTTCAAGACTAAAAAACATGAAAATATAACCAAAAGAAGAAATAATAAATTGATTATTTGGAAACATCAATAAAACATTATTTACTTGTTTATAACAATGTAAAAAGTCAAAATACTCTTTTTTTATTACAGTGATCAGATAATATCGATTAATACTTAATGTACCTATCTAGGGGGTTTCTTCACATTCTCTTATGTTTTTATAGAGATGTAACTAAAATATTTTATCATATTCCATAAAAATGTATTAGAGCATTACTTCTAATTAATTAATAATTAATTATATTGACATTAATCAAGATCAAGTAAACAGCATTGTAAAATATCATTCAAAATCACATTTGAACAAAAGCAATTGTTTATAGAATAATCCATACTCCTGAATTGCTTTAGCTAATTTCTTTTCATATTCCTTCCCGTTCACTGCGTCAGAATTTACATTTCCATGTATCTCATCGCAGAACTAATTATAGTTCAAATATAGGTATGATCTGACTTCCCATACATGCAAATCAGTGCTCATGAGATATAATTTGTTTAACTTTTGAAATTTTAAACTACAAAATGATACTTTGTAAACTTAATGTGTACTTACTTTATACATGTATATTTAATTTTTATCTGTAATTGTATTTATCTACAATGTATTTTTGTATAATTTTGACAGTGGATCTGTCACCTTTGTTATTAATAAATAAATGTAATATCTAATGTAACACGTAATAATAAATGAAGTTTATTTAAAAATTTATTTTTTATTTCCACAAATCCATTCTTAACATTAACCGGATGGCACTACTTTGAACACTTTGTATGATTCCTTTAGATGTCTAATGTACATCAACAAGAATTGTTGGAAAAAACTCAAAGAAAATTTGTGTTATGAAGTACAGTTATGAAATTATAGAAGGAAAACCATTATTTAAATAAAAAATTCAGACATTACACTCTAAAGAAAAGAAATGTGTGGATAATGTGACAATTATTGAAGACTATATGGCACTTACATCTAAATTTTGTACTTCATTAAATTTAACTAATTTCATAAATGTTCAAATTTTACAGTCTAGAAAAAAGGCAAGAGGTAGAAGATTCAATAATCAGTTTAAACAGGATGTCTCTTAATGTACTTCAAGGGACCAAAAGTTTTACAAAAATATTTTGTGTAACAAATTTTGTTTACCCAACCCTAATCTATTACTTAAAAATAATATAGCAGACAGTTACACAAAAAGTGTAACTAATTTATCGGATACAACTGTATATTTATATGTTAATGTATATAAAAATAGAACCGGTGACACATTTGGTAATCTAAAAATCCCTACTGGTGATTCTGTTGACTTTATAAGTAGGTATACTTGGCATTCGCTTTCAAAATAATTTTGACATATTAGCTATACAGCCAATTATTATTACAACATGTTTCTCGATTTATTACAACTTTTAGTCACCTTTTGAACAAAGTCCACTCAAATATTGTACAACTTTATTTAGCCGTGTACGTTTGCACTATTTATTAAAATTCAATAACAGAAATTTCAATACTCAAAAATATGAAAATAAAACTAAAAGAAAAAACAAAATAATTATTTGGAAACATCAATATAAACATTTTAACACATTATTTAATCGTTTATATCGAAATAACAAGTCAAAATAGTCTATTACAATGACCAGGTAAGATCAATCACTAATCAATATACCTATTTAGGAGTTTTGTTCACATCCTCTTGTGTTTTTAATGAGATATAATTAGAATATATTAACTAATTCCAAACTCTGTATTTGAATTTTGAAATGAAACTTTGCATTTTATTCTACTTTATAAACATGCAGCTTTAAAACTAGCATGTTTATTAAAAACTGTTGCATAACTCCCTATTTGATTTTTTTATAGTGTATAAGGCAGTTCTGTAACAAATAGTTGTGAAACGTTAGAAAACAAAATCATACACAACGTAGTGAAAGAAACAATTTTAGGTTTTTTTTTTAATTTCTCGAAGAATGAAAGAATAACAAGAAAAAAGTTTTGAAATTAAAATCAATTTCGTTAAATAAATTTTCAAAATAAATCAAAGTCGGCTCTGTCGCGTCCATATGTGCAGAGCCAGTCCTAGGTTTTCGGCCAAACAATATGGCGTCAAGGTCACCGAATTTGGACTAAAAAGATCAAAGGTACCGCCGCAGAGTGAGAATACTGGTTGTTATTTATACTGTGATGCCACAGTCTACTGAAATATCCCGTCCCAACGCAGTTTTAAGCCAGTTTAAAACATTCAGAATTTTTCAATCATGTGTTGGGATATATATATCCCGACAGGAGTGAAAGGGTTAAAGTTTGTTGCCTTTTGGCAATTTTCGCTTATAAAATTTATTTCGACTAAATCACTTGACTGACGTCTCGTGTTTATCTGTCAAAATTTAATTCGCAAAAATTGCCAGGCAACAAACTTTAATACCAGTCGAAAATTTTCTAATATTATATTATTTATTTATGGTCGAAAATATTGCCGGCAGAATTTTCTTCTTATGATATTATATACGAAAATATCATATAAAATAAGCAAAAGGAAAAGTAAATTTAGAGTTGAACTGGGTTCGTTTTTTTGAAAATCGATTTGTTCCTATTTTAAGTATGAAATTACAATTTTAATATAGCTTGTTTAAGAGTTACTTTAAAAATAATCTAAACTTCGTTTCTGTTTATATATCTGATACAAAACTAACTTAAAAAAAGTCAAAATGCATTTATCTTTAAATTTACAAAACTGCTGACCGATTTATACCGGTGGGAAAATGCAGCAAACTGAGAAACTGCCATTACTATATAACTAATGTGTAAATGCAAATCAAAACGACTCAAAACCTACTAAACTTTAAGAGTTTATTAGCCTCCCGATTTTTCGTTTATTTGGACTATCTAACACGTAAATGCCCGCCTCTTCTTGTATCGTCATTGTTGTACACAAAGCGGCACTAGGCGCTCCAAAGGCGCTTGTTACTCGCCGTCAAATAGAAAACGGCTTTACGTGAGTTTGTATTGTCGTTTGTGATCCCTGAATATGATTACGGCTTAATTGTCTGCACTGTGTCTCACGTACTACAAGTACTATTCATAGATAAAAACAAAAAGTATGGCTTTCGGCTTAAGTACGACTCGCGACCCGGTGGAAAATAAAAAGAAACCACGGAGTTTGCAGGAAAAATTGAATGAAGATAATATACCGTTGATGCGGAAATTCTAAGAAAGCTTACAAAATAACAGTGTTAAAGGTAATATTGAAAATAGTCCGTCTTTATACATACGAAAATATTATTATAATCATTAAATAATCTAAACGGGAAATGTATTATACATCACGTTAAATTTGGCCTTGTAACGGGCAATAATTACTTTAGGTGATAGTCTAAAAGAGACTACATTATAATGCGCTCCCTAACTTTCGCGTGATTGGTTGGTGGGTGGGTCCCAATTTAAAAATTGGCGGGTTTCATGTTTATTAAAATGACAATAAAATGGAGGTATTGTGGCACAGTATATCGCTAAACAATTTATTAGCAATATATTGTGGTATTTGTACAAAGCGGATGATATTCACATTTTAGGATTAAGCTGACTAGTACAGTTTTATTAGAAATTAAAATTTATTTTTCTTTTGACATTATGTAGATAAAATTAAGTTCTGACATTGTGTTTATTTAATTTTGATATGCTAGTGATGCTTTTTTTTATTAGATATATACATATTGTTTTAATTTTTTTGTTTAGGTAATTTTTATATTAAGATTTAGAGGTTCCTCTTATTATTTTGATTTCTAGACATTCATTACCATTATCATTCTCATTAGCTTTCTCTATGTGGAATCGGCTTCTCTAAATATTTTCCTCTATACTTTTCTGTTCTCTTTCAGGGACTAAGTACCTCTCCGCTTTTTGTATGAGATTATGGTTTTTCAGCGCTATCATAAGTAAAGATAACGATAAAGATCTTACGTCATGAGGAATTAAAATATGCAACTGAGCACATACAAGCTACATTAGTATTTGTGAAGATAAAACACATACTGTAAATATCTTTTTCTTGTAGTGCCTATCCGTTTCGGATGTTGGCGACCATCATGGCAATCTGCACTTTGCATACTGCTGCTCTAAAAAGATTTGTGGCTGTTGTGTTGACTACCACGTTCGTAGATTTTTAGCCAGGAAATCCTTCGCCTTCCTGGTCTCCGTTTTCCTTCTACTTTTCCCTGCAAGATTAGTTGCAGCAGTTCATATCTTTCGCTGTTCCTCATGATGTGACCGAGGTATTCGATTTTGGCTGTTTTTATTGTGGTTAACAGCTATTTTTCTTTTCTTTTTTTCTTCTTTCTTTTTTTTTTCTTTTTCTAACTGTAAATATAAGTTCAATATATTCTCCTCCTCTATAGTGCATTAAAAGAGAAGAATATAAAGTGTTTATATAAACACTTTAGGAAAACAACATCGATGGCGACTTCAATGCAAAGAATACCAGTTGGGCTCTAGGCTAACTACAACTAAAGAAAAAGAACTATTGTCAGCTGTTAAAGAAGAAAAGGGTGAAGTAATATCTACTGGTAGATAAACATACTGGCCTACCAATAGGACCAAAATTCTAGACCTGATAGATTGCTTTATTTACAAAGATATCTCAGCTAACTATCTGGATATCAATGACCTCACCGTTAATTTTAACTATAGTGATACAGTGAACAAAAAAGAGTTTAATTCAATATTGACTGATAAAAAAACTGACTGGGAGAGCTTCAAAATAAACCTCGAACACAAAATGAACCTTGCTGTGCCATTAAGAAACACGAAGCAACTTGATGGCGAATTAGAAGTTTTTATAAAATATATCCAACAGGTAGCTTGAGAAAATTCTACCACAATAAGTTCTAGAACAGAAGGGAACAACTATCCAAAAGAAATCAGAGAACTTATAGTAGAAAAAAGAAAGTTAAGAAAAAATGGCAGCAAAACAGAGCTCCATGAGACAAAACTAGTCTAAATATTGCTACACAAAAGCTAAAAATGGAGATACAGAATATAAAAAATGCAACAATTGATTCCTTTTTAAGTAATTTAACAGCTGACCAGACCACAGATTATTCGTTATGGATTGCAACAAGAAGAATGAAGACACCAATTATTCGTTCTCCTCCTATCAAGTTGGAAAACGGCAAGTGGGCTAAAAGTAATGAACAGAAAACACAACGATTTGCAGATCATTGAGAAAGCATGTTCAAACCCAATGACAATGATTGTGAAGAACTAAGATTAGAAGAACCATTCCAAATCAAAGAAAGAATAACGTGGACATCATTTAGAGAAGTATCAACAAAGATAAAAGAGAAGCTTAGTTCCTTATAAAAAATTAGAAAAATATTACCTAGATGCGAGGCTGTGCTGGAAAGTCCATGTCAAAAAGAAAAGAGGGGATTGATATTAGATATCGGAAATTGTATTGACTGATTGAAAAATATTCAACATAATCTATTCATAAAAAATTATCCATTTAGAAGCAAGTACTGAGGCTAGTACGGGTATATCGGTGCCAACTCTGGGGCTGTAATAAAGCTTTTAATCTACATTATCCAAAAATTTCAAAACAAATTACTGGGAAACATTATTGATGCTCCTAGGTATATTCTCCACTATACAGATGCATTCAAGTCCGAAGGCGGAGTGGGGGCATCAAACGTTTCCTTTGAAAATAATCTTTCTTTTTCGTCTACCACCATTATGTAGCACATATTCAGCTGTGCTCTACGCTATATACCATGCTGTGAAACTTTTTAACGAGCTTACCTTCACAAAAGCCCTGATCATAAGAGATTCCCTTAGCTCTCTAAACTCAATAAAATATATTTTTCCGAAATATACTTTTAAAAAGTTACTAAAATACCAGCAGTCCCAAGCTCGTTAATATGAAAGAAGAGTTCAATTTTTGTTGGTACTCTCACACGACAATGGAAAACGAAGAAGCTGATAGGACTGCACGACAGGCAATTTTAAGCGATTATTTGGACCCTATAGACAAATGTATTTCCAGGGACTTAAAAACTTATTTTAAAAATAAAATGTGTTAATGGTGAAATTAGTGGTATCAAACTAATTCTAAGCTGAATGAGATCAAGAGTATAGTTTCCCAGTGGATTCCATCGTCGCTTAATAGGCGTGAACAAAATGTCCTTGCGCTTCTACGTCTAGGACATACTAAATTAACACACTCTTACCTTTTCACAAAAAATAACTAAAATGAATCAAGAAAGGCATCGTTACAATATCTCGAACTCTCTAGCAGAAACTCTAGGTCAAGAGTGTTCCTATGATACTATAATTAAATATTTAAGATCTATAAACATTTTCCATAATCTGCAGATATTCAATTTTGTTTTTTATATTTTGTTTCGTCGCTACTAAACCTTTGGTGGATGTCTCTTTCTAATAAAAAAATATATTTTCATTTTTTATTGTATACCCATGCTAGTTTATACTACTACTACTACTAAGGATTTCCACAGTTTTCACTGTCTTCCTTCACTCAACCGTTTTCTCCAATTTTCCCTGTCATTCCAGTCTCCATCTCGCAGGGTTCTTTTCTCCATAGCCTCGTCGATTTCGTCTCTGAATGACTTTCGGGGTCTTCCTCTCTTTCTTCTTCCGATCGGGCTCCATTCTGTGATTTTGTTTATCCAGCGTCCTCTGTCCGCTCTTCTGACGTGGCCGTACCAGGATAGTCTCTTCTCCTCTATATAGTCGATTATGTCTGATTGCACTCCCATTCTCTACTTAATCTCTGCGTTTTCAATTCTGTCTCTTTTTGTAGTCTACAGCTTCTCCTCAGGAACTCCATTTCTACTGCTCTTATTCTACCTTTATTTCTCTTGTTTATTATCCAGTTTTCGGACCCATATGTCAGGATACTTCTTGTCAGGGTATTATATATTCTCTTTTTTGTCTTTATCGTAATGTTCTTATCCCACAGCACTGAATTTAGTTGTCTTATACAGTTTCTTGTTGGTCTTAGTCTGTTGTTTATATCTTCTTCTGTTGTTCCCTGGTTCGATATTATGGTTCCTAAATACTTGAATTTATCTGTTCCATTTACTTGTCTTCCCTCATCTATCTCTAGGTTTCTCATATCCTTGTTTTCTGTTGTTAGGTATTCGGTTTTCTCTAAGTTTATTTCCATTCCGTTGTTTTTATATTCTTCTTCTAGTTTTCTGAGCATAAAGCTGAGATCTTCTTCATCTTGTGCGATGACTACTTCATCGTCGGCAAAACTTAAGGTGTATAGGTATTCTTTTCTTACTGGTATGCCCATTCCTTCGCACTTTCTCCTCCATGGTTTGAGTGTCTTTTCCAAGAATATTTTAAACAGAGTAGGGGACGTAGCACAGCCTTGTAGAAGTCCTTTTGTCGTCTTAAATGGATTGTAGGCTTTATTTCCACATTTATAGCTACTTTGTTTTCTTTGTACAGTGCTTTAACTGCTTTTATTAGTGTTTGTCGGATTCCGAGATCATTCATTGCTTCCAATAATTTGACTCTAGGTATTGAGTCGTATGCTTTCTTTAGATCAACAAACGCCAGATGGACCGGTCTACCTTTTGCCATTTTCTTCTCTATCAGTTGTTCTAATGTGTACGTATGATCTAGGCATGATTTTCCTACTGTGTACCCTGCTTGGTCTTCTCCAATTTTTCCTATTATTTCAGTTTCTAGTTTTGCCTTGATAATTTTCCCGTAAAGTCTACCTACCGACGATATTATAGTTCGTCGTTCGCTAGTTTATAACAAATATAAAAGATATTGCGTATAATGTATGCCTCTTGATTCATACAAAAAGGCACCTCTTGTCTCTCATATTAATAAGATTTTAATCTTCGCATGAGTGTTTCATCAAGTGCGTAGATATCTATACGGGTGAAATCAAAGATATATTCCAAATATGGACAAATAAGAATACAAATATGGAAAGTGGGTCAGAAGTGGCGACCGTTCTCCGACAATTCCAAAAATGATTTCTTATTATGGCAATACTATTTACATATTCATTATTTTGGCATTTGGAATAAACGACATTCTATCAATAAATAGTAGAAATTTCGTCATTTTAATTACAATTATTGTGTGCTGCTTGAACTAAGTTGAATCGGGGCCTCGACATGTCAATAATGCCACAACAAAACATCATAATGGTGGATACTCGTATTTAAAAAATGTTGCGGCCGTTGGTATTGACAGCCAATTACGTGCTATTCACAATTAAAAAAGAATAAAATTCTCACAAACCATTACAGTATACAATAGACTTTTAAAGTACTGCGAAACGGTTTTCTTATATAAACATCAAATCATATTTGATGTCTTAATGCCATAACAAAAAAAAATTAGATTTATTTATGAAAGACTTTGTATTTCCTACAATATAAAATAAAATTTAATTATTTAAAGAATCATATTGAGAATACTATAAAATAAAATGTAACATTATGACACAGTCGATACTTAAAATAAGTAGCAAAATAGAACAAGCAAGGAAGATGTACAATAAATGGAACTAAATTATCCATTATGAAAAAACTAAGCTTATTCATCCCAAACTAAGACTAAACATTAGACGACTTTAATGTTAAGCTGGGAAAATAAGAAACTTTTGTAAACAATTTGGAAAACATAGTTTGCATAATGAAACCAGTCAAAATGGACTTAGAGTTGCACAATTTGCAACATCAAATAATTATACAGTTGTCAGCACTAACTTCCAGAGAAAAGATATTCATAAAGGAACATGGAAAATACCAGGAACCAATGAAGCCAATTAAATTGACCACATCATCATCTCAAAAAGATAAGCAACAGACATAACTAATGTCAAAACGTATCTCGGAGCGAACTCTGACTCAGATCACTATCTTGTGAGGGCAAAATTGTGGCAGAAAATCACGACAGTGGCAAAAGGGAAAAACAGCCAAATTAAAAAATGGAAAGTTGAAGATACAAAAGTCCAACAAAGACACAAGAATATCAAAATACTCTCCAAATAAAACTCAACAAAATCAGAGAGGAAGATACTGCAGAGGAAGAATGGAGACAATTAAAAACAATAATAACGGAATCTGCAGAGGAAACTGTGGGAAAAGCCAAAAGGCAAAGAAATGCATAATGGTATGATGATAAATGCAAAACTGCAGGAGAAAAGGCAAACTAGGCTTAACCAACTTCAGAGAAACAAGAAATAGCAGAGAAATTTATAACGAAAAGAGGATACAAGCGACTAGAATATGTCGAAGAAAAAAAAGAGGCTTTGAGAAAACAAGTACAAGAAATCCTAGAACATAACAACAGACATGAGAGCAGATAATTCTATAAAAGGATAAAAAAAGCACACAGTCATTTAAGCTAAAATTAAAAAAAATGCAAAGACAAGGACGGAGAACTACTAACAGAAAAACAAAAAATTATAATAAGATGATAAGAATACTTGGAGGAAGATCTAAATTCAGACAATGTAAATGATCAAAACGAGATAATATATTTTACGACGGAGCAGCACATTCAAAATTCAAATTGATGAATTCAAAATGAAGAAGTAGTACAAATAATGAAGAAACTAAAAAACAGTAAAACGCCAGGAACGGAGTTTTAGCAGAATTGTTGAAATATGGAGGACCCGAACTCTGGGGAAAAATCCATTACCTGATAAAGTTGGTATTGGCCAAGGAGCAAATGCCGGAGGAATGTGCAGTTGGTCTTATACAGTTAATATATAAAAAAGGAGATTAGAGGGAATGCCAGAATTTCAGACTAATTACATTGCTAAATGTAATGTACAAAATCCTTTCTGGGATTATCTACACTAGATTGTCAGAATACTCCGAAAATATAATTGGTGATTATCAAAATGGATTCAGACCAAATAGAGCTACTAGAGACAACATATTCATACTTAAACAATATAAGTCAAAGATAATAGTTAAACATTAAGGCCGTTCCTCGTGATTCTGGGCATAGCTAAATTCCAATGTAAAAGTTTATATCAAATAACGCAAAAACTATGGCAGATATTGAGATGATTTTTTTTATATGGAAGGTCCTTAAAAAGTTCTAGTGCACTATTTGGTTGTAAATTAATAAATTGTTTAAATAATGTTTTTTTTTCAAATATTTTTGGTTAAAATAAACGTAAAATTTTTTTTTTGAAATATTGCACTACAGAATTTAACTCCGAATCTGTTTTTATTTTTATCATAAAGTGTAACACAAGGCAGCTATTTGGTATAAACTTTTTAAAAAATCTCAAAGTTCGCTAAATGTAACTCTCTCTCTCTCTCTCTCTCTCTCTCTCTCTCTCTCTCTCCTCTCTCTCTCTCTCTCTCTCTCTCTCTCTCTCTCTCTGGTCAGTACAGGCTGTCCTTGTCGATAGTTTCTGGATTCTTGCTGACGGTTAGGTAAGAAGTATAATACCCTCTGGAGGGTGGCTCATAAATAATGATGAATAACATTATTAGGGTTTATTCCGACTTTTGACAAACCAGTGTGTTAATTGTTTTTAAAATGGGTAGTTCACGAAGACGTTTATGTTTCAGACGAGAAAGTCGATGAGGATTGAGGAAATTTTATATAAATAAGCAGTAAGTACCTATAATTTGATTAAATTTTTATATGAATAGATATATTTTTCTGCTGATTTGTGACATTTGCCTTCTAAATGTTTATACTGTTTTTATAATAATACTATTGTTTCAGTATTTGCTTATATAACAATAATTTATTATATAGAAACAGCGTAGAATTTTGGTCAATCAGCCAGTACATTTTTTTGTATTTCAATTAGAATTATTATTTTCTTTTCTTCTTTACATAAGCTTAGAGTAATACTCAAATATTTTGCAGTATTTGAATTTGGAATTTGATTATTTATATTTATTGGAATATTTATTTTGAACTTTTTGGTTATTGTAGACCTATAAGAAGAAAACCTACCTGTTTCCTGCCTAAAGTTCGGAGCCGTTTTTTAGTGATTAACAATTTTGTTCTAAAGCTATTTTCATGTGGCATTTTAAATTAATTACTATTTAACTGGGAATAAGCCACAATTAAAGATAAAAATACGTTTATTGACGTTTCAATTTCCACTTCGGAAATCGTTTTTAAAATACAAACGTTTGTATTTTGAGAAGTACAGAAGTATGTACCCTTCTAAGTTGTGAATTAATTATTCAATAAATAATATTACTCTGGTATACTCGTATTCTTCTAATTACCCCAAAACCGCACTGAATAGAAGGCCGCACGCTCGCTTTATTGTATAGATCCAAGACTTTTCACCAGAGGGGGTTGTAAGTAGGTAGGGTAAAACTAACCTCTAGTACAAGATGACGTTTAGAATATTCTGCTTAAAGGGATTTTGTTTTCGTAAAGAAAGATATTTTTGAAATAGATATCCCTCTGAATTTTACCGTTACAATTTTCGAGGATAAGCCTTAATATATTATATTGTCTCTCTTTGTCAACCATTTTCCATCCACTCCTGAATGTAGGTCTCTCCCAATTGCTTCCATCTTTCTCTATCTTGCGCCAATCTAATCCACTGTTTGCCTGCCACTGCTCTTATGTCATCTACCCATCTTTTTTGAGGTCTTCCCATGCTTCTTGTTGTCGTCCTTGGTCTCCATTCTAGAATTCTCCGTGTCCACCTGTTGTCATTATATCGGGCTACGTGACCTGCCCAGCGCCATTTCATTTTTGTAATTTCTTCCACAATATCCCTAATCTTCGTTCTACGTCTTATCTCGGTGTTTCTAATCTTGTCTCTTAGTGATATTCCAAGCATGATTCGTTCCATTGCTCTTTGCGTTGTTTCTAATTTTTTGGCAGATTTTTTGGTAAGTGCTACTGTCTCCAAGCCGTAGGTACAAACTGGTAGTATGCATGTGTTATACACCTTTTTCTTTAAGTTTATAGGAATGGAGGTGTTTTTCAAGATATGTGCTAGTTTGCCGAAAGCGCCCCAAGCCAGTTGTGTTCTTCTTTTAATTTCAGCATCTTGATTTGGTTTTCCTAGTTTGATAACATGACCTAGATATACATAATGTTTCACATTTTCTATGGTATGATTTTGTATTGTTATATTTGTCTGGTCTCGGCTCAGTATTTTTGTTTTGCTGTAGTTCATTTTTAAGCCTACCGCTCCTAAAACTGCATTTAATTGTTGTAACATATCATTTACTTCTTGGATATTATCGGCTATTAAAACTATGTCATCTGCGAATCTCAAGTGGTTTAAGTATGATCTGTCGACGTTGATACCCTTATTGTTCCACTCCAGTTTCTTAAAAATATCTTCTAGAGCAAGGGTAAATAGTTTAAGAGAGATGGGGTCTCCTTGTCTTACTCCCCGTTGTAGCCTTATGGGATTAGTTTTTGCTTTATGGAAATCGACGAACGCCATATGTATTGGAACATTATACTCGGTGCATTTTTCTATCAGTGTTCTTACGTTGTGCAAGTGGTCTATGGTATTAAAATGTTTTCTGAATCCAGCCTGATCGATAGGTTGATAGAAATCGAGCTTATGTGTTATCGAGCTTATTATATTGTACTACTCACAAATCAGACTTTTCGTCACTAATTATATATTAAAAAGTATTAAAATTATGTCTGTTATGTAAGAATTTACGTCTTCACTTTGTAAAGATTCTTCAATAAGTTAACCGCGTATAAGCTTAGATTCCACATAGAAATTAGTCATATGAAATTCTTGTTAGCAAATACCGGCAAACAAAAAAAAATAGGTGAATTAAAAGTAGTTTTACCTCAAGAGATAGGGGCAATTACGTTTACATTTATGTAATATTTCTTTCAACATGTAGGACTACCTGTCTAAATTCCTCTTCGAGATTGATTGACAAGTTGCCTATTAATAAGTTCGGTTCCAATGATTTATGTGGTGCCTTATTTGTATTTGTGTCAATTATTTTCGATTCAGTCGGCGCTGCCATGCCGGTGCAATTTGTTATAATCTCGCGTATAATTTCAATGTTACAAATAAAAGGTAATCTAATTAATGATATTGCATGATACGCTTTGGCAAAAACTTATTAGGACAGAAACTATTCATCGTATTTCAATGAGATATTTGATCCTAAAAATATTTGATTTTAGGCATTAAAAAAATTGAAATTAATAACATAACCTACAGATACAGTAAATAAATAACTGGCAAAAATCGAATATCTATTACGAAAAAAAATTTGTGATTTTTTATTTTTGTACTTCTCAGTATGGCTAAATAGTGTTTATATGGACGAAAAATTTTTCCCGCGGATGTCAACTGCGATGTGTTTACATGTTTTATTGATTTTTGAAAGACATTTGACAAAGTGCCATATAAGAAACTAATCGATATCCTAAAAGGATCAAGAGTCGAGAGTAGGGATATAAGACCCATTTCAAACATAT